>OZ016502.1:24695556-25100556 GCA_963966595.1 Physocephala rufipes
ATATATATATATATATATATATATATATATATATATATATATATATATATATATATATATATATATATATATATATATATATATATATATATATATATATATATATATATATATATATATATATATATATATATATATATATATATATATATATATATATATATATATATATATATATATATATATATATATATATATATATATATATATATATATATATATATATATATATATATATATATATATATATATATATATATATATATATATATATATATATATATATATATATATATATATATTGTAAAATACAATATATTTTATTTTCGGAACACTAAGGAAACAATGCTCAATTCTCAATTTCAGTTTTCAATCTCCCTTTATTGATAAAATATTTTCTTAAAGTCTAATGAATTACAAAGTTTACTACAAAAATTTATTTAAAGTACTTAAACGAAAAGTATCTTATTACAGCTCGGCCTTCCTGATAATCGATCGACCCGATCGAAATACGCATCAGTACTTAACAAAAATGTCTTTATAATGTGATAGCATATGGAATATTATTAGTCAAGGTCAGCCCTTTTAAAAATTTATTTAAAGTACTTAAACGAAAAGTATCTTATTACAGCTCGGCCTTCCTGATAATCGATCGACCCGATCGAAATACGCATCAGTACTTAACAAAAATGTCTTTATAATGTGATAGCATATGGAATATTATTAGTCAAGGTCAGCCCTCAAACGATCTCATTAGCACACATATATTCATCGACTCTAAAGGAATTCTACCCACTTTCTAATATGAGAAGCTTCAATTATACTGTCATATGGTAGCCGCGATATTGGGCAATTTTCGATATCACGAATTACGTATCTGTCATTGGAAAGAACTTTATGTATTTGATATGGACCCTTAAATTTTTGAATCAATTTTTTATTTGATCCTATCGTTGTATCGACGTTTCTAATTAAAACATATTCACCTTTTTGGAATGAGGGTGGAGGTTTATTTCTTTTCGCATAATATTGTATATTCCTCTTTTGAGCCACTTCAAGAGCATTCACAGCTACAGAGCGGTATTTTTCTAGAGACCTTTCAGAAAGTCCACGAAATTTATCATCTAAATGTTCAGTGATCACATCAATCTTATTGCCTCGTTGGGAAACGCCAAACAACAAGTTACTCGGGGTGGATTTAGTACTTGAGTGAACTGAATTATTTATAGCAAATTCGACATCGGAGAGCATTTTTGACCAGTCAGCATGTTGTACTGGGTCAGTAACCTTGGCCAACATGCTCTTTAGGACTCTATTAACCCGCTCGACTTGGCCATTAGCTTGCGGTGATGCAACAGCGACTTTGACATGTAAAATATTTTGTTTTAACAGGAAAGAGCTAAATTCCAGTGAAGTGAAACACGTCCCGCGATCAGTTATTATTCTTCGTGGTCGACTATAATAATAAAAGTACTTCTCTAAACATGCACAAACTTCTTTCGTACTTGTCGAATTCACTGGATATAATTTGACAAACTTTGTGAAAGCATCAACTATAGCCAAAATATGTTTGCGCTTAGAACTAATAGACGGAAGTGGGCCAAAATGATCGATATGTACTGTGTCGAATGGGACTGGATTTTTTGGAATATTATGTAAAATTTGATTATTAGAATGGGGTGGGTTTGAATAGAGCACACACTTTAAACAATTTCGAATAAAGTTTTCAACTTTAATTTTCATTGTGGGAAACCAATAGTGAAGTAGAATTTGGTCAACGGTTTTAGTGATACCAAGATGACCTAGCTTTTCGTGAATGTCACGTATAACATTTTTTCCATTTCTCTCGGGACATATAAAAGTAAACGATCATTCTTAAACTTTCGGTATACTAATCCATCATTTAGTGCGAAATTATCAAGTTCACTTTCTTCTAATTTCTTCCTTAGCTGAACAATATTTTCATCACGACCTTGTGTAATTTGTAGTTGTATGTCAACATCTTCAGGATTTATAACAGACACGATTGGATTTCGACTAAGAGCATCAGCGTGCCCCATGGCAGTGCTGTTCCTGTGTTGAATGGTATAATTAAAGTTTTCTAGTTCTAACGCCCATCTCGCTATGCGGGCATTAACACTCTTTTTGTTGAGCGTCAATGCTAGTGAATTGCAGTCGGTAATTATTCGGAATGGTATTCCTTCTAAATAAGTCCGAAATCGGCGTAAGGAATAAATTATAGCTAGGGTTTCAAGTTCAAAACTATGATATCGCGATTCGGATTGAGTGGTTCGTTTAGAAAAATATGCAATGGGGTGAAATTTACCGTCAGTTTGCCGCTGCAGTAACACACTACCAAATCCCACTGAACTTGCATCACAGTGCAACTCAGTATCCCGATCAGGATTATAGATAGATAACACAGGAGATTCGAGCAATTTGGATTTTAAATCTTCAAACGCTGAAAGGCAGTCTGAGTCAAAATAAAATTTTCTCTCTTTTTTAATTAAATCAGAAAGTGGTTTCGCTATACGTGAAAATGAAGGAATGAACCTGCGAAAATACGAAAATAACCCTAAACATTGTTGAACCTCTCTTTGATTTTTTGGTAGGGGTAAGTTTTTAATAGCTTTTAGATGTTTATTGTTTGGGCGTATACCATCTTTATTTACGAGATAACCAAGAAACTCAATTTCTAGGTAACAAAATCGACATTTATGAAAATTTAACTCTAAACGATATTCAGCCAAACGTCCCAGAAGTTTTTGTAAAATTTCAAAATGTTGATCGATCGTATCAGACATCACGACTATGTCATCCATATATACCACAATACTACCTTCACGAATAAATGATTGCAAAACGTAGTTAATAAAGCGTTGAAAAACTGCTGGAGCATTTTTCAAACCAAACGGCATTCGAACGTACTCGTACTGCCCCATGGGAGTGACGAAAGCTGTGAATTTAGCAGAACTTTCCGAAACACGAATTTGGTGGAAACCACTTTTTAGGTCTAAGGAAGTGAAATACCTCTTCCCTTCTAGGCGCTCCAAACAATCATCAATAAGAGGCAATGGAAAATTGTCTCGTTCTGTTATTTTGTTAAGAGCCCGATAGTCAACACATTTTCGAATTTCTCCTGACTTTTTCTTAACTAAAACAACCGGGGAAGCGTAAGGAGAATTAGAGGGTCTAATTATGTTTTCATGAAGCAATTTATGGATGATTTCATCAAGTTCTAGTTTATCGCGATATGATAACCTTCGTGGACTAAACTGAATAGAAGCGTTAGAAGAGAGGCGGATCTTCATTTCATAATTGTGTTCGATAGCAGGAATATTTCTTAAATCAAAATAATTATCATATAAGATACTATGCAATTTCTCAATCTGATTCGCAGTTAAATGGTCTGAAATATCGACATTAGAATATGGCAGATTATGGTCTATATCAATAGCGAATATATCTGGAACAGAATAAATTTCCTTTTGAGTTAAAGAGTCGGTGATATTAACTGGTTTCTGTTTTCTAACCTGAATTATACAATTGGACTTTTCATCCCAGTTCTTATCTAAATACCCACTTTTACATTCTAACATATCAAACACATATTTCGATAGTGAGTTATTCATTTTAATTTCATCGTTTCTATAATGTAATTTAATATTAGAGTTCTTCAGGGGTAACGAAGGGAAAATGGTTAGTTTTATATTAAAAAGTTTTAAGAAATCTCTACCCAGAAGAACAGGTGTAGGAAGTAAATTATCCTCAACGATAACAAGAGTAAGTAATCGTGTAATATCTAAAAATTTAATGACGACCTTGACAAGTCCGTAAGTATTTAATCGAAAGTTTCCAATTCCTCTATACCCAGAATAATATTTTCTATCGCTAATTAGGCAGCTGGGGGTCGCTGAACGTTGAACAAAGCTAGCCGGACTACCAGTATCGAATAAAGACAAGAATTTGTTAAAGACAGTGTGCTCATGAGATTTAATTTGAAAGCTGACACTCACCATATTCAATTCTGAAAACCCACTACAGATTTTCTCTTCGTTTGTATCCTGTATGTTGATAGGTTCGTTGCCGTCTAATAAAGCTACACGTGATTCGTTTGGTAACAAGACCGTCTTAGGACAATCTTTTAAGATATGCTCAACTGAACCGCATCGAAAACAAGAGCCTTTTTGACGCTTCTGTTCTGAACAAGCGGACGAAAGGTGGCCCCATCTAGAGCAATTGAAACACTGCATTTCTTTTGGATCCTTAAAATGTATTCTTCCGGTAAAATTTGAAGCTTTGAAAAGATGATTTGTTATTCGGGATGATGTCATCTCTCGTAATTGAACGTATCGCCTTGTCAATAACTTGAGTTCCTCTATTGTTGTGGCAGGATAAAGAACAGCTATGTTCGGAGACTGATCGTTGAGTCCATTAATTATAAATTGTATGACTTGGTTATCACAAATATCTGCCCGTGAAGCTATTTCTTCCATTTGCAAAATGTATCCCATAACTGTAGTCTTTGTAGGTATAAATTTTGTATTTCTTAAAATGTTGATTACTTCTGAAGCAGATAAAACGTGACCAAATGTTTTTAAGAAATTTTCTTTAAATTCGGAATACGTTAGGGATTTGTCTACTCGCAAAAACAATTCTGCTGGTGAGCCTTTTTTCATTAGACGACGAACGGATTTTAGTCGAAAACTATCATCACCTTCCACAGAATTGCAGGCTCGTTCAAAGTTATCGATCCACCTTTGTGCATCATATAGATCATCGCCATAAAAATGTGTAACGATATGCTCAATATCACCAAAATCGGGTTTGTGAGGGACATTTATGGAAGTAGTTGCATTTACAAGACCTATGCTTGATTCCATTTCACTTATGCGCTTCTTTAGTTCAGTGATCTCGAGCCTTTTTTTTAGTTTTCTTAATTCTTCATCCAATTCTGGATCTTGATCTCCTCTCTCTTCAATAACTTCTTCCTCTAGACTGGCTTCCAAAATTTCTAGTTGCTGCTCTCCAATCAATTGTTTTAGTTGGGTAACTGAAGCTGATTGAGGAAATTCTGTGCCATGACTTATGAGCCATTGAACCAAATCACTTCGCCGAATTCTTCTTGGCATCTTGGACAATCAATTTAAATTAGGCAATTGTAGTCGGAATCGGAATGTCGAAATCGCAAATAGGAAAATTATTAAAATCTCGCGGAAATTAGGCAAAATGTATCCCACTTCTGATGTTGTAAAATACAATATATTTTATTTTCGGAACACTAAGGAAACAATGCTCAATTCTCAATTTCAGTTTTCAATCTCCCTTTATTGATAAAATATTTTCTTAAAGTCTAATGAATTACAAAGTTTACTACAAAAATTTATTTAAAGTACTTAAACGAAAAGTATCTTATTACAGCATATATATATATATATATATATATATATATATATATATATATATATATATATATATATATATATATATATATATATATATATATATATATATATATATATATATATATATATATATATATATATATATATATATATATATATATATATATATATATATATATATATATATATATATATATATATATATATATATATATATATATATATATATATATATATATATATATATATATATATATATATATATATATATATATATATATATATATATATATATATATATATATATATATATATATATATATATATATATATATATATATATATATATATATATATATATATATATATATATATATATATATATATATATATATATATATATATATATATATATATATATATATATATATATATATATATATATATATATATATATATATATATATATATATATATATATATATATATATATATATATATATATATATATATATATATATATATATATATATATATATATATATATATATATATATATATATATATATATATATATATATATATATATATATATATATATATATATATATATATATATATATATATATATATATATATATATATATATATATATATATATATATATATATATATATATATATATATATATATATATATATATATATATATATATATATATATATATATATATATATATATATATATATATATATATATATATATATATATATATATATATATATATATATATATATATATATATATATATATATATATATATATATATATATATATATATATATATATATATATATATATATATATATATATATATATATATATATATATATATATATATATATATATATATATATATATATATATATATATATATATATATATATATATATATATATATATATATATATATATATATATATATATATATATATATATATATATATATATATATATATATATATATATATTAAGCAGTTGTCAGAACCAATATATAGGCTGTTATTACGGATGTGGAGTATATAAGCTCCGCCCGAAGCTAGCCAGAAATTAGCATTCCTACTTGCACTCATTTCTCCTTTCCATAAATTGCTGTGTAAGGCGTTTTGGAATCACTTTGCAATGCGGTAAAGGAAACTTTTTTGTAACGTTTGCTTTAACTTCTGGTTTTGACTTTTATTTTTACTATTTTATTGTTTACTCTGTCTGTTTTGGGATTTGTGGAAAAATAAGTAAAACGACATTTCAATCCTGAGTAAGGAGCGTCGATGGAATTAAGATGGAAAAACAGCATACAGTTTGAGGTTGCGACTGTGGAAGTCAGATATGCACGATATGGAGCACATTGAAACGTACTGAATCGAAGTTTCGGCAGAAGAGAAAGCACTATTCTTGGCATTTGAATTTATTGTAACGCATCGTGTGTCGCATCACATGCAATAAACATGAGATGTTATGGAGAAACGGGTTACGTCGATAAAGTCAAATGCTGAAAAATCAATAAAGCTGAAAAAACTTTAAACTTTAGAGTTTACAGGAATTTGGAATACAAACTGAGGGTAGAAGAAGAAGAAAGAAGGATGAGTAGTTTAATCAAATTAATTAGTAAGACTAACAATAATAAAAACGTATCTTTTAGAAAAGGATTCCTTTCATCAAATAAAACTTTGTTAATCGATCAAACGCTATATCGATCGACTTTCGCCACAATATTAATCAGCCTTTCAATGGTGATTATTTATTGCCGCAAAAAGAAGAAGAAAAATTACATTAGATAATTTATAATTTACTGATTCTTTTATCTAATCACTCCTTTCTATCCAACGTTACGTCGTTTCTTTATCTCTGCTCGGCCATTAATCCACTTCATGTTTGCGTGAAAAAGTCACTAGACAAGTCAGTCCTTTATGCGGACAGGTAAAATCACCAGAATCCGTTTTGTCTTATGGAAAGGGATAATAGATTCGATTGTTACCCGAAGGCGATAGAGTAGAAATGTTAAATGAATGGCGTGCGACGACTACTATATCTTAACGAAAGGTCAAATGCTATTCCATCTGTCCTCTCTCTCTCGCCTTGCTTTTGGCACGGAAGGAAATGAAAAGGAAATATAAACGGAATATTTCTCGGTTGCGAATCGATCAACCTTAAAAACAAAAAGGGCCAAAATAGGAAAACAGCGCAAGCAAAACACAAGCAATAATAAAGCATTTCAGTTCAATCCATTGACCCGTTTCGATACGAGCCATCGATTTGATGGATGAGCCGACCTGAACTCAATATTATTCGTTTTGCTGAGGACGGAAAATACTCAACTAGCTACAATGAAAAATTACATTTTAAAAAACTTCATCAAAAAAAGTTCATAACAAGAATTGTTTTTCCTTGCTTCTCGCTTTCTGGTTGTTTACTTTATCGACGCTCTATGCGTGATAGCAAATACTTGTTACTACTTTTTCCGTTTGAATGAATAAAAACTATTGCTAGTAGAGTCGGTCATTATCGGTCGACAAAAACGATACAAATATTTTACAAGGACATAACGGAAGCGGCAAGGAGAGAGGCCGGTGTGTCAGTTACCTAAACTCATAGGTTGAGTGAGGGAATAAGATACCTTAGAATTTAGTAATGGAAAAAAAATAAATCTAATGAGATTTATAAAGTGTTGTTCACTTACATTCATTTCCTGGCATCGTGTGTCCCGGCAATCCTGACATACCAACAACGGTACCACCCACCACCCCGCTACCCGGATGATAGCTATAACCATTTTGCGTAGCATACAAAGCACTTTTTTGCTCCTCCAAACTTAGAGCTAGATCCATTGAATGTTCCAACGCTTTGTTATCCAACCCGCTGGCCGGATAATAAGGCGGTGGTGCTTGATTTTGTTGGGCGGCAGCAACAATTGATGGACGCACTGAATCCATCTCATAGTCTTTGGCAGCAGCGCTCTTCTTGGATTGATTGCGTTTGCAACGACAGAACATCAACAACAAACCGGCAAACAATGCGAACACGATACACGACACGATTATGGCAATCAATGTAGGCGTGGTGAGTACAGACGATTCAGATATGTAGGCACGTCCAACTATTGAATAAGGAAGAAAGAGAAAGAGAAATAGTATTATATAAAAACAAGGGCATAAAAAAGGTAAAGGCAAAAAAAGTAAAAGAAATAAATTGAATGTGATTAAAAACAATTGTTTGCTGCTGATAACGGTTACTCTCGTCATTAATTATTTAAAAAAGACGGGCGGGGGGTGGGTGGGTAATGATGAAACGAGCGAATAAAATGAACCAACCGAGACTTTTAGTTTTATTTATATTCCTTTAAAATGTTTAAATTGTTTGAGATATTACGATCGAAATTGAGAACTTGTTGCGCTTTGAATGTTATACCAGTTTCCCTTTCGGGAAGAATGGACCACAAGAACACATGGAATATTGATAATAATGAAACAAATTTATACTATAGAGCTCAGCCAATCGTGGTAGGTCTTTGTCCTCCCTTAAAGTAATATTCCCTCAAGGAGAATTTTATTTCTGGTAAAAAGAGTTCGCTCCGTCGGAAAAACTGTTGTAATCAATATCGTTTGGACTAACGCCGAAAATTAATTAATTGACAGAATTTTTAAACGATAATTTTTCAGACATATATGTGTGACGTTGACGATGATGGCGTTGTGAGGAAAATCGTTACATCCTCTCCGGCAAAAACCAACTCAGTATATCAGACCGCAATCAACAACAGCTTGCAAATCATTTAGCCCAACAGCAACACACGGCCGACCATCAAATTTATCAACAATATTAACAACAATTTCATGGTGTTCTATACTCACTTTCGGCATCAGTGTATTCACCGCAGTGTTCATGATTCGACCGCAAACACAATTTCACACGCACCGTCGGACCACCGGATATGCTGTAACCGTTACCAACTCCTCCGTTGTCATCATCCTCCAAAGCCAACGTATTCATATCACCAGCATCCTCGGCATTCATTGATGCCATCGCCGAATGTCCCATTGACCGCCCGATACCGACGCGTCGCGGCGCAACTAACCTATCAATCACAGTTTCCTTAAATGTCGCCCCATTGCCGGATAATTGTAGGTTCACAGTGTCAACAATTTCCCAAGCGGCCATTGGTGTGTCACTTTTGACCATCGACTCTACCACAGCAATTAACGAAAGGCAGGTGGCGCCCACATTAATACCAAGAGTACGAGAGTTCGGCTCATAAGTGACCTGCAGAGGTTGCGGTATTTTACTGACTTTGGTGGTTGTCAGTATTTCGTTTGAATACGGCGAATTGCCCTTAGTATTAAGTGCATTTACTTTGAAGGCATAACTTTGATGCTGGTCAAGCGGTGTTACTTTGCAGGGATTATCACGATGGCAGTCGAACTCTTGCCACTCGGTATTGGCTGAAGCCAGGGTAGCACAATCTGGTATAATTTGTTCCTCTCGTGGCATCGGCACGCGGCGATAACTGACGAAAAATTTCGTATTACTAAGACCACCGTCGAAACCGGGATCCCAACTGAGAGTAACAAAATTCGGACCGACATCAACGGCGCGTGTGTTTGACGGTTTCTCAGGTGCGCCCTTCTGTTGAAGACGAATGGGTGCTCGTATGTTGTTCAGCGAATTGATGACTCGGCAAGTATATTCACCATAGTCGGCGTGTGTTAAGGAATTTATACGTAAAACCGACGTGTAGATATCATTGTTATCGGTAGTTGTGCTTATCTCATAGTGTCCATCCGATGACATCGTCAGCGGCGAAGGATTATTACCAAACTGCCACTGAAATTCGGGTTTAGGATAGGCTTGTACTTTGCAGACTACTTCAGCAGTTTCACGAATATCGTACGCCACTTTATTGTATTGGTGCAATACAATCGGCTCGTGTTCGATACGCAACTGCATGCTCGAATTGGCCGAATTGACTTCATTCTCGTAGAGACACGTGTAGAGACCACGATCGCCAGGTACCAGCTGATTATTGTTCGGGCGAGCTTTGCCGCGAAACTTCAACATACTCTGTACGGTAACCATGCCGTTGGGACCTTGATCGGGATTTGTCTTGACCTCGTAAAGGTTTAATTCCGGCAAAATTTCGACTCCGTCCTTTAGCCAACGTATGGTAGGTGCAGGCTTACCTTTAGCGCTACAGGTGACCGCATAATCAGCGTCCGACACTCGACGCGTCATGTGCTGCTGCAGTTTAGCAAGAAACTGAGGTGGCTGATGGATCTCTAAGACGATAGTAGCCATTTTTCCGATACCAAGCTCATTGACTGCATGACAATGGTACTTGCCCTCATTGCCAAGATGAGCCTTCGGAATCGAGTATTGAGGTCCTTGAGCCAATATCTGTTGCGTACTCGAAAATTCACCATCCATATCACGGAACCAGCGGTATTGCGGCACTGGCCATCCGGGCGGATTAGCCGAACAGCTCAAGGTGACCCCATTACCCACGTGCACGATGGGTTTATTAGGTGTAATATATGCCTGACCGGGCCTATGACGGACCAAAAGTGCCACCGTGGAGTTGCCGATACGTTCACTACGCTCTTGTCCATATGATTGCATAATATTAACAGCACGACAAATATAATTACCAGCATGTTCGGCACGTACGGATGACAAGGTCAGCACTTCACCGGAATAACGAAATTCCGGCGAACCCTCCTTCAACCATTCGATTGTGATGGGCATCGGATTTGCTGTCACGTTACAACGTATACTAATCGTTTCACCCTCTTCAGCTTCTCGCGTCTTCGATTCAATCACGACGGTCGGAGGATACAGGATGTCTAGGATAAGTTCTTGTTCGCCCGTCTTGCCCAGACCATTATCAGCTGAACAGGTATATTTGCCAGCATCTTGAACGCTGACACGATGAATTGTGTGCACTAGAGAGGAACTAATGAAGCGTCCATTGCGTGTCCAGCGAACATTTGGTACTTTCGGTTTAGCATCGACATTACATTCCAATTTGGCAATACGATCACGTTCCATACGCAGTGGATTCGCGGGACCAACTTCAACTCGTGGATAATCTGAAAACAAATAACAGACGAAAATAAAAAAAAGTTAGTTATTACGCAATTTATAAAGGCCGAGAATAAAACGCAGAGAATGAAACTGAAGGTTATGTCCTTTCCTAAACGGAAAGGACAAATTATTATTAATAACAAACGAAACTCGTAGTCTTTTTATTTACAAAAATCTGAGAAAATAATTGAATCTTCTCCTCTATTTCTCGTTTGTCTTGGTGATTTAGGCAATATATTTATATGGTTTAAAGAGCAATTGGTTCTACATGAATTTCGCAAAGATTGAAAGATTGTCTCCTCAGCCTGAATCAGATAAACTGAGACAGTATGAGTATCCTTGAATTTATCTTGTCCTTCACAATTATAATCAATCATAATAAATACAGTCTTATGGAACTAATGGAATCAGAGAAACAAATTAATACTTGGCATAACAACTAACATGACCGTGACAATAGCCATCATACAAATCTTAGAATACTCGTTCGTATGCAATAAGGGTGCCAGAGGCGCTTGAAATGAAGGATATTTCTAAGTTTATTTAGTAGGAATTTTAATAACAAAAGAAAATTATGATTTCCAGTTAAATATTCTTGAGACAAACGAAAGAAGTAAAACATTTCATAAAACAAAAGTGAGCGTATTTAATATTCTTCTTCTGTTACCAACTTTTGCCCAACTACAAACTTTTCATTTTTAATTCTAAACGAATACCATTTCCTTTAGGTATTTCATCATAATTCATTGGTTCATAACAAGTTATGACATATAGCAATATGCCTTTTTGTCAGCCACTATCCTCATTTCTCATTCTCCTACACGGTTAAAACAGTCTTTGCCACAAAAATAAACTCATTTATCAATGTAGTAGATTTAGCCTTTCTCAAACGAAAATAACCGTGAAAGTCGGTAAAGGATAAAATTGCTGCGACATTTGTTATTGTTCTTTCATTGTTTTAACTTTTAAAGTCGCCTAGTTCGGTCGGGAAATGCAAGAAATTTATAACTTTGGGAGATAACCAGCTGTGTGCCGTTCAAGCCAAATCTAAACTAAACAAAGTGATAAGGGAAGAACAAGAAGGAAGATTCGCAAAAGATAGGAAATATATAAATTGATAGAAAAAATATAAGAAAGAGGAGAAGGAGGAAAGGAAGGAAATAGAAAGAAATAAGAAATAATGGGACTCTTCCCGATGAGACTAAACGTTTGGAAGAATAAGCGAAAAGGGAGGAAAGAGATTGAGAGTATTGTATTATTTTATAGGCTGGGTGGTCCAAATATGATGGGCATAAAACTTCGAATCGAGACAGGCCTTACCGTTGCAAAAATTAAAATTGTAATCCGTGCTCTTTTAACAAATTTATCCTTTCAATAGAATTTTCCAAAATGTTGGAGGTGTGACAGAATTTATTTTTCTGTCATAAGAAGCCAATACCTAAACTCATAGAAAGACAAAGTGGATAAAACCCTAATCAGAAGTGAGAAATCAGGTATCGAATTTTGTTAAAGCGTTAAATATTTTTTCAGTGTACAGTAAAATTCTACGTATATAAAACTTAATACTCACACGCACCAATTTCTAAACTAGAAAAAGTAATTTTAGAACAAGCTCGGTTTTTGGTGATATATTTTTATCGCCTGCATTTTTAATAATCTGCCTGAAGGATTTAAGTATTAATAACAATTTCATAAAAATGACCAAAAGTGCGTGCGTGTTTGAAGAGCATTCCCGCAAGAAAAAAGGGATGAGTGAGAGAGCGAGAAAGCCTTATAAATATGTAAAATTGGAGCTAAATAAAAATATAGTAAAATTTTATAATATTTTTTGTTATTGTGCCTTGACATGGATAAAAACTATTATTTCAGAAAATACTAACAATTTCAGTTTGCTCGCCGTAATTTTATAATATTTCACTTTATGACTCTTACCATATTAAATCATATTTTACAATATGGCGTTATACAATCCATTAATTATAATTGATTGCAGTTTTAGTGCCCGTCTGTAGCCTCTGTGCAGGTTGGCCCTTGATCGGGTAATGAAAGTAAACCACGTATAGCTAAACTAAAATATTCTAAATATAGAGTAATGCACTAAATGGTTTAATGACAAATAATAGCTTATGCAACACAAAAACCACCAAATTGTTTCTATACAATTTCGAAAGGTTTCCATATGCGCATACACCACCATCCGCCGTTTGTTTTACAACACTTAATGGAAGAAAAATAATATTGTGCTTGTAAAAAGAAGTAAACGTGTAAAATTTGGCATGACCAAAGCACATATATTCTCTACACTGAAAGAAGTACCGTGGGCTTGCCACGGTCCAGGATCAGGAAGAGCAAAATAGCGACAGATTTTTAGCGACGAGGACAGAATAAATGGAAGGAAGAATAGGCAGGGCTATATCGACTCAGGAGGCGATCAAAAGCTGGACTGAATCATCTCTTCTAATGCACTATATATGGAAGAAGGACGTGAATACATATCACTTTATCCCTTCGGGTGTAGGATATCTAATACGCGAAGGTACAAGTAGATATACGTAATTACTATCGTTGAGTAATTTATAAATTTCTGTTCCTATGGTCAAAAAAGGTTAAAAATTTTGAGAACGTCTTATGTCTTAATGACTACGATATACCAACGATATTATTTCATTTCTTTTTTATTTTGAAAGAAGTTCTTATAATTGAGTTTGTAATTAATTGTTGATTGAAACATATTTTCAAAAGCATTTTTTGCAAAAAAATATTTAATTAAGCTTCTGTTTGAATAACGAGAAGAAGAATAACAAGACCGCAATTGATTAATATTATTTCATATTATTTTTAGAATTAAAACAAAAATTACATTGACTTTATAATTTCATATTCATATCTTGAATGAAATTTGACAAATGGTAGAATTGAATGAAAATATAAAACTATATCAAAGTATCGGTAATTGAAAAATAACAATCCTAAGAGTTTTTAGCCAGAGGTTATTATTATTACTTTCTACGTGCAATTCTATGATGAAAAATATTTCATCAGTATTTAATTCATATCAGCAAAAATTTACCTAAAATATTTACAGAAAAGGTAAAATATTTTTCAATAAAAATATTTCTCGTTAAACAATCAGTTTTTATATTTTTTTATTTTATTTCTCGTGATTTTAACGGCTTTGATTTATGTTCAAAAATATTTAAAAGGCAGAACTAAAAATCTATAATATTTATTCAATTCAAATAGGATTTCCTTACTTTCAAAAGCTTCTGGAGCAATCCTTTTATAAATATTTCTATACAAATAATTTTATGTAGTCTGAAATGTAAAAAAAACCTATAAATTAACATTTTTTCCATTTTATAATAACTTATATTTAAATAAATTAAATTTTAACAATTTTAAATTCGATAGTAATTAATCTTGATTATAAACAAAATCGAAAAAACAACAATGACAACAACAAAAGTCTAAAAGAAGCTAATTAAAGTGTCCGAACAGGCTACACTGATTACTATGCAGGAAAAATTATATAAAGCGAAGACAAAATAAAACGCAATACAAGCAACAACAACAACAACAACGGCAATAGATAGAGTATATTATCTTTTGAAAAAGAATGTAATGCAGTTGAGGGAAAATGAATGAAGTGGTAAGAGTTAGTTCGAAAAGCAATAGTTGAAAAGAGAATAACAAGAAAAATGCCATAGAGTTTGTAAAATATATATCACTAGATGCCAACTACTATAAGTTCGTACATTGAACTAATTTCGTTCAGAGCCATAGGGTATTGTTCAAAATCAGTTCGCAAAGCACTGCAAACAAAAACAATGGGAAGAACAATGGTAGCCACAACAACGTGCTAACCAACAGCGATGGCAACACCACCACCAACTGATTATTTCAACTCCAGCCCAACCTAAACCAAACCAAATCAAGCCAATTTACCTCTGCCCAACTGAGTCCAATTCCTTTTTGCACTGCAGGCTTTAAACATGATAAATGATTTTTCTGGACATCATGTGGCCCGAAATAGTTTGAAAATCCAATCAAAATTTTAAACTTCTTTTCCCAAAATGATTTTTTTTGTTCATAAATAGAGAAAAATAGACAAAAGTTACGACCATCATAGTACGTAGAACGATTTGCTATAATTATTCGGTAAAGACTAAACCTTCATTTACGAACATTAAAAGTTAGTAACACGCCAGAGCAATGAAATTTCGTATTGCTTAAGTTTTTATCTCAGCACACTAAAATGTATGCAGTAAACAAAACAGATGAGGTTTTTGCTCTCTGAGGACCACGCCCTGGAAGGAAAGCAGATATTTTTACTGATAGTTAGCGGTGTGCGTGTATTGCAATCTGAAAAAATGTTTTACAAACTAAAAGCTTTTTCTTAAAAGGCATTTTTAAATTTAGATATTTAAATATTGTAAAAGGGTATAGTAAGAATTTCTCAGAGGATAAGCTTCAAGCTTGAGGTCTTTATCTGGCAATTCGTATTCGTAAGTAAAAGTAAAAGTAAAGTAAATTTAAAGTAAAGTAAAGTATTAAAGTAAATTTATTTAATTAATAAGCTGTGCCTTCTCAATAAATCATTTTATGGTAGATTAATTTTAAGAACGTTTTTCGCGTAAGTTCGTAACAATTTTAGCAAAATTGACTTTTTAGTATTCTTTAGTACTTTATAGTATTAGAAATATTATTGTTTCGTTTTATCAGGCGTTTTTCTGAGGAAGGGTAAAACCAGGCCCGCAATACGTCTACCTCTCCTAAGCAAATGTGAATTAATCTGTACTCAAAAACAAAATTTCTTAGAAGTGAGAGCGCATCCGAAGTCCGATATTTATTTCCATATTCATCGCAAAGGACTACAATATATTTCCTTTGATGTGCGTGTTGTTGGCGAAACCATCGATCAGAGTAGACCGAGTAGAACTTCCATGCTGGAAATGGACACGAATTGTCTATTTTCTGTTAGGCTCCTTAATATTGGAACTTCAAAAACCATTCTGACTCCACGTTTTCTTCTTGAACGAATGCTTACGTATGCGTTTTTAAAAACCCAAATTACCAATTGACTATATGACTAGTTGTGAGTTGCTTGGTTGCGATATAATTTCTTTTCGCCACGTTATCTTAATGCCCGTCTATGATTTTTAGTAATAACTAATGATTCAACTGAATTTTTGGAAGCTGGAAAACTTTGAAAGTTAACAGCTGGTACAGTAAGTAGAAACATCAGAAATATGGTTCTGCTATATTTTTCTCTAAAATGTTCGTACATAATTTTGCATTAAATCCCTTTCACATCTTTTGTAATAATTTATTCAAACAAAATCCTAATCTCTTGCATGTCTTCTTTCCGATTACACAAATTTTACTAACGGTGTCAGTGACCTTTTTCTTCTTCCTGTGGCTAGCTTTCTTCTCTTAAAATTTGAAAACTTGTTCGATTCGGATTGTCTTGTTCTTTTCGGCTTTCTGAAGTTATTGAACTTCTCTAGTTTGTGAAAACGTCACGCGGCATACGATCGAACTATCGGATACTAGTGGTATTAAAATGAGGTCTAGCTGTTAATGGTGTTGTTGTTTTCTACTTTTCCTACTTTACAGCTTTTCATGTTAGACGAAACTGGTTTCCCACTTTTTTAAACTTGACGCCGAACGATATTCCTGTTTCCGTTATATGAATTCTCTTCCATCTTTCTTTCTCTCTCTCTCTCTCTGTCTTCCTCTTCTTCTTTCAGGCATCATCAATTTGATACACCCCCCACTCCCCCAAATTTTAACCCTTGTTTTCTTGACGGTTTATCACTTTTTTAACGTTGAAACTTTTTAGAATTGAAATTTTCATTTGAAGCTGATATTTTCTTCACTTCTATTCTTTTAATTTTTGGAATTTTTAAGGTTCTGTATTTTGCCCTCTCTTTGTTTGTGCCTCTTTTCCAGTGATACGACCTTTCTCTTTATTAAATTTAAAAAACTTTCCGAAAGAAAATTCTTTTTCGTACATTTTCCCTCGAGGTCTGACTTCAAGTTTACGATAGTTCGATCGTGTGTGTGTCTATTTTATCGTTTGGTTTTTCTAAAAAACTCGTGTTTTCTTACGTAATAAAATTCAATTTATTACAGTGACCTATTTCTTTAGCCGTCCAATCCATTTAAAGTTATTCCAATTCGGATAAAAATTTTGATTGGATCTTAAATCCAGAAATAATAATCCGGTCCTTTTTAACGCACCCCTCTTCCTCCCTCGCCAAGGAAACGGCAACCCAATTTTTACGAGCTCATTTGTGATAAGTCTAAAAAGATGACCAGAATTTTATTTCCAATAATCATCTTTTTAGTCCCCACTTCTATTACATTCAACAAACTGTAAAACTATAAAACACAGGAATGACAACAACGATTATTGTTGTGCTTTTTTTTGAACGCAGGAAATTTCTTTTTCGAAACATATTTTTTTATGGCCTCATCATGTTTTTTTAAAAATTTTATATCGAAATCAAATAAATGAAATCAACGAAATGCATAAAGAGAAATCAAAAAGGAAACAAATCAAAGTCAAAAGTCGAGGCCAAAATAAATTTCGAACAGATTATTTATTACGGCCGCTACGGGTTAATTAACGCGGCCAAAGGCCCGAGAAGCGAAATGAAATAGAGACATAAATCATTAGGAAAAAAAAAACGAAAGAATGAAAAAATTACTCACGGCGTTGAATAAAAGAAAACGAGAAAATGCATTACTCTCTCGTTTGATTCTTCCGCATAGAAGAAAGTATTTCTTTATATAAAATTTTTAAAAAAATATAATATAAAAATTACAAAAATTCCTTCAACCGATAAGCTTTTCTAGATAAGTTTTTTACGAAACTTTAAAGGAACATGGAATGATATAAAACATAAAAAAATGGTTTTATGAAGTACACTTTGCTTCAATTGAATTAATTTTTTAACTGACCGAACTTTTTTTTTTAATTGTAATGGTTTGTGCAAACATATCCTATTCCTTTTTATATTATATTATAGTTCCTTTTATTTTATATTTCCTTGATAAACATTCCCACTGGATCATAGTGGTTAACTAATTTCTATAAGAAATCTTATGAGTTATTATAAGAAATCTTGTTTCATCCTCTTGTTTGTTATTTTCAGTACTCAAAGGATTTATAGGAAATGTGTATAATTTTGTTCTAATAAAATAATTCTTGTTCGAAATGACGAAAGGGCTTTATGCAAGAATTTTCCTTTCAAATGTTTTTAAGCTATTATAAAGAGCTTCTCCTGTAATATAAACTTCTTTATTACTTAAGAAAACTTTACCTTTTAATATGAAGGCACATCTGAAAAAATGCAAAAAGGAAACCCAAGACACACGTGGATCACCTCTCAATCACAACGCCTTCCATAGGTGGGTGCGAGCGCGTAGGAGATGTTAAGAGGTAGAATTTCATTGGTATAATTTCTGTTTCAATATGTCGATGTCGTAACAAAGTAGAACTAATTTATTCAACTATCCCTCCTTCCTAAACGACCCACTCTTTAACAAAATTCGTTCAAACATAGCTACCGGTCTTCCTGTGAGGAATGAGGAAAAAGCAGCAGGTAAAGTGAGTGATAAAAGCGGATTATGTCCTCCTCCCACTAACAAGCCCCACAATTTTCACCAACATCATCTGCGTGCGTTAGCGCATCAGTAAAGTAGCTCAAGCCGGCCAACTCGCAATAATGCATTGCAAAAAGAAGCATTTTGCATTTTTTCACAACTCGCCGCATCGAAGGGAAGTAGAAGCATAGACTAGAATGAAATACTTCAGTGGAAAATCGCTGAAAAGATTTCGCTCGGATTCATTCAACTTCTTCCTGGTTATGGATTATCAATTGCTGTTGTTTTTGTTTGTGTTACGTAAAGTCTAGTTACTTTGCTTGATGGCGGCATTATTCCGATGGTTGTTGTTGTTGCTCTTGTTCTTGCTATTCATGTTACTTTATATGCTTGCAAAATAGTTCTTTATTTATTTCAAAGAAACAAAAGAAGTATAAGATAACTCTAAAAGCAACACATTGTTTACACAATGCCTCTTCTTCTTCTTCTCCATTTTCATCCTATATACAAGCATTTTCCCAGATTATAGAACACAACAATCTCAACAGCATCAACAGCAACAAATAACTGCAAAAACTTTGGTTTATTGTAATGCGTCGTTCGAGGAACTCCCGAATAACGAGGACGGTATAGCACTTCCGTACCGACTAGCCTTCGAAAGAAATAAAATTCGAAAGTGAAAATTTTCCACATACGCTTGGATGTTTTTTATTGTTGTTACCTCTTCTCTTCCTTCTGTACTTTCTTCTCTTATTCTTTTTCCTTTTAAAACAATAAAAATTGAATACATTGAGAAATTCTTATTATTTTTGGTTTCTTTAATTCTTTCATTGAAAATATTCCTCTGTTTTTTGGTGTTTCATTGAAAAGCAAGGAAAAATATACGAGTATATCGAAATACAGTCCGTGTGTTGATTATTTTGAGCCCTGGAATTTATTGTGGCTATTGTTGTTTTTCGTTGTTATTGTTGTTCTTGCTTTTGGTTCCTGTACTCACGATTAAATGCGTGTAAAGCAGAGCAAATCAATTAAAATTGATGGAATTGTTTTTTAGTTGGCTTTTCTTATTTTGGTGCGGTTGTTGTTGTTTGTAATTAATCCTTAGCCTTACCTCAATTTTGTGTTTGATACGATTTTCAATTCTTTCAATAATAGAGACCGAACAAATTGGATCTCAGTTTAATGATGATTATGACGATGGCCGTAATCTCAAACCAAAAAATAAATTACGATGCGATTCGATACGATACATTTGAGCAGACGGACCGTCAAAACGATCGTTCGATCAATCAACAGATTTATAAACATTCAACCAATCTAAATATCCAATATCTTGTAGACTTCTAGGATTTTAAAGATTTATTTTAATGAAGCGGTAACGAAAGATGGATGAGATGAGTGGGGAGGGATACAGCGAAGTAAGGAACAAAACTGTTGCCACCATTGCCACCAACATTGCCTTTGAAGCTCTTCCGGATAAATTGAAATTTTCAGAATTTCTGGAAGGAAAACTGCAACAACTTTCGAAAGTAATAATAACAATAACAACATCAGGCGCAAGCGGAAGGAGCACACCAACAAGCATTGCATAGTTTCGAAAAAGAAAATCATCAACAACAACAACAACAAGAACAAGAACAAGAACAATAGAGTTTGGCATCATCAACAGCATCACCAGCTGTGTGATGTTTTGTATTCTTTTCGTTTTTGCTCTCCTTTCACTTTTCTATCCCTCTCTCCCGACGTCTTTTCCTAATTTGCTGCATTTCGAAATTTTAATAAAAACTTTTTGTCTTGTTCTTCTTCGTTTGCTACCGCCAAAATCGCGTTTGTTGTTGCTATTGTTGATTTTGTTTTCCTATTATTGATAACTTTACAACGATGCATGTTCCGGCACGTTGCTGCTGCTGCTGTTGAAATTGCAACATTCGCAACGTTTAATGTTATTCGTGAACAACAGATGGCGATATTGCGAATGCATCCACGCAAAAGTCGCAAAGAATGTGAAGCCAGACACACACAAGCAAATTCATACAATCATAAAAAAAACACACCCAAGCAAATATTCTCATAGGAAACACGTACATCGTTAATGTTATTTTAATGTATGGAATCACTATCCGGGAACATATAGACCTTGGCAGTAGAATTTTGACGCTCGATGATGACAAAAATGGCGCTTTCTTTAAAGCTTTTCTAGTGATGGACAACTATTGCTGGGAATAGCGTTTATGACTAGGTTTATTCCCGGTAGGAGATTCGAACTGATGGAGCTATTTCCGCGGTGTAACTGAATACAAGCAAAATAAATAAAATTCAGAGGCAAATAGGAATAAACAAAATAATTGAAATAAATAAACAAATGTATCAACGACGGCAACAATATCGACAACTCCTCTGGCTTTTTAAATTTTTCTTTTGTTTTCTTTTTATTTATTTTATACTGTTTATACTGTATAAAATAAAATATACTTTATACTGTTTTATTTTTTCTCTAGTATTTTATTGAGTTTTCCGCACTTGTTTACGTACGAGTAAATTTATTGCCTCTACTATACATGCATGTTTACTTTATTACTAATGTTGTGGTTATTATTGTTGTAAAATGTTATTTTTTTATTGGAAAAAATATTCAATTGTATTAAAAATTCAGCGGATGTAGAAGTTATGTAGATGGACAGATGTATGGACCACCATGGATTACATAAAATGGTATTGGATATAGGAAGACTGGAGAATCCGTAAGGGCAGTGGTTTAAAATTCTTGCGAATTTCGCAAATATCCGATTAATGAGCCAGGAATTCCGACGTGGCCAGGAATGTTGTAAAACAATGCCATTTAATTAGATTTTAAATTAAACTCTATTTTTCGATTTATTTGTTTATTTCAAATGCTATTTAATTATTCTAAAATTTGATAAAGTCGTAATTCTCGTAATTCAAATTTTTTGTTAAATTCTGGTCATTAATTCAATTCAACCAACAGTGATCAGGAAATATATATTTACAGAGTTTAATGAGTTTTGTTTCTGGTATGAAAAGTTGATCAATTATCGATAATATATTTTTGACTTAGACCATAGCTGGACCTGCGGCTCGCGAGCTCTATAGGGCTCCATAGGGTAGACCCATTCTTGTGAGCCTTGAGTAAATTAATAGTTTTGAAATGAATTGTTTTTTGAATGGTGTACAACCGTAAACCATTCATAATTTTAGACTGGCTCTATATAATAATAATTTAGAGCGGGGAAAATGGGTCTTAACTATAAAAATTTATCGATCATTTGACAGGGAGTTCCTGCATGGAGGTTCAGCTCTAAATTCACGCAATCGTAAAGCAGAAAGACAAAGGAAAACGACCAAATAGAACCAACATCTGATTATAAGTCGGAATATATATAAATTTCTGTACCGATCATATTTTCTTTAATTCTTTACAACCAAAGGCATAAATTTAAAATACATTATCCTTTACGATGCAATACATAATTAATTTTGAGTACGAGCATAATTAATTTTGAGTACGTCAGAAATTTACTTTCATGAAAATTTGCAAGCTGACCTCAATATCTTTGATAGTTTTCAAAAAATTCTATTCCAATGCTTTTGTAGACCGAATCATTTCATGTCAGAATCAGAAAACATTTGGAATACCTTAAAATGACTTGGGTTTAACAAATTTGAAACAATGACAGCTTTAAAATTCGACCCTCCTTTTCAACATGAGCTTCGTAGATGCTTTGCTACGGGTAATCGTTCCGACATCTATCACGGGAAGAGTACAAAACCATGGAAAATGTAATAAAGATTAAAAAATTCACTTTGCTTTAACGAGTTTTTGACTAAAAATATTTTTACGTTTTGCAGTATATTTAATATTTCATTTTTTATGTGCATAACCTCCCATCCAGATCCTTAATCTTTTTTATTCTTTTCCTATTTTTTCCCCACATCTATTCTACTCTTTCTGTCTGTTTCCTGTATGGTTATAACTTTCATACGAAAGGAGGAGTAAAAGGTAAAGATTAAACATCTTAAGAGACAATTACAAAAAATAACTTCAGATATGGATAAAACACGTTTATCTATCGCAAGCAGAATCTGCACACATAATATATGATACATATCTTTGTATGTATACCGGACGAACAAACAAACCACTAAGTTCATATTGCGTAAAAGAATTTAAATTAATAGAAAAATAATATTTGAAATTTTGAACAAACGAACAAATAAACGGACGAACGTAGAAATTAACAAACAAACCAACGGAAGAACGTACATTCGAACCAAGCAAGAAGAAAAGGCAAAAAAATTAAAATGTATGAAATCTTTTATGAAAACTAGTTCGATTTTTCTTCTTTCGAATTTGTTTTTCGCTGACGTAGTGAACGAATTTAACTTTAAGAACTAAGTATTTGTTAACAAAGGACGGCTTTCACACCCTTCACTCATTACACCAGCCTCCATCAAAGTTATGCTCCATGATGTTATGCTTATTGACAGATGTTTCGCAAAACGTTTAGACAGAGTGTTTCATAAATATCCGAAGCGTACGTGTGGATAAATATCGATCAGCGATGAATAGAAATAAAGTAATAACTTTGGTAAGAGTTGTTTGATTAGGGCGGTGGGAGAGGGTAGAAAAAAACATAAACTTTTACATAATGATTACAAATTATTGTTACTAGAAATTTTTAACAGAAATATAATATTGAAGTCTAAATATTAGATATCACGTAAGGACCCAAAATAACAAAAATTGGAAAAAATAGGTTTTAAAAGTAAATATTACAATGTGATTGAAATCAATAGGAATATAATTTTTTAATTTACTGTAAGAATTCAACAACAATTCAACAAACAATTGTTGGTTTTGTAGAAGGATGAATACTACAGTCCGATGCGGTCGGCTCTAAATTAAAAACGTATCTGCGAACTGACTTTGAGGAGCTGAGAAATATTTAAATATGCACTACCGAATTCACATTCAGTAAAAAAATCGTTTTATGTTCTCGATTTCGCCCACTTTTTATGCTGATCATTTCCTGATATCATGAAGCATTCACATTCATTCAATTTCATGATGATACTTCCCTTCCATGTCCCCTAGCTGTTGGTTTCCTCGGGCAGAAATACAATCAGACAAGCGGGAGAACTAAATCGATCAGGAAATTATTCTGACCGAGAATATATACATTTTTCCAAATGTACCTGCAATGCGTTCGAATTTTACAAGGGATGAGCAAATGATGAATATTATGAGACTGTTGGAATCAATCATGAGCATTGAATTTGAATTCAGTCGATAATCGCAATATCGCCAAATTGATGTAATTTTTGTGGATGACGATATTACAGAATAAACAAAAATTTCGTGGATATCAATTTGCTGAACTAATATTTGTTTTTTTGCTTTCTGTGAAAAACAACGGCGATCGCTTGAAAAATTGACTAAATATTTTACATTGCAAATAAAATCCAAATAACTTTTGTAAAATGAAACATTATTATAATAACAAAATATAAATGGTAACCACGTTCAAACCGCATTTTTGATGCGATTCTTGATGATTGTGATGACAGAATATTGTTGCTGTGATAATGGCTAATAACAATGATGATAATGACGATATGATTTATCTCTTATGCAAACATAATTTTGTGTCGACTTTGCTGATTCTCAATAAATTATGAAATTCTCGTCACACAAAATGCCAAACGTCAAGTTTGCAAATTGTTGAATAGAATGTTTATTCAATTTTTGGCAATGGCAGCGGAATTATGTCAATTGTACGATTGCAGAGTTCAAAGATTAAACGAATGATTGAACGAATCGTGATGACGGTCGTTCGTGTGGTTGTGCGACTGGTTGATTCTGCTATCAGATAAACCACTACGAAATGTCGGTTTAAATAAAACTTTGTAGTCAATGCTGGAAAGCAATCGGAAGCATTTGCAACAACAATAAATTACATGGCTACAGGATGACGCCGTTTGTACGGCTCGTTCGATATCGTTGTATATCATTATTCCGTATCTAACGTTGTTGCGATGAAGAACGCTGTTTGAATTTTAACAGACAACTTTTTGTCGTTCAGTACAAAGTGAAACCAAATAGCTCATGGAGGGAGAACACATTTGCACGCGTTAAGTCCTTTAAAGGAAGAATAAAGTAAATGAACTCATGGCTCGAGAAATGATGATGACTCTCAGAAATACGTTATTAACAGTATAAATCGCTATAATGGATTTGCGTAGTAAAATTCCGCACCAAAATTCAGCAAAAAACAAAGCACCTGCACTAGCATCTAAATCAGTTAAATCGTGCATAAACATTTTGGTATTCGATTTTCAATAATCATTCATTCAATACTTAAATCATTCGCTTAGTCAATCAAATTTAATTTTTCGAAAAGCTTTCCTTTTAAGCGGCCTGAAGGGCAAGCAAGCATGAACGCACACGAACATATACGCGGCTATGTGTGTATTCTTGGATGTACGTTTTTACTTGGGTATGTGTGTACGTCCGTGCGTGTGCCCGTATTGTTGCGGGTGTTTTTCTAGACTAATGTATTCACCTACGAGCTCTTTACCTTCATAAGTTTCAAGACCTTTACAATATTCCTTATTCCTCTTCCTCGCTTTCTAAACCTTCATGAAATAATCACCACCTACCACCATCGCCCGTTGCCAACCTTCATCCCTCCATCATCCAATATTTTCTCAATCATCCATCGTCCATTACTCAGAATTAGAAATATTGCAAATGCTGCAATATAGACACAACCAGTCTTTGAAATTTTTTATAAAGCGATTTGTTTCCGTTTTGTACTATTGAATTCATCATCTTTCATTTTCTTCTTCTTCTCCTATTCAAATTTAATACATAATAAACAACAAAATTAGCAAATTTTCTGTCATTATCACTACCATCACTCTTAGCTTCGCTGTGATCTCATGAATCACACTAGATCAGCAGCAACATCAGTAAATAAACAAAAATTATTATCAATATTGATCTGAAATTTATCATCGTTATTTTCATCAAGCTCATGCAAAATGTTGCTAATGTTGCCTGAAGAAATTGTATCCTCGGTTTGAGCACCGTCAGCCTAGTTAAAATTAAGCAACTCTTAAATAAACGATTAACTATTATATCCCAGAGAGGCTGGAATGGAAAAAATGAAGGGGGAAGGAAAGAAGGAACAGACAAGGACAAAAAAGGAAGAAACGAAGATGGGAAGCAATATAGATTTGCATACCGTGCCACCGTAAGGTTGATTTGAATTATTGTTTGCTAGCGGACGACTAGAGAAATGGTTTTAAATCCGCATTTTGATGAAGGATGCGGCGTATGCTTTCATGTAGTTGTGAGTTAGAAATAAACCAAGTCAGTGGTTCAATCAAATTAACGCCAGGGGCAAAATAATTATGTCAATTTATATAAATAATGAAAATTTAGTTTTCACAAATAGCAATAAATGGTACGAGAAGTCTTGTTGAAATTCAATTGAAGATCAATTTTGAGAAACAGATCAATTTTGAAATGGCAATTTTCATTAAAAAGCCAATGTTATTAAAAGCCAATGTCAATATGCAATACTGACAAAGGAAAATTAATTATAATGGATAGACTAGTCCTAGAGAAAATGTTGATCATAATGAAAATATAGAGTCTACAATAACGTTAATTCTAATATAGAAATCACTTCGAATGCAGTGATTAATTCTCTCGTAGAGGCCAATATTCGCTAAAAAGGCCAAAATTAAAATCAAAAGTATATTTTTATAAAAAAAGGTTAATTTTATACGTCAATCTTAATGACATCAGTTTTAAAGAAAAGGTGGTAGTCTTAAAAGGAAAATATTTATGAAGCAAAAACAAATTTCAGAGGAAATGTCAATTATCGTAGAAGGGAAGTTTTAATAGAAATCGAAATTTTTATGTAAAGTTAATTTTACTAAGGAACACAAGTGTGAGGGAGAGATAAATTTATTGGAGAGGTTAACTCTAAGAAGGTGTACAATTCTAAAAATAAGGCTAATCCCAATGAAATGATCAATCTGAGTGATCTGACAGACAATTCTAAAGAACTGAATATTTTAAAACAAGATCAATTTCTCATGGGCTGACATCACTACTATTTATCTTACATAAATAACCAACTCCGCTGAAATTAGTAATTTATTTAATGTATTAACAATATTTTATATATTAAAAGTTGACAATATTTAATATATTAACAATACGTAGAGATAGAATCTTTAAGAGAATAATACGTAGAGATTAGGGAGTTCAATTTCATAAAACAAAAATTATTATAAAGACTGTAACAAACTCAAATGTGATAGAATCGACTCTCTCTCACGTAAAGGGGTGGGGAAGATTCACTATATCAGAGAACTGTAAGGACTAAAATGAATATAGCCCATTCAATAACAAATATAAATCCTTCATGAACCACTTGAATTACATAAATTCAGAAAATTTATCTAGCGCGGCGATATAAAGCACTTACTCATCGAGTAGTTATACAGTCATCGCACATCCTACTTCTTCACACTAAATTCTGCCAATACATCCCCCTTAGACACAATTTAATAATCAATTCAATATTAAAACCATATTACGGATTGTTACTAAAGACTTCCTGAATTTAAGACCTTCTTAGAATACTCTTTTGTTGCTGAGAAGGAAGGCAGTCAAGTATTCGCCTCTATTCTACTCCTTACATCCATCCCCTTCGATAAAAAGGGCGGGAATCCGTTTCAAAAAGACAGCAAATGGGATTTGGTTTTAGCGGAAAATCATCAAAATAACAATTTAGCAAACTAATTTATTATCCTGCGAATGATTACGACTATACTTAAGTGCGCAGCGAGGATATGAGCGTATGCGTGTGCGTGTATGTGCTTGCGTTGCCTGCAAGAATTCTAAAGGAAGAAGAGTAGAAGGAAAGGAAGGAAGGCCGTACGGAAGGAAGGATAGAAGGTAGGAATAAAAAGATAAAGTTGAGAAGTATGCGTTTTTGGAGCTAGAGAACCAACCCTAAATTTAGCTTATCCCAAACCAATTTGATGATGAATTAATTCTAGTGATAAAGACGATGATAGCAAAGAAGAGTAATATTAAGAGCAAAGTAAGACCTTTCTTTCGACTAAACTGGCATCAAAATTTTCATAGTTAAGACGATATACATTGTTCGATGTTTCTTATCCCTAAAAAAATTCCATTACTGTTCTTCTTATAAAGCATTACTAACGAAACTCGATTATTTTGCACTTTTTGAAGTATGCATATTTATACTTTAGTTTTTAAGGCCAAAACTTGACTTTAAATAACTCAAAAAGCGATAAAATCTTAAAAAATGCAACAGCCTTTAAAATAATTTCGCCTCAGTAAGTCTTGCATCTGATTAGATTTTAATTAGTTTTGGCACTTAATTTTTTGACTTTCACTGCTTGTAGAGAATGAAGGCAGTCATAGAATTAATAATTTTTTTGCCGATATAATGAATAATTTGTGATGTAAAAAATACAAAATATTACAAAGATACATTTAAGAACACAAGCTATATTCGCGATAGGCACGAATAGTTTACAAGTAAGACAAGATTTTCTGCTTTTTCTGATAATAATGGTTTATGAAATGTAAACACTTTAGAAATCAATTTTAGAAATACCGATGGGCAAAATTTATTTATATACAAAACAGTCGCATAAAAAATTTTGTTAAAGGTGAAATTGAACTTTAGCTTATTTTAGGATGGTAATCATTGCCACATTCAGAGGCCGACCTATGCAGGCAATTGGTATATTGAAGTTTGATATGTGCATTTTGAGATTTTTCGGGATTTTGCCATTCGGGATCTTGCTACCAACGCAAAATCCATTAAGAAAATTAATTAAAATGAAATCTCAACAAAAATAAAACTAAATAAACTTTCATCGTTGCTAAATTGCGTATAATTTATCATTCCTTCGAGGCCAATCAAAATCAACTAGACTGGATATCTAACAATCGGTCACCCCATTGTGGGCATCTCCATAACCGAGCATTCATTTATTCATTATTCATCTGTGGGGTTTGTTTTCATGTGTGTATGTGTTTTAGTGGGTGGGTAGGACTAAATATGGTAAAGTGAAACGATAATAATGGTGTAGGCAGATGGGAAAGGAAAATAAGTTAATATTCCATTTTCATTGCTTCTTGGTTTTTTTCATTTGAGGAAATTCGGTAACCATCACCTCTAACGCCACCAACATCAGCGGCAGTATTATCATTATAATCACTGTTATTTTCTATATCATCAATTCTCACCCATGCCATTACGATTTTTGTTGATGACATCGCTGTGACCGTTAAAGGAAGTAATATAACAGGGTTTTCATTAAGCACCGGAGCAAAGGCTGTTATCAAATTAAGCCAAGGATAGGAAAGGGCGCTTCACAAAAGAAAGACGAGGATGCAGGAAAATAAAGCATTATTAAGAGCACGGAAGGAGAAATGAAGACGAGAAGTTAAAGAAAAATAATATAACAATTGCTAAGAGCCACGATATATTTCTATTTAATAACCACACAATTAAGAGCAGGCAGGACAAAGCACGTCATCTCAAACGAACTGTTAGTTATTAATCGGAAAAAGAAAAGGCTAGGGGGAAAATTGTACACGTGCGCGGAAGCGGATATGAATGTATTTATAAATTTAAGAGCAAAAAATGTAAGAGAAAATCAATTTTTAGGAAATAATATAATATTGCGTCATTAAATTTGTGGTTGTGAATAAATTTGGTTGCCATTATTTTTATGACAATTTTATTAAATTATATAGGCAAATTTCGACTAGGTTCTCTCCTTTCTCTTCTTTAGAAAAGTATGCTACAATTTTAATGCCATACTCGTTGAAATTACGTAAAGTAAAATCAAGTTAAATCGCATCATGTGAGATTTTTTTAAAACTTTTACATTTTTCGGAATATTTGTGGTTAAAAGAAAAAGTTATTTCGTTTCATTTAAAAATTGAAGAAGGATTATTCATTATATGGTCTTCTCAAAATTAATTTAGTGCAAAAGTTTGTGGTTTGTGGTTGGTTTGTTAATTTCGATAGGTTTGCTGCTGTTAGTTAGTGCTTTTAATATAGTCTTAATTATCACACAGACACATTTGCGGGCACATTTTTTTGCTCTTTAAAGCTTTAATATAATAATCACCTCGTATATACGTAACACATCGTACATCCTGTAATAATAAGAGTTTACATAGATTCGACTTGTGCGTGTATGTTTATACGTTTACATATTTTTATTGGATTCAAACAATTCCACTCATATGGTCACTTCATAAAAGTTATTTAGTTTTGGTTTAAATTCCCGACAATTACGATTATCAACACCCTTGAGCTTCTCGCGCTGACACATTTTATAATACTTCATACTTTCCTGTATGACAAGATAATCCTTCATAAATGTGTGCGTTGCAGTTTATTATTATTATTATTTTTGTGTCTTCTGGGTACCATATATAGCTTTTCATGCTTCGTGACATGAGCCGGCAGGCTCGTGCTGGAGAAGAAATTTAAGCTAAGCATAATCCTGTGCGTAATTATTATTTACATTTTGCTCGATGTTTCAAAGAGCACATAGAGAAGTAAATTGTGAAGAATTTAGAATAGAAAAGAAATTAACCATGAATAAATCTAAAATAAAAACAAGTAGAGTAACACTTTGACTTCCACCACGCCGGTGCTCGTATCGTATACCCTACACCAGAAATAAAACTCTATAGTTTGTTTCTAATGATCCGGTGCACGGAGGCTTTTTAGAATTAATATATTTTTAGTCGGAAAATTAAAATACAGTTTTAAACCGACATCACCTTTAGGAAACGGACATGGCGCTGGCAGCAAGACTACGGCTACTTTCAACCCTCAGTGATCTAGGGATATACAGAGAATATGTTAGAGACTTCTTGGATACAACAGTTCCAATAGAAATTGGCACCATAGTACGCTCACTGGTGATTATGACACTAATTTTCATTGGAACTGTTGTTTCCAAGAAGTCTCCAATACATGTTCTGTTTCCCTGTAGACCTCTTAGTCTTGAAAGAATCCGTCACACTCACCACACATATCATTCGACACAGGGCACAATACTCATTTTTGGGAGTGTACTTATGCCTTAAATGGCGAATACAAGTTTAAAACCTTAACTTGATGAGATACTAAACTATAAGCACAGACAAATTCATTAAAGACGTTTCGTATTGACCACATTACGTCCAATTTCAATACCAAAGAGAATACGAAGACACAGAGGTTGTTATCTAATTTATTCTTAAATATTTTAAACACATTCTTTCCTTCCATAATTTCAGTAGAATTCAATTCCTCTGATTGATAATGAAAAACTCCCACTGATTTCAATGTCAGAAAACAAAGATGTGTGTATATGTGCATGCGTCCATATGTGAGTGCATGAGTATAGAGTATAAAGTCTGGGTGCACATAAATGTTACGTATTTATGGCGTGTTCATATACTTAATCAAATCGGGACAAGGTCGTCCATTCGTACTGTTTTGCATTTTCTGTTGTATCGTGCGTCGTTGCAAAATAATGCAATTGTTTTTGGTTTTGTGTCACCACAACTGCTACTCAGCATTATTTTTATAGTTCGCACCATCACCGTCATTATCGTAATCAACAAAAACAACAGCAACAACACTCTAAAGTAATGAGAAAGCAATAACAACACCAATGGTTCTGTCCTACTGGTGTTGATGCTGCCAGCAATTGTGCCTTTATCGCAGGTTCAAAAATGCGGCACATATTCTTTTCAGGAGCAGTGAAAGAGAAATGGAAACAAAAAAAAATTACTAAAATGTGTGTGTAATTAAAATAAATATCCTTCTGAGTAACTTACAAACAGTTAATTAAAATGTATTTGGTGATGAGAAAATATTTCACAACCGACTTTACTAAAATATTGTTAAGTGAAAATTATGATCTCTCTTTCGTTTTATTTAAAAATTTTAATGTAACTTCATATCTAGTAAATGAACCCATTTAATTTAGCGATTACAATTTTATATAAGTTAATATTAGCTACTAATTTAATGTAGCTTTTGACTTTCGTAAGCACATTAGGCGTAATAATTACACAAGCAAGAACACAGATAATGACGAACAGCACGATTAATTGCATACATCATTATTTAATTTCTCTCTTTAAGTAGTTTCTTCAAATTTAGAATTAATGAGAATGCTGATGCTACTAACAGTGGAAACAAAACTTACTTGGTCGTTGAAAAAGCATGACCAATATTTCAAAAAAAAAAAAAAAAAATTCCGATATCAATCAAATTAATAAACTGATTATTACAAGTGCTTTTAAAAATTTTTACCTTTGTTTTTGTAACAATTCCGAAATGCAGATTGCAGCATTTTTAAAAGTTTTCAATTCAGTGAGTGAGTCATTAATTTTTTGTCACCGGCACACATCATTGCATTGATAATACTAGCTATCGTAACAATAAATATTTATTTACTAAAAGATGACAACCGTCCACAAGCGCAGTTTTAAGGATCCGTTTCAGAAGGAAGCAGTATTAACTTAGTCATTAAAAGAACGCAAGCACATCTTGTTACTAAAATGAGTTACTCAAAGTTGACAACTTTCCTGAAATGATGATAATTTTAATGCAAAGTGATTACTGGTCAAGTACTATCAGCACAAGTTTTGTAGAGGAAGGAAGGAGGACAATAGTACCACCCGCAACAGAAGCAGTTTCAGCGGTAGAAATAATAACAACAACAACAATTCATATTGACAAAAGTACTAAAAGTAGAAACAAGAAGCACACACTAATAATCGCAAGCAACAACGAAAACAACAGGAAAACCAACAGAAGTGCAAGAAATCTGAACGCAGACGGAAGTGCAAGCATTTCATAGTAAAAGTATATCAAGTTTTCTTTTTGTTGGTTTTAATTACAGAAATAATTGCAAACATGTTGACGTAAGAGCCCCATCGTGCGGTTGGTCGCTCGGTCGGCCGTTCGGTCGTTCGGCAACTAACGTTGTTAAGTTTTATTACAATTTTAAAGATTTACCGAAGTGTTACATAAAAGTTCATACCCTAACCCACTTTCAGCCTCCAATCAGCCTTCAAAATATTGATAGATCAGAAAATAAATTCATTCAAATTTTTGTTTTGGTAATTCATTTCGCCATACGTTATAATTTAAATACTGATTTATTGCATTTTTAACTAAAAACCGCACGAATTTTTCGCCAATTTAAAGCCGTTTTTTTTAAATACTATTTTATGAAAATTAGCAAAACTATGTAATTAAATAATAAATAAATAAAAAATGAATGAAGCTTTGAAGAATTATGTAAAAATTGTTACGTAAATTGTAACCTTTTATAATATAAGAAAGATTTAAACAAAAAGATTAAAACAAAAGTTGGAGTGGAGAATTTTGTTTTTTTGGAATGACTTGAATAATTGAAAAACCACAAACGAAATTCTTTGAGAGATATTAAAATAGTTTAATCTTATTTATGAATACGAAATTCTAGAATGTTTTTATGGCACAAAAAAATATTGTAAAATATTTATCGATAAAAGATTTATGAGGCAGTTGTTGAACATGATTTATATTAAAAGATAACAACAAATCCTCTTAATTAATTAAGCGACATTGAAAACACTAAAATATGTAAACACATTCTCTTTTAACACACATATACGCAAATAGGTGTAAACAGATATGATCACACATATACTCTGCATGGACACGCAGCATAGTTAATTCTGCTAAAAATATCTAATAATTTTGGGCTGCCCAGCCCAAAGGTTGGCAAGTATATGCGCGTGTGTTCAGGTAGAGCATGTGAGTATATTTTATCTCATGTGTGCGCAGATATGCGTGTGTGCATTTGGTAATAATTTTTGTATCATGGCAATATGAATTAAAAATTGAAAAATTTTAATTTGTAATTAATTTATTATAATCTCACACAATACTTTTTATTATAGTGTACTCTTTTATAAAATTAAGGAAAGGAACGGCTTAACATTTTAAATTACCTTCGTTTAGATTTTCAATTGTTGTAATCAGTTTTTAAGCTTTTAAAGCCAGGGAAATATTTTTGTCAATGAAGGTGCTAGATAGCTGGATGCTATATGCTTACTATATTACGAAGATAGTGAACGAAGTAAATCATTTCTTTTAAATTATTCATATCTGTATTTGCCATAAATTGAAACTTATACTACAAACGTTAAAATTTTCGACAACCGAACAGAAATTTTATAAAATAAAAGTGTATATAATTTATCACAAAAGGCCTTTACAAAGGTTTCATATTGAAAGAGTAAACGTTTTTAATTAATGGATTATTTTTTTAATTTATATTTCATTCTGAACATTTTTTGTTATTTAAAATTAAGAAAGAACAACTTTGATAAAAGAAACATTTAGCATGAGCGTGTGTGTCGTCTATAGGAGATAGCTGTATTGTATACACACAATGCATATATGCACATATGTATATATGTGCATATTTTAAAGCTATGTTTACATGACATCTGACAAGTATTTATTACTTTACAATTTAATTGAATCCATTTCCAGTTCGATTTATATCGATATCGAGATATCAATTTCTGTCATTTCAGCGATTACAAACCCTCATACTTGTATGTGCATACACACATACACATAGACATATATGGGCCTCGCTATTTTGCGACTATATAAATTAATTACACTTTTAGTAGTCCCCTCCAGTCAATGCCCGTTCTGAATAATGTCCTCGTAAGTTGTTGATATACCAACAACGTGTGCCTTGCATGCTGTATGTACATGCTCGTATGTGTGTTGTCCTAACGTATTTGTTTTGGTACTGTTGCGGCCGTTCTTGTTGTTGCTTTCATTATTTTATTTAGAGATTGAAACACACATTTGTTTTTTTCAAGTTATTTTCCACGTCATTCTAGTTTATTTGAACTAAAGTTCTTTGTGCAAAAAACGAACGTGCATATTTGTTTTTTTAATAATTATTTTCATATCGTCAGATTATATTTTTTGATTGATCAGAAACTCGAAGTAATCACTGTCTTTTTAAAATAATTTTTGTATAAAATAATTCAATTGTTTCGATTTATAAGTACCCTTTCATTTTTGTTAGAATATAGAATAAATTGTAATTTTTAGTAATTCTTTTGTCAATCACCTTTTTAGCACCAGTCATTGCTTTATATTTTATGGACATTACGAAACAATTCTGCAATAAATGATAATTCAATAAAATGGGGACCAAATCAAGATGAGATATATATTCTTTGTAAAGAATTGAAAATCTTCTAGACAGATTTTAATTTAGCCTAATAGAGGCAATGTGGAGAGGATGTGAGAAGCCGGTATATGAAGAATATATTGTACGAATCCAATAATATTTTATCTCGGATTGTAGTATTTCTCTATCATCTCCGAGAAATCACTTTCAATTTGATTTTTTCGTGATTCAGAAAGAATTTTCATTAATTTCTTCCTTTCTAATTCTTTTCGTTTCAGATCGATTCAAAAACCGCGTGAATAATTACTTTCATTCTGTGGCCGTGCGAGTGTGCGTATGTGGGTATGTATGCGACTTTATAAATTTTACATCAATTTCGGACACAGATTGTCACTATACCAATTCGATGACCGACTAGCTGATGACGTTGTCGTTGTTAACACTTTGTTATGTATTATCACGTACGCCGTTGACAGACGCCAATCAGTCGGGCTTTACATTTGAAATCCAATCTTTGCATGCGGCCGTTCGGTCCCGTTATTGGAACCATTCTTCTGTAGTTATTGCCTCGCTTCGATGCTAGCCGGTAGTGCCGTCAGCATTTTTATGGGTCAATGCGTGCGTTTACTTGACAACAGCACACAACTTGCATGTACGTTGTCATACACGCACATATAACTTTGTAGATGATTAACTACCGTATGTCCAAAGAACCGGGCCTTACATTTAAATATAATTCAATTTAAAGGCAAAGAAAAACTTTTTCGTTGCAAACTAGTTGACTCTCTTTAACTCGTTACTTCGATGGTGAAGCAAACCCAGTCCGGTCTCATGATGCATGCAAAATTATTCAGAAAGAGTGATGTAGAGAGGAGAAAGAGAGAGAACGATCGAAAATGCCAATGTGGGCTTTTCTTACAATTCTAAATTGTTTTTAACGTACGTACATTCATTTTTGATTCTGTTTTTACTTCTTTTTTTTTTTTGTCAATGATATCAAGTTTCTTCTTGTTTTGTCCTTTGTTTGCATTGTGTTCGCGAAGCAGTACTAACACGAGTTAGTACAACGAGTTGGTACAACTGTTGACCAATACAGTCTCGCGTGCATCCATGCGCGTGTATATTTGTGTTTAGGTCACTGCATCGTCGTGGTAAGTTCTTGCATGGACAAATGCTATAATATATGTAATTGTCGTTGCGACTTTTTTATACATTAGTGGACATGTACGTTGTTATTATTATTACTGTGGTTCTCTCCTAGTTTATTACAGTACATCCATTAGAGGAAATTAAGTAATTGCGATATTAATTTTAATTTATGAATTAAGTTTAATTTTATGGAAGATTGGATCAAAAATTTTACACAAAAAACTAATGAATTTGTAATAAAAGAGAAATCCAAGGAGAACCTTTAATCATGCTGAGAATTTTATATCTTAAAAGAGATATGAGGCTTCACCGAAGAGGTAAAATAAAAAAAATTAATAAGCGAAATTTTAAATAAATTAAATATACGGAAAAATTTAACCAAGAAGTTCAGAAAAAACATAGAACTTATAGAAAACTTTAAATAATAAATAAGAAAATGCCAATATTCTGGCAATATAATTAAGTAATTATAATTAATTTTGAAATTTGGAACTGCTTCACAAGCGACAATTTAGAATTAAAATTCTTAATAAGCTACCAAAAACGTATGGCTTTTCATTGTCTTCATGCATTATTTTAAAATAACGAATATCTCGACTTCGGTATTAAAATATTTGAAATTTCTAAGATTGAGCTTTTGCACGTCGTCGTAAAACATCACTCATTAATTTACTAGTGGGTTTCCTTTAACAATACATATAAACTGAATGGGGCTATGTGTGAAGAAGTATACTAATATTGTTCTTCTGTTTGTGATGCATTACAGGAAGCGTGGAAGGTATAGAAATGCATACATAACATTGCTGAGAATAACCCGAGTCGACTTAGCCATGTCGGTCCGTCTGTCTGTGTGAAATCACGATTTCTCGGGAACGAATAGTGCAATAGTTATGCAATTCGGAATGAATACTCTCTTTTTATAAACAATGGTATTGAATACCAGCACAAAATGGACAAAATATGACGAGCGCCACGCCCACTATAAAACAAAATTTGAAAGCCTCACTTTTTAGTCTCTATTGGAACTTTGCGGCTAAAATTCTACGAGCGGGATTAATTCCTGGAATTTACGGAATTAATTCTACGGCCGCGATAATATAATCGCGTATCTCATGGACTTCTTTGAGAAAAGTTGTGTTGAATATTAATTAATAGATCTAGATCAATTAGGAAAAGCGAGCATTAATTTTAAAAGCGGCGTGTTACGCCCATTGGCTACTGCGTGTAGATCATACATTTAAATTACGGGTGTAGGGCATGTTCGGTCAGGCCGAAGTTAGCGCTCTCACTTGTTTTGAGTTAAAGTTGTTTATATTTACTATCCATATACGTGTAGTGTACTCAACACTAATTATGCATCTGCAAACAATAGCTAATTGCGTTTTATTAGCACTAATTTGTGTTCAATCAATTAAAAATTGTTTTTCTTTTTCGTTATTTTTTTATTGCTGTCTGGATCGGAAAACAGCCATCTGATCATTAAGCTAATTTCAGGTTATCGATAGTATATAATTAAAATATGATATATGACAATAGGACGCAACACATGCCCGCACAAAAGTGCATGTAGTGACAGCTACGCACGTATTAATATCCACGTATACTGTGGGCGGATACCCACACAGTCACACTTATGTTCACACACACATACACATATTATTTATCGATTAACCTCTATAACCCCGACTTGTTGCTCTTAGTGACGCTGCGGCGGACCGCACTGGCAAATTTTATAGTTTATACCAAAACAAATATAAATATTTAATGATTAATAAAAACATATTGAATATTGTGAGTACAAAAGCATACGTTTAATTGCTACCAATACACTTTTGTTTTTTGCTAATTTGGTTTTTGGTTTACGTTATAATAAAATTCAGTGACTTTTTAATATTAGAAAAGTTAAATAGAGTTAATATTTTTTACAGGTTTTTTATTTTTCCATCCAATAAATTGATTAGTAAATAATTTTGTTGGAAATAAAGGATTATTATGAATAGAATATATTACAAAATATTTCTTAAAGCTCTATGAATTGAGAGTTACGGATCCTAATAATTTTTAGCGTTTCTTTAAAATTTTACGAAACAAATTTTTAAAGGATTTTTTCAGATTACGAACTTTCCTTTTTGTAGAAGAGAATTGTTGCATATTCTTTTAATAAAATTTCTGGAGTTATCAAAATTTAGTTTTAAATCGAATTTTGGAGATGAACTTTCCGAGAGTTTTGTGATTTTTTCCCGAATTTAATGTAAAAGTTTTCCTAAAAATATGAAGAAAATTCATTGGATGATAAGGTTTGTTGGGCGAAAACATATATCTCGATAAACTCTCTCTTCTTCAAATATTAAAATTCAAAACAACATTGAAATTAAACAAGTAAGAACGCTAACTTCGGGCTCACCCACTTTGGTATTCCGTAACATCTATCACTGCAAATTTAAAAACACACTTTTAGCCTCAATTTCTCCCTACAAACTGTAAAGTTATAAGCATCGATAAAGTCGCATCGCGCCTAAGAAGTGGGCGTTTCCCTAACCTGACCATGCATGATTGCGAATATATGTAAAAGACCTCACGGGTTCCGTTCCCTTTAATCGTGACTATAGTTACCGATAAACGAATTACGCTCACTTTTTGAGAATCTTCCCTTAAATGGTAAACCCGACTGTAAAATATTCCCTTACCTTAATTATACGTTCTAATACCGCCAGAAAACTGAGGTATTGTGCTATTAAGGCAGTAAAATCCGTACTATTTTTAAAAGTTTAAAGCTGGTCTGATTTCGTTAAATTTGTAATGGAAACACTTTACTGAAAGACGTCATTCAAACTTCAAAATTGCCCTTAAGTGACGGGAAATCATTTGTATTTACTATCAAAAAAGGGCATGTCTCTTACCAGATTATGTTTACCTTCAATCTCAAACAGGTACGGACAAACAACATACATGCGAAATTTCAGGTAAGTGAATGTGTCTACCTATTGCCGTGTAGGGTACAAAAATGCATTACTAGAAGTTTAAGGCTTTACTTTAACGTTTGATTTAGTTAGCTTCATAATTTAATATTTAAATAAATAAAGCAAAAATTCATTCTGAAAGAGTAAGTTTAATTTGGAATTTGAAATCTCAGAAAACATCTTTCCGATTTTGATTCTGATGAGTTTCTTATAAGTTTTTAAATATTATAAAGAGGTTAAGATGGCAAAATTATGTTACGGATAATATCGTATCGTATAATTCCTTCTTAATCATCTCCTCCCTTTCCTTCACCAGCCTTCATCATCTGGTTCGCCCACCCACAGAAGGAAACAGAGGAGCAAACATAATTTATAGTTACTGAAAAGACACTAAAACTTACAATTCACATTCAATGTTACTGTAGCTTCCATGCGTTGCCCCTCTTTCATGGCACGATTCCTTACGACGCATCTATATTTGGCACCATCGTCTTCACGACGCGGCAAAAGCGATAAAGTTGCATTTGTTGGTTGATCCTTGGAGCCGCCATTCACAACATCGGCTTGAAGTGTGGCATTTGTACTTTCACGATACCACCTACAAAAAGATTGTGCGGGCGTAAGAAGAGTTACGAAGAAAAAACATTAAATTTGAGTTGATAGCTTCGCGATTTGGCAAGCTACTTCAAAAAGCTACTTGCCTTAGTATAATATCTTAAATAACAATAAGATAAAGAATGGAAAAGGTGACAGGAATGGCAAGATTTTTTGGCAAACAAACTTTTATTCAAGGCGGAAATCCGTTTTATACTTAAGTTCAAGATGCGATTCTATGGTGCTTTGTTTAAAGGAAGAGCAAAACAAAAGATAAGAATAAATCGGCAAACATAAACCGATTTAGAGAAAGTGAGGCAGTATCAGAACCAAACTGAACTCAACTGAATTGAATAAAACTAAAAATCGAAAATAAAAATGCAAAATTTATTGAAAATAAACGTGTTTATTTTGCCAAAAATATTTAAAAGCGACTTTACAAAAGAAATGTATACCGAGTAGTGAAAAAATCTAGAGGAAGGAATGAGCAATGAAAGGAAAAGACGGGGAGAAAGATGGGGAGAAAAATGGAAAGCAAGAACGGAATAAATCAATAGTATCACCATGCCCTGATAATACGACGACAATGAAGATGAAGTGCCACGCCGACACTTCTAATCGCAAGAGCCATCAATTTGCCATTATTTTTTGGAAGCCTTTAATCCCATAAAATTCTATGGAGTTCAAATTTTGTATTAAGTTAGTCTCTCTAAATTCTTCAATATTTTTGTGAGTATTTTTTGTTGTTTTTGCTGCAGATGTTTACCCCAATGGAATTATTGTCGATCTCATGTGGTTTAGCAGTTATTGCCCTATAATTTAAAAATTCTCTGTGTATATCTCAAAGCCTTTTAAAGGAGAAGAATACCTATATGTACCGTTATAATATATTATATCTTTCATTTATGTGTATAAACATTTTGTCCAAAAATTTAAAATTAATTTTGATACTATAATTTAATTTATAGTATTGTTGTTTCCGGAGTAGTTTCATTGTTTGTGGAAATAACAGCAATAAAATTTTCATGAAATTTAATTGCTTTGAAAAAATTGTATTTTTACGGGATCTCAATTTAATCGAAGGAATTGACAGTTCTTTTTCAAAAGAGACAACGCAATTTTTTGTTATCTCGAATATCAAAATCTTTGAAATCAATTATTTTAATTTTAAAATACAGTATTTGTTGAGTAATATATCAAGGATTTAGTTTAAGCTTCAATTCTAATGAACTTTCACTTCTTTTTCTTCTTTTCATTCTCCTTCCTACTACCACATCGTATTGTTGCAGCTTTTCGCTTCATTTCATTCATATTCTTTTAATTTGATATCTGTTAGAAACTCAGACTTTCAGACCGCTTTAAAAGTTTCTAGGTACGATTTAGTAATAAGCAACTTACGTTATTGTTGGATCCGGTGAACCGCCGATACTGCTACACGTCAATGCCATAGGTTTGTCTTCTGTAGCGATAGCCATATTTCCTGGTGATATCACGGGCGGATGAGGAGGCGTCAAAACCGTCAAATTGTAAAATTCTTGATGTACATCGGCACCGGTACCCTTCGCTTTGACCCGACATTCGAAACGTCCGTTGTCGCGATTGTATGAGGCGTTTTTAATTTGTAAATCGTAGATACCGCGTTCGGGACGGAAATCAAGTCTGCAACGGAACAATAATGGAACAAAAATAAATCAAGAAATGTGAAAATGCGAGAGAGCAAAAGTAAATGAATTAGTAAAAATGCTGAATAAAAAAAGCAAAAAAGGAAAATCATAAAAATCAGCAAAATTTTTACGAAAAAATAAACCAAATTGAAAAAAGGTTGATGAAAATAAATGTTAAGCTCAGCAAAAAGTTTTTTAAGAGCTCCAGTCGATGTCGAGTCGATGGTAAGTATGACTAGGTTTGGATGAGTGATGATGAGTAATGTTGGGATGATGGGATAACAGGGAAGGCGTGAAATGAATAAAAGTAGAAGCAGAAGCGAATGAAAATCTGTTCGGTAAACTGCAAGAAAAATCGGCTTTAGGCGATAAAAAAGGCAAAAAGGAGAACGTGGAAAGCTCTATAGAAACGCAGTGACTAAATGAGCAGACCGGAGAGTGAAGTTTGTTAACAGGAAAAATCTTTGAAGCGAACTGAGTAGTACTTAGTTTTAGTTGTAGCTTTTTTCTGCAAATTTAAAGTCATCTTAAACTTATATTATATATAATAAACTTTCAATCAATTTAGTGCTTTTTGCTTTTCATTCGCCCCAATTTAATGGTTGACGATTCTATCAAGAAAAATTGAAAATGGCTCTTTGAAAATGTTTCTCCCACCCGTCAAACTTAAATTAAATGTCCTTAAAAATAGATTTAATTTATTTTACAATTAAAATTTAATGAACTTCATTCATTTTGTTGAAGGAAAAGAAGAATAGGACTATTTCGACTATTTCAGTATTAATGAAATTTAAAAAATATTAAACGCTACAAGGCAATTCTTTTAGTTACTGAAATTGGGGTAGTCGAAAACAGATGCAGAAGGGATTTAAGGAAGGCTACGAAATATCCTGAGTAGATTCTGAAAAAAACTTAAGTGACCTAAGACCCAAATTCGATTTTAAACGTTCATCACTTCTACTTCCAAACTTTTCTTCGCTCCTGATTTTTAAGGTAACGTGGTTAGAGTATAAAGAGAAGCCATCACGTACTCTGAAATACAGTATAAAATAATATCGTATTCAGTTTCAACTCTTTAAAGGATTTAAAGATATTCTTCTTTATCTTAAAAATCCCTATTCGCAGCTCCATTACTTGTAATACTATCACTTCTGCTTCGAAAAGTCATAGATGTAGGTAAATTTTCCCTTATTCTGTCATCAACGTTATAGAATAAAATGCTATCTTTGTGTGAAATGTCCCAAAAAGGCCCTAAAGAGTAAAATGAAGAGCTGTTTAGTTTCTTAAATCGACTCTATTTCCTCCAGAACAAAATTCTCTTCTTCAATATTCGTTCTTATTATTTAATTTTCATTTCTCTCATTTCTTACAGTAAGATGTCACGTACGTACGATGCTCCACTCACCTCCACTCCTCCGGGAAAGGAAGTAGAAGTGAATAAATAAAAATTAAAGTAAGCAAGTGAGATCGCTTACATCGGCCGGGACGAATCTCATGTACGCTGCACATGTAATATAAGAATTTAATATTATCCCAATCCAAATATAATAGTTAGTGGGCAGGACCCCTACATGGTAAAGGGACACATCCCTTTACATTTACCATTACATTAGCCTTTACATAGCAATAGATTTACCATTTTCTGGTTAATTTGGATCCACTAATTCATCTTCAAGACAATTTTTCTTAAAATGACCATATTATGTAGTATAATAATGGGTGTGTTACACACATTTGTAGCTTCAAAATTCCAATAGAGATCGAAAAATTAGGTTTTACAATTTTATTTCATAACAAAAGTAGGCGCAACAATACGCTGATGTTGCCCATTTTTAGTTCATGCCAAATTCATTAGAATATCTCTTTTCCTTCTCCTGTAATCGTGATTTCTCCAGACAGACAGACAGAGAGGAAGGGCTAAATCAACTCAGGATATTATTCAGAGTCAATATATACGTAGTTCCTCGACCTACTACGCCCATCGTAATGCATTACAAACGGTGGAATAAACTTAATATATCCTTTACAAGAATGTTCTCTCTAAAAGCCATTTGCTTGAAAAGAAATATTTTTTCTCGAGAATAACCGTCCTAATGGGCGCACGAATTGCTACAAAATGTCAAACAAATATGTACGTGCTTGCTGCACGTATTTTATTTATTTCTAAAAAGGAAAAGGTTTAGCGACGATGACGTAGGGGAACAAAGAACTGAATTCATATAATTTTGTCGTGAGGCGTCGTTACCGCCGTCATCCTGGATTGCAATAAAATGCGATTTCTAAACTCTTTTCTAAATGTTGAATCTTTTACATTGCAGGCAAGAGAGCCTGCAGGATTTCTTTTAGATCAACAGGACGAACTATGACGATTACGAAGGGGCGAACATTGTGAACGCTATAATAGTAAAATCACAAGAAGGAGAAGCATATGTTGGTCAGACGATGGCATCAAACAATAGTTAAAAGGAATGAGCAGCTCTTGTAGCAATTGGAGCAACAATAGCGGAGCAACAACTATAGTCCTGTCGACAATATCAACGTTTTCGTTTTCAGAAATATTGCATGCGCAAAAATATGAACTTGCGTCTGCACGTACATACGTTTGTGAAGTGAGGTGAGGGAAGGAAGCTTGGATTAGTGTGTTTGCAATTGAAAGGGAAACCTTTCGTAGATTTTTCTGGTTTTTTGAGAAACTAGAGCAGAATAGAAAAGCGCAAAACGAATAAAGAGGATTGCTAAATATTCTTCATTATATTTCATTTGTTCGTGTTTGTTCAAATCTTAAACCCTTACGAAAATATTACTTCACGATGTGAATATCATTTGTTTTGTAGGATTTGTCATTCTGAGCTTCATAACATTTTTATGAATGGAAGCCCATCGCTTAAGTTTGTTATAATAACATCGTGGTCGCACAAAATATCACAAAAAGCAGTTTTGTAAAAGTACTTTAACATTAAATTAATCTCAGTTTATCCAAACCATAAGGATTTTTATGAATGTTTTGTGATTGTGGTTATATAAAAATTGCACCATCGCCTTGTTTTTATAAAGCTGAGAAATATTTATCTATGATTTATAATTTACCAGAAAGAATAAATCTTTCAATTAATTGAGAAATCTTCTCCTTCTCAGTTAACCAACAATGCTCTGTTTTAGCCCTACCAGATTTGATTTTTTTCTGCAGATATAGAATGAAATTCTGTCAAATGAATTCTGAAACGTTTTAACCCTCCTAAAATTGTGAATACTGATCTTTTTGTTTAATACGTTATTACAGGACTTTTGTGGTTATTGTTGTTTTTGCTGTTTTTGTTATTAATTTAAAGACAATAAAATAAATTACTAAAGGAAGGGAAAAGAGGAGACTATATATATGTGCATATTCATGTGAGTAAATGTGTGTATAATGTATGGGTATGTGTGAATGGGAAACATTTTCCTCGAATGGGTTAACATTTCATGTAGGCAGCAGCCTTGTTGGCAAAACAACAAAAACAACAACAGCATTATATTACGATACGTGAAGAAGGAGCATCACTAGTGCACAAACAATCTGGACTGGTGCTGTTTTTTCCGTTGCTATCATTGTTATTGCTGTTCATTCTAATAGGTCTCTGTTCAGCCTCTTGCATGCCATCCTTTTGTTATCTATTGTTTTTGTACTAGTTATTGTTGTTTAATATTGTTTCTCTCCTTTCGTTTTCTTTTTGGTCTTCCGACTCTTTAAAATGCCATTTTCTTGCAGTAAAGCAGTAAAAAAGAACAACCAAGAAATAACGAGTAAATGAATGAATAAAAATATAAGTGCAAAAAAATGACAAAAACCGAAAGCAAAACAAAAGAAAAGGATTCACAGGCCGGCGGTGAGAATCACAGACCTAGCTAATATCAAACACAAATATTCACTCATACTCACTCATATAGACGTGCACGAATATGTGCATTTGCATTAAAGGCAACGTATGAAAACATATTCAAACAAACATGTGTGCCTTTTATATAAACGCATCAAGCAAATTCATCGTTATTGTTATTGCCGCCATTGCAAGGACAACGACGAGAAGGTCGGTCGGTCGTTTGGTTGGACGAACTTTTCTAAGAAATCTGCTGCACTTGAATTTAATTTATGTCTTTTAAACTGATACGAATACTGAGTACTTGCTTTAATAAATTTATGGGAAGACCATAAGGAAGAGTTTCATTGCGAATGGAGGAATGAACAGACAGGCAGACGACGATGCTTCTAGCGAAAAAACATATTTTAAAACAATAAATATTTATACCCTACATCCGAAGGATTATCTATATTAAGCTTGTTCTTTCGTTTGTAACACATTAAAGCATTTATTTGAAATTAAAAGAGGTGTGACAGGTACGGATGAGTGTGCATATCTTGACTTATAATCATCCTCCCTATGTCTGTATGAAGGAATAACGGTTATGAGAGAACGAAGATATGTTCTCGAATTTGACATAAATATTCTTTGGGCCGACAGAATTTCATCCTCGAATGAACCCACGTATACTAAATTATCCTCCAAAAATGGGTGTGGTCCGCCTATAACAACCGCAGTTATAAAGAAGACCGAATTATAGCAGAACGGGTGTAGGCATCCTCATGAAACGAATGGCACGGATATTCTCTATAGTTATGAATTGTTTGGTATTAAAAGTTAGTGAATTCGGCTTAATTTAGCTAGAATTCGGCCATTTTTACAAATATCACATTATAAATTAAAATGGATTAGCATTAAATAAATGGAATATTATAATGGGCGTGCATCTCCCACTGATTATTAGGCTCACGCTATAACGTAATATTATTGGTGTAGGGTATATAAGTCATAAATACCACATGGTAGTTATGACTGTGACGTATGCATACGTGAATGTATACGTATGCATGTTCTTTAAACGAAAGTGTATATGTGTATGTATAGGCATAGATATGTCTATGTATATGCGTGTGTGTGTAAAAAATATGTATGTACACATGTATAAATATGTGCACTTAACTGTTTCCCCGTACAAAATGTTCCTGCTAGTTTAAAAAGTCTTCGATAAAGAAAAATCGTTTACGTTTTTGTAATTTTGTTATTGCTTTTATGTTCAATTGTGTTCCTTTCCTCTTCTAATGCCATTGGCGAATGCATTAAAAATTTTTCATATTTCATATGTTTTCTGATCTGGCAACGACGAGAACAGAACCAACAACAGCACGAGCAACGCAACAACAACACAAACAACAAAAGCGACAACAACACTAAGAATAACAACAAAAATCCATACGAAGGAACAAAACAAATAAATTTGTTTATAGAATTTCGTTTTTGTGTAAAGCGAGCTGTTCGTTTTATGTCTAAAACAATTTATGTTTTATTAATATTCTAAAATAATTTCGGTTAGTGCTAGTTAGTTAGAAAGAAAGTGGTGTTGGAGAGGGTAAATCAATCTCAGATACTCTTATATACTTCTTCCGATTTTGTTAGTGCTTTAACGAACTAAAGTGAATTCAGTTGGAATAAAGTGAAATTTAAAATGATGACTACATAAGGATCATTAGAATCAAAATTATCTATATTATCATTAGAACATTTCATCTATGGCTAATAAGTTCTGATTGTAAATAACTGCTAGAGCAATAACAGAACCAACAACATTGGCCACAGATTAAGACTTTTCCATTAATATTTAATTATAATCAGAAATTATTTAAGAGAGTCTATCAGGACTCGTTGCGACTGACCGATAGAATCAAAGTCTGTAAATGTTAAACAACAAGAAGAAAATTAAGTTTAGCATCAAAAATAGGAACCAAGTAAGACGGAGGAAATGCTTTCTCTATATTCCATTAACAATTTATCAATGTTTTGTAAAGTTACCCGGGACCTGCACGTAATCAAAAACATTCGAAAATCATTCAACAAATTAATCGTTACAATAAATCAAACGCAGAAGTAAATACTCGGCAATTAATAAAGACTTTATACTAATTAAAGTAATAATTTGTTGTCATCAGAACAGATTAATTCCGAATTTAATAAACGTTTAAAGATTAACTTTAATGCTTTGAATTTTCATTCAGGAATTTTACTGAAGAATATTTTGTTAAATTTTTAATCTCCAATTAAGTGCTTTTGAAAAGAAACCGACAAATATTTTAAAAATCATATTATAAATATTGTTTGCGTATTATTTTAACAATCTGATTATATTGGCATAGATATATTTACACCATTGAGCTCAACTTGATGGTCCAAGAATCTGAAAAATTACTAACTTATTTCATTACACTATTTTTTATCTGTTGAAATTAAAAGGTTTTAAAAAATTTTCTTTATTGTAGAAATTTCTTTATTATAGGAACTTAATCAAAGTTATAAACAATTTTACAAATTGAAATTTTTCGAAATAATTTCGAAATGAATGTTTTCTACAATGATTGATTCCTTAAAGCTTAATTTTCTAAAAAAGGATTGTGTTAAGGAATTACTCCTCACATAGTGAGCTTCACAGAATTTGAAATGTGAAATTCTCAAACTTCGCAGATCACAAAGGGAAAAAGAAATAAAAGAAAACAATACAAAACTAATTTCAAAATGTATTCACCTATAGCCCGAGCTCAGTTGTACATCACCGATAGCAACATTCTCAAATTGTGCTGGATTTGCCGTCCAGCGTGCCCAATAGAAGCTAAAGTCGTCTGCTTCGTAGTGCTCGGTGAAACGACATTTTAATGTGAGATCTGCATTTTCTTGCGTATCTAACGATTTGTCCGCCGATATTCTGTGAACGATGATACCGACTATCAATGTAAATCCTGTGGAAGAAAGAAAAAAATGTAAATAAATTTGAGGTTTAAAAGAAAACTTTCAAAATCATTTGAAGTATTTATAGTATTAAAGGCAATATATATTTGGAAAACGGTAACGACATGTTATCAATGATAGTTTTCTCATTTCTATTTCTAGAAATACCACCAGAATTGCTCTTAACCCTATTGCTGATATCACCCAGTAACATGGTGAGGGGCAGTTTTGGTGCCATCAGTAATCACCGTAATCAGTAATCAAATGAGAACGGTGGTTATCGCGATGATAATTTTAGTACTGGTGGTACAGACAATCTAATGAGTACTACCATCGTCTACTACCAGTTTTACTGCCACCACCAATTCTACTAAATCACTAATTGCTTCTTCAATTATGCAGTCACCACCGTTACTAATTTTACTACTGGCTGACCGTTATCGATGTTCCTGCCTCTAGTAAAACCGCTACGGTTCTCTAATCCCCAATTTGTTTTGATAATACGCAATATCACTTCCCTGGTATTTAGCATAAGTCATAAAGTTATTCGCAATGTTGGTACTACCACCAGCATTAGCACACATATCGTTTACTCACGAATCGTTTACTCGCGACATTGGGATGATCCCATTATGCAAAACGCAACTATCATTTCTACCGTCACTGATCTTGATAGCACCGTTCCTGCATTGATAATAATGTTACTACTGTTATCATCGTCTCACTTGGTCTGAATATTATGAGTAATTTTTATAAATCAAAGGAATTGTCGAAGTTATTAAGAACAAACAAATAATTTTAAAGGGAAGCATACATACAACCAGATGGAAAGGGGAAAGGAGGAAGGAGGCGAATTAAATTTACTAAATCTTCTTCTCGACTTTCCATACTGCATCAACTAAACTACATGGCTAACAGAAGTGACCGACAGACAGAAGTGACTTCTCGTTGCCTCTTATGTGCTGTTTTTTGTTTTATGGAAGCACCAGGCAACTCTCTTGTTTTTTCAATCTAATAAAAGAAAACTTATTTTGTTTTTCCCTTCTCTTCATTTTGAGACGAGTACCTTTTTCATTTCATATCTCCTGGAGCTTTTTTTTTTGAAAAATTTTGTCAACAATATTTATCCATTTCTTCTCTGGTTGTGATCCAGATTATTTTTCTGAGACCATCTCTTTAGTTTCTCTTCATCTCTTTCAAAAGAAATTAAAGAAAAAATTCGTCTTTTCTAATTTTCTTTCTCTTAATTTAGTTCTTTATATTGTAAATCTTTTATTCGTTCGTCAATTTGGATTTGGTTCTTTAAATTTTTTTGCCCCTCTACAGGTACTTTCTCCGAGAATGTTGTTGCTCTTCTTGTTGTTTTTATTGCTCCTGCCACTCTTTCTTTTGCTACTTCTGCCACACTACCTCTTCTGACTTCTTTTCTTGCTCTCTTTGTGATAACTTTTGAAAGTTTTTCCATTATATCCTTTTCATTCATTCGCTTCATAAAATCAAAAAGGATTCGTTTTTTCCCATCTTGTAGAGACGAGGAAAATTTTTCTTGAATTTATTCTTGTTGTTTTTGTCATCAAAACCATGAGTCAACTATGCCAACTATGAGTCCTTTATTACAGAAATTGGCCTTGAGCAAAATTGTAGTCAAATTCGCGAATGTAATTTTGGCTTTTATTACAAATATTTTGAAGCAATGTAATAAACTAGATTAATTAATCATAAATAAATAATTCGTTTATGAAATTAATTTTTATAATCGCCTGAGTCTCTTTTAGATGAGTCAGATCGTTATATATTAGTTTATTCTGAAGCCAGATTTTTATATAAAATAATATGTTCCGAAGCCTCAGTAATCCGAAAGAAAAGAACAACGTCATAGGTTTCATAAAAGAATCTCATGACTTTAAGTGATTCAGTTTTAAAAATTCAGTAGTTGAATGCTTTAAGAGTGTAATTGTAATTGATGATGTTAACGGTAGCTATAGGCTTAGAAGGGAATAACGACAACATTAAGAGGAAGAAAGAGAAAACTGCACGTATTGCACGTCACTGCAGTAAGGACGAGAATGGGCAGAATGGATTTATTCAGTCGAACCCAGTTTATTTTGCATTGTTGGTATTATTGTCAGTTGTTCCAGTCACGTTTTCTACGACATTACATAAATATGATTTCCGTAAAATTATTAGCCGTTTGCCGGCTGTTAAGCGTAAAATATTGGCGATGTACTTATACACAAATAAATACGTTCAACAGAATTCAGCAGTAGAAAAAGAGGCAGGAAAAACGGTTTCAATAAAAAAAATTAATGATAAAATAAATTCTTGTAGAACTATCGTACATTGTGTATGTGTGTCATTGTGATTTTATAACAACTGACATTATTTCAGATTATTTCGACACCGGGAATATATTGTCAATATCGTAACATTCCACAGAAGAGGAGGCAGGAGAAACGTACGTTCTAAAGAATCCGTTCTTTAAACGACTTCTATAAACGTGTTTCTTTCAGAAGAATCCCCGTTTAAATTCACTTATGTTCACTTTAGTATGACATCAATTGGTTTCCTTAAAACGGAAATAAACTTTTTAATATTATTATAGAACTTAAAACGCGTCATTAGCTGGTATAACACATACTGGTTCAATAAAATCAATTTGAATTTTTACATATAAGAATTTCCTTTGAATTGAGCTTTCTTCGGTTAAGGTAAATTTATTTTAGTCGGATAACAGACAGCTCTTGGATACCATAATAAAATTGAAATTGAAATAAAACAATTTTTTAGCCTTTTTTTATAACAAAATAAACAGTTAAGCAAAGTAAATAAGAATAACAATTCGTTAAAGTTATTATAATTACGCGACAGGACGTATTCTCTTAAAACTTGTTCATAAAACATAATTAAATTATGAATGAAAGAAGAGGGAATTTGGTTTAACAAATAGCAATTACATATTAGAAGTGAGCACCCTTTCTCCGGGAGCATGCATGCACACCCCAAATTCGACTTGAATTAAATTTTTGTTCCCCCTAAAAGTATGCAACGATTCAGAGAACTAAAGGGTTATCAGTGTGCAAAGAGTAAATGTTTGGTCTAAAGTTCTTCGGGAAAGGAATACGATTTTTATTTCGCTTATTCGGAAGTTCATCCTCGACGACTTTTATCTAAAAAAATCATTATTCAACCAACATACTTCCTCTCTTCTCTTTATTGTAGGAATCTCTTCATTCCCTTCCTTCATTATACTGGTAAAACGAATATACACATCTTCACCAATTACTGCTACATTTAACTTTTCCCCCGACCAAATATATTTCATTATTAACGGTATTTTGCGGCATATTTCTGAATGGGCATAGAGTCCATATTTAATGGCCCACTTGTTATAGATGTAATCATTAGCAATAAATTTGTGAATGTTGATCCGTTTAAGGAGAACAAAATTGTGAAAATACCACAGAAAAAATTGTTTGTAGGAGTTTGTGTCTGTGCCTAAAAGCCGGCAACAATGAAACGTAGGAGCAGTTAAGACGAACAAGAGAATATTATCAGCAGAGTCAGCAATAAGACCAGCAGTAGCTAGGACACCAGAAAGCTAGAACTAAAGGAAATAGAATTCATAGGGAGAGAGGAAGAATCAGTGAAAGCATTAGCAGCACGACGATGCCTTGATGGCTTTTTCATGGTACAATATTATAAAGATATTTTTTGCAATTTAATGATGCGCGCGTGCGACTCCTTACCATCGTGGTTTAAGGTCCAACCAACCTTTACCGGAATACCCGCCTTCTGTATCGACGCTAATGTGCTACGATATGTGTATACAAACAACAAAATTTTGAAAACGTAGAAATCTACTGTTGTTTTCATTGCTGTTATTCAATAAATTTTACTATATTATTTATTTAAGGAACGAAACTTAAAGAAAGAAAAGTAGTCTTTAAAAGATTTCCCTGTAACAAATCTACTAAAGCTTACTGTTTCTCGTTGTAGAAAACAGACAAGATGGACCAAAAATGAAATCCCCGAAAACCCAATGCAATTAGGATTTATTGATCAGTGACTTAGGTGACGGAAATATTTATCGGGGTCAATTTTATTATATCTTTATCCCTTCTATTTCATTCCCTTTCAGCTACCGTTTGTTAAATTTGGCTTTACCATTGTTTTTCATTGTTTGCTCTATTACGACATTGCTCTCGTTGTGAAAATACAAGTTAATAGTTTCAAAAAAAAGAATACATTTAAGTCGTTAAAATTGATGAATCGGCAAAGGCAAAATCTTTTAGTTTTCAAGGGCACAACCATTCCCCATAACTTTGGGCGATATCAATTTTTGTATGCGAAAATGTAAATGATGTAAATAAATATTGCCATGTGGTTCATTATGAATCCATGGTTATATTTCAGAAAGTCAGATTAGATGTTCGAAACCAATTTATTTCTGTTTTATTTTTATTGCAAAAAACCCCATTCCTGTTCACCGCCGTTGTTAAACCACTGAAGCGAGAAATGTGTAAAGGGGGTTTTCTTTTGAAAAGATATAGATATGGAGTAGGGATCATTCCTCCAGTAGAAAGAGACGGTTAAACTGTTGAAAGAAGCTTTTCACGAAACGAAACGAAGGCGTTTCTTCGTTTTCCTTTTGTCTTTTCCGTAATTTTCTCTACTTTGACAGCTTGTTGATAAGCATCAGCCAAATTCAATTTCAGCCAGTGTCGAAACCAGCGTCGCAGTCTTTCCATTTGTTTCGTTTTGCGTAAAAAGGTCCTTTGAAAGAAATAAATCGATCGTTGTGGAACTAAAAGAAAATAGAAAATTTAAAGCGAAGTAATTAATATGACATTTTCTGTTTAAGTTCTGTAGACAGTTTCCTTTTTAGTATTGATTTAGGTTATCGAACACGATAAATTGTCACGTAATTCCTCACATAAACTGGTTTTATTTTGAGAACAGGCGTTAAGTACTTAAAAACTTTAACTAAAAAAATCAAATCGAGTGGAATTAAACAGATAAAAATGCATAAAAGCCAAGCCACACTCAATTGTGTAAAAATTTGTATTTCAATAATTGATAAAGTTAATCGGTTAATAAGGTTAATCAATATTAATTTAGAAATGGTCAAAATCCAAATCTTGCAACAAATTGTTAAAATCTGCGAGTCTACGAGAAGGTTCTGGCTACTGAGATTCTGCAATAACTAGTTTCACATGTTGAACTTAAAGGCCTTATTTCGAAATGCGTGAGAAATATATTTTTTGCTCGGGGAACTCTATTTCGGGAAGCTGATGAAGGTTTTTCATATATCAAAAATTTGAAGCGTTTCATCAAAGTCTACATCGCAGTCTCTCCAATCGTTCCATTTTGCGTGCTAAGGCACTAAATCTGATTCTCAATCACTCCTTCTTTTTTGCTTTACAAAGTCTTTTTCTCCTCCTCTTCTTTATCTTGACCGCATTTCCAAATCTCTGAAATATTAATTTTCTTTTCAAAGTTTTCATGAGGAGAATTTTTGGTAGACATGAAAAATAATGGAAAAAGGTTTACTGAGTTATTTGTTTTTGATTTAATCAAATTATCTTGTTGAAGGAAAACAATAAAATTCTCTTTTCCTTTTTCTGTTTCTTCTTTTCATTCTGCTGAGTCCTTCAAGATTACCTCTCTTATAAAATAAATAAATTTGATTTTAGAAAATTTGAAATTCTAATTAATTGAATGGTGAAATAGATAGAAGAGAAGTGGGAAAGGAGGAGGGAAGGTGGAAAAATTAAGAAAGTCGAGGAGGATTATTTCAATTCATCAATTATTTAATTATGTTTAATATCTTTTTAACGATTTGAGTTGGAAAACGTAATCGATTTTGTACGAAATGTTTTATCAAATGAAATTTTGTCGGCAATCGTTATTTTTTACCGTTATAAAGTATTGCGTCTTATAATTATTGCGCCAGTATATTATATAATATTGAGTTATGCCTGCAATACGTAAAAACAGCCCGGGCAGTGCCGTAGAACGAGCTCATTTCAGGTAAACATGTATTGAAAAGTGTGTTGCATAACAATTTACTCAATTTTAAAGATAATGACAATGTGTTGCACGATATTGCAGTAGTATATTTTCTACCATGTATTACTTTTTTGTGGGACTACAATATGATAAGTAAACTGACGTAATTAAACTTAGAGTAGACCCTAAATGACCATTTAAATATTTTTCGGAGAGGCGATAAAAACTACATGCAGCATACTAGAAGGAGCATAGTATTACAGAAACAATTCGACAATGTATATCAAAAGTAACCGGATCCTGTTTCTGGAGAGAAATGACTATGAGTAGTAAATTTATAGCGTTCTCACACATTTTCTTATCGTCGTCTACTGTCATAAGGATTACGTACGTGTCTCTTCCAACTTTTTTAATTTCTAGATATATCAAAGGGATTTAAGTACAGATTTTTCCTTTCAAGTTTCATATCATTAGCGCCTGGCATTGATTTTAATTTGCGAATTTTTCCCGTTGCAATCGATCTTGATTAATTTTCACTCTTCCTTCAAACAAAATGAACAATTAAATCATCACCGAAGTCAAGGCGACTGATGATTAGAGATAACTATAACTAAAACAAAATCAAAGGAAGAAAGAAGGTAACAAAGAATAAGCATCAGGTAGGGAGCAAGAATAGAAAGAAAATAAAACTAGTGAGAAACTTGCTTTTCAGGATTTTCAAAAAAAAAAAAAAAAAAAAAAAAGAATGGAATAACCTGAAATCAATTTATCGACTAAGTGACCGACCATCAGCGTCTATATTAAATTGTAACTAGGAGCTATCAGAAAACACTCAATCATTAATAATCGACGCAAACATTCGCCGACCGTTGAGCTGATTAGAAAATAATGACGTTGTACGGGCTTCGAATAGGATAAAAAAATTTTAAGTGAGCTAGAAGTGAAAGAAAGCTGCGATGGTAAAACAAAGCATAATTGTTGGTAAATATTAAATTCTGAAATCACAAAAGCATGAATTTAAGGATATATAGGAAACGAAATCTTCATTTAACATTTCAATATATATTTAAATGACTAATTTGTTCCAATGTTTTTATTGAAAATAATGCTTTTGCAGATTATAATTTCATAAAACCATTGCGTCAGCGAATTGTGTAATATATTGTACAATATAATATTTTCAATTCGCAATATATTGCACAGTAATACTATAGAATGCAAAATATTTACTACACATTTTTCTCTGCAGTTTAAACAATGGAGTTATTCATAATTTTATTCCAATTGTGTGAGAGCGTACAACACAAACCGGGAACTATTGTAATCAAACTAAATCCGACAAAACTCATCAATTATACCAAGCATCATTCATTATTCGCGGTTATATTTACGGTTTGCAAAGTAGATTAGACCAAGAATAGAAAATTCGGGTTAGCCTTTGGAAAATTTCTCCCTGAATCTCTGTCACTCTCTCTCCCTCCCGCGATATTTCTCTTTCTCTTCATATCGTTTTTTTCCCATTTTGAATTGCTAGTAGGTATTTAAATTTTAGATTATTCAACAGCGACAATAGCGAAGGAAAATGAAAACTTCCCAGCATTGTTTTTAATACGGAAAAATCGGTTCTCTCTCGTTCTTCCTTTCTGCCTCTATCAATATTTAAAAAATGCCTGGACTATATGGAATTAGTTTTTCTACAAAACCATTTATGTAAAATTTGTTTTAGCCAAAATGTGTTCAGCTTTGCAATGAGGATGTGGAGAAGATGAATGGAAAAAAAATTTAGTAGTATTCACACAATTGCAGTAATAAAAACACTGCTAATAGAAAAAATGTAGCTTTTATCCAGATGCCCGTCTAGAGCTCTCCAACTCTTTTCAAAATTATACCAACTTTATCCTTGCATTAGCCTATCGTTACCACGACGGTCGGCAAACCAACCGACCACGTAAGCCATTGTTAATCTGGCTAATAGACATTGTTGCAACACGAAAGGATATTCTACCCCTATCCTTTCCATTGGTACAGGTGGAAGTAAACAAAAAAATTGCGAATAGTTTTGGTTACCGTTTTGTGGTATTTCGAAGTCAACACCGAACGCAAGCATAAATGAGTTCGCTTATTTAGTTCTGTGTGGAAATTTTTCGTGGGGTATTAAAGAATTTAATTAGTAACAACAATAACAACAACAAGCTAACAATAGTAAATTAAAAAGGGATTAAATGTGAGGCAAAAATTAAATGAATGGTTTAACGAAGGCTGAGAATAATTTATTTAATTATTTCATTTTGTGATTTTCAATTTTAATATTATGCAAAAAAATATTACTTAAATTTTAAAAATTTATTTTCCAACCAAATAAATAAATTTTGTTTCTCTTTTAATAATTTTATTACTTTCACAATAAGAGCATAAGAAGGGGCGGGGCTCGTGGCTTTCAAGTGAGAAGAAACACCAAAATTCGTATCCAAGAAATTAGCATCAATTTATTTCGAATGAGTTCCTAATTTTTTTAAATTATATCTAGGATGAACTTCGTTCCTTCAATTCGTCCTGCTAAGGAATCTAACCTCGTGCCCCAGGCCGTCAGTACTCGTGCATTGTTTTTAGCAAATTTTTCAATTTGAAATTTTGAAATTTGTTTTGAAATGCAGGCTTCACTTCAATTCGATACAAACCGAGGCATAATTTCTGATAATATTTAAGAAATTACGGAATGAGAATTTTATGAAAATGAATTTTTACATAAAACTCACCGTTAAGTTAATGTGAGTTTAATTGGCAAAGAGAAGAATTCATTTTCATTTTATGGAAATTACCGGAATTTACTTTATGGCGATAATGTTTCTAAAAAATACCACTTGAGGCACTTTAAGTTTCTGTAAGCGCGGCCTGTTTTTGACATCCCCTTCAATTGAATAAAAATAGTTCTACTTGTAATTTAATGACATTTCATTCATACAAATTTTTTTGTGAACCACTTTTTGGCTAATGACCTACACATGGTAATGATAGCGGTACCAATATAGACCAGAAAGTCAATAAAATAAAAAAGAAAACAAAAAAAAAGAAAATCAAATGGGAAGGATTACAAGAACCCTCACAACAACATACTAAAGCGGCAACATAGTCAAACCCAAAAATAACAGAAATATTAAAAACAAAATTTATTTTACAATTTTTTGCCATTGTTGTTGTTTAAATTAAAAATTTTAGTTATTTTACTTTAGTAGATCAATACAGTAAAACATTAAAGACTTTTATGGGATAATATAAAAACATAGAAGAAAAGGAGGAAATACGGAATCAATAAAAGCTGTTGGTACGTTTATGAGATGGTGCGTTTACAGGTGTGCCAGACTATTTTTTTTTCCGTGAACGTTAACGACGTTATTCTGCATAACACCACTCTTCCTTTTCCTGTCATCACCAATTTTTCCAATCATCAGTAGCAGACACGCGATTGGTTTTGCGTTTGGTTTTGTACGCGATTTTCGGTACAATTTTGATTTGCATAAATAATTATTCTTTGTAACGGTACGTATATACCGTGCCTTTTTCCTTTTCCTATGGTTTACGAGATATATACAAGAGATTTTCAAAACCTGAGTGTCCTGAACCAAAACAGAGTTTCGTTGGACCAACTTCTACGACGAAAACAAAAAAATAATGCTCAAAAAATGTTGGAGTTCTCACATGTGGATGACATAATCTTGTTTTCTATCACTCTTTGTCTTATATTATTTTAATAATTTTATGTTACTAAAATTTTGTTATTTCCTTCCATATAGAAAATTTCTATGAAACCACAAGGTGAACTTCAGAAGAAGGTTTATTTGAACTTTTTCCCCTTGCGGAAAGAATACAAAATATCACGCAAAAGACTTCATTAAAATATAATTTTTTATAACAAAGACTATAATTGCTGAATTATTTATACAGTTGGGTGAGAAGACATAATGCTCTTGCTATTGTTGTTGTTATAGTTGGTACTGCCGCTGTTGATCTCATTGTTATTATCGCTGGTGGATTTGGTAATAGACTTAATTTAAAAGTTATTCTCACGTAATTATTGTTCGTGATTATAATGCGTTTTTCTTTACGAAGTAGCAAAATTCTCCATCACTAAAACCAGAATGGGTTACATTGCGTTGCACGTTACACGCAGCACACAACATGAAACAAATAACAGAATAAAAAACAATTAACCATACTATAAATTCAATAAGAAAAATCTCGTCAAATAATAAATTTAAAATTAAAAGGGAAATTTATGAAACTACATTAGTCGTAGATAATTTCAGAATTTACGATTCGTTAAGGAAATAAATATTGGAGGTAAGAAATAAGAAATAATTAAAAAAAAAAACAAAACAAAACAAGGCTAAATTTATAAAAAAAGCAAGCAGAAACTATTAATAATATCAAATAATATCAAATAGATAGCAGATAAACCAAAATGAACAAGGTGTAATCAAATGAAATACATAAAAATAAATGATAATAAATATAACAGAAATAAAAATATAAGTAAAATAAACAACAATTAAAACAAAATAAATAACTAATAAAAGAAAAACTAAATAAATCACTATTCGTTAACAAAGCTAGAATAAATTAAAAATAAATGAAAGTTAAGAGAATAATCTCATAACAAATCAATAAAAATAAATAAAATTAAATAAATAAGTAAAGGGAATATGTGAACCAAGCTAGAAGAAAAAACAAGTAAATCAAGTAAGAATACTATCTTCGGCTTGAAGGAATCTTATATACCCAACATCCGTATCATAAATTCATAGTTTGCTCCTAATACTCATTAGTCGAGCCACATCAATTTTATTTGGCATCCAAGACGGTTATCTTCGTCATGAAATCTTATCTTCAGAACCGTACTACAAACTGGTAAAGCCTGGTAAAAGTCCTGCCAATTTAGCGATTTTATCTAAAAGTAAGCATGGCAGTAGTCAGATTTTCTTGATTTTCGCCATCAACAAATCACCCCGCCAAATTAAAGACGATTATCCTCTCGATTAATTAGGACCCATGATTTCTGTTCCCAGCGAGTGGGTCACGCCCATTTCACGAGAATTCCTTTTCTGGAATGTTTATTATAGGAACGCAAAATTTGTTTCGTATTTGTTCTAGAGATTAAGAAATTCTTCCCTCAATATGTATGAAGTAATATTTGCTATAAGAAGTAGGCGTGGGGCTGGTCAGATTTTGGCCATTTTCAATCCCAAAGAAGCTTTTATCACAAAGAATATTCGTGTGCTTTTTGCGTTCCCGCAATCATTATTTCCACATATAAACTCACAGACAAACAGATGTCGTAACACAATAAATGACTAAATAAATGTACTAAAAGTTATCTTGACTCTCTATTTTTCTCATTGTTGCTTGGACTCCAGCTGTTTCGAACGACATTACAGATTAAAGCCTTTCTCGAAGTATAAAAAATTTTTTAAAAATTTTGTTAAATTTTGGTAAATATTTTATTGTTAAAATCAGAACGAATAGAATTCATTCAATTACATAATAGTTCGAAGGTACCGAAATATACTCCCATTTGCAGTAAAATTTATAGTAGGAAAGTTTTTCGTAATCACGGTAAAGATAATTATATTAACGCAAAAATGTTGAGGTGAAAGGTTGAAAATTGAAATTAATTCGTTTTTAAACTTCATAGCTTTTGCTCTTCCTTCGTTCTCTCTATCTGTTCTCTTTGCAATTTAATAATCACACTATACTCTAAGTATTCCCAACAAAGCAATATAATAAAAAAATTCAAAGCGAACAATTTTTCGTGACTCACTTTAATGGCTCTCACTTTTTAACGCCAATTTCAAATCCTGTTTATTAACTCCAACAGTTTCAATTATGCGAGCGAAGCCAAAGGGACAGTCATAAAATGCATTGCGTTGCTGCTTTTCTTCTACTTCTGCTCTTTAAACTATATCTTCAACTACTTGAAAGCAGTCAGTCAGTGTCGTCTCTGAAGAACTTTTGATAGAAAAGTGAAAAGGACAAGATGCAACAACCAAAATACCTCACAGAGAAGGATATAATCTGTAAAGAGAGAGAGACGGAGAGAAAGAGAAGAAAAGGTGGAGAGGAACACAAAGTGGGAGTCAGTGCTGCAGATGAAGGCTGGACTCAATTTCCTGCAACATTGCATTCGTTGGATTAGGATATTGAAGCAAAAGTGAACTCCACACGAAAATCAACTGCGTCGATAAAGTGTTTTCTCTTAAAGAGAAAGAAATAAGAGGAAATAAAAGCGGAGACTTGAGACGATATCAAATAGTAAAACTGTGAAGTAAAGACATAATGAACGGACGTATTTCATCAACGCCCTCAACACTTTCAAGAATAGAAAACTGACAATCAAAAGAGACATTGATAGACCGATAATAAAAAAGACCGATCATTAAGACGCAAGAAGGTATTGCCATTCACAAGTAGCATGAATAACGACAACGGCGACAGCATTAGCACAAGCCAGATGGAATATAGCACAAGTAAGAAAGTTACAGTTGCAACTTTCCGAGGAATGAAGAAGCTGAAAAAAGAAAAACCAAAAATATTCTCATAAATTCAGAGACGAAGCAAGGAAAAGGCGAATTTGTATCATGCTCCTCTTCCTCTTAAAACAGGGGGCGTATTAATGGGTGGATAACAATGAAAAGCTCGTGTATGTTTGTGAAAGAAAAAACTTTATGTGGAAAAGGACAAAAATTCAGAAAGAAAGGATTTAAAGGTATGAGAACTTGGTAGACGAACAAGAGTTGAATGAAGTGAAACTCAAGTGAAGTCAGTTTTTATGGTCCCAAAATGTAAATAAATACCTTATACAGCGACACATTAGTAATATTAAAGGAGAACTTTAGGAAAGAATTAATGTCTCAAAGGAAATGTTTAAGACAATTTTCTTATGTATACACATTCCTACACCTACCACGCCTTTAATGCGTCATAAAAGAAAGCATACATTTCCCTAGATATAACGGGGAACACAAATCCGTTCGGGTAAAAATATAATCAATGAAAAAGAACAAAATATTGCGTTCATGCGTTTTTGAAATTCATTTTTATATTCGATCGAAATAATTAAGCAACAACTAATCTGTTTATTAAAAGGAATTTCAGAGAATGCCTTGAAGGATATGAAATACCGGCAAATCTTTTTAACGGAGATCTCTCTGAATAATTGATTTTAACCCCGTTCACAAACCAAAACCAAAATTTCAAGGGATGACACCCCATCAAAGTTTTGAGAATTTTACATAAAACAATTATCTTTACTCAAACCAAACCGAAATTAAAATCTGTCACTCACCTGTCACACTCATTGAATCTTATTTTTAGAAAAAATGTTGTAACGTTTCAAACCAATTAAATTAAACAAATAAAATTGAACAATTTTTAAGTAAAGTAAATCAACAGTGAGTGAAAGTGTCGATCAAGAAAGTTTGTACATGTGGCCACCTGTATTGCAAACTATTTGAAATGCCTTTAGCAAAATAATACAACACAAAAACCTCGCCATCTGTTTTTGAAGGACTTTCAAAATGACTACTAATTAGAATAAAATGCAATGCTCAATTCCATAAATAATCACAACAATAACAAACGACGAGGACAACAACAGCAACATAAACAAAACAATAACAGCAGCAACAACATTCAGAACCAGAATCGAAAAATAAAATATTTTGCCAAAGTTGCGTAAAGTAACTGTTGTAAAGTAGCCGTAGGGTAATGCAAAATATCAGGAAAAATGAAAAATAAACAGAAAGAGAGAGAGAAAGAGAAGGAGAATAAGACAGTGGTTCGCAAAGGAGAGAAATGAAATCGAACAGATTTGGTGGCTTGAGGAACTTTTGAAAATTTAAACTTAAAGTGTTAAAACTATGTGTTCCCTCAAGACAAACACATGACAAAATTGACAATTTCGAAATTTCAACACAGTTTTCCCATTACTTTATTTCCTTCATGTTTTCCATTTAAATTTACGGTATTTAATTATTTTACTTTCTCTGAAAAGAATAATCTCAAAGAAAGGAAATGCCCTTTGCATTACTGATTTTCATCCTGTTCATCAGGATTTAACTAAAATCAAGTAATTCGGAATTCGGCCAAAAGGTATGACATTCCAGTAAGACCTATAATGGATTGTTCTGGGTTCTGTAGCCCAGAAAAAGGTATTGCGTACCGGTTATTAAGTGTGTCGAAATGTTTACCAGTGGATGCATAATCCCTTTAACGAGCGCCAGTTAGCTAAGTGTGGATGCCTAAAATAGTTATATCATTAACACGATTAATATTTTCAACGCAAAAAAAATAATAAAACAAAAATATTTGTATTTCTTAAAACAAATTTCTGTCACGATGTTTGCAGGAAACGTTCAATGAACTTCCGTTTCATTTATAAAGAAATATAACGATATCACGGCCATTATTATTATTTTCATTATTATTATTATCTGAATTTTAATTTAACATAAGAAATAATTACGTGAAATAACACAAACGAAACAAAAAAAGTGTATTAATCTTCAAAAATCTTTGCGAACGTGCACAGTTCAAAGTTTAATTACAAGACAGAGGAAAGAACCAACCAAGAGGAAGAAGGAGAAATTAAAATAAGGAAATTATGAAAGAAACGGAAAAAGAAAGTCGACTTCAATCATCTCTACAAACGCAAAGAAAAAAGCCTTTCCAAACGTTTCTTCGAAGCATCGGTCGTTTCGGTTCGGTTCGGTTGATTGCTGTGCGCTTCATTCGTTCCCGCAATTTTTCCTAACAGCTTTCGTGCTCCATTTTAATTTAGCCAGTTTGCAATTTGTTCGTGTGTTGGTTTGTGTGCGTGTTTTTTTTTCCTGTTTTATTTTCTTTGTTTTCATCTACTTCATCAGTTTTCGCATTGCATTCAGTCTACGAAGCTCCACCGATATCAACATCTTATATATTTCTTCTAAAGCCCACAACAACAGACAACAACACCGCCAACAACAACAGCATCATCCACATCGCTAACGAATGAAACTAATGACCACAACACGTTTCTTGCACTCCAGCAAGAACTTGTTTGTCTGCTTATTTTTTTGTTGTTCAAATTATTATTTTTATTTTTTGTTGTTTTTTGTTGTTCACTGACTGATTTGTTTTGCCCAAGCTGGGCAACATGGTCGACATGTACGATCATGGCCGGCATTTGATGGAAAACGTACAAAACTGATTAACGTGAAGTTGTTGTGGTTTTTATAAAATTATTTTATTCTATTTTCTCTGATGCTAGAAAACAAAAATAGACAGAAATTGAGGAAAAACTCAAAACCATTTTGCGCATGAAATTGTTTTGTCAAAAAAAAAAAACGATCGGAAATGACAAAAACTCCAAAAGTTTAATTAATTTTGCGGTATAAATATATATAAGCGGATGACGATGGACCTTAAAGAACTTTTTATCATTTCGTTGTATTCTCCGAAAAGTCAACTTGGATCCCAAAAGATTTACTACAAGAGTTTACCAAATGGCTTATAGTACGTTTACGCCAACCTTAAGTCTCGCATTTCGACAAGTTCTAAATGCTAATGCAAACGAAAACAACTACAATCCCGAACAAACTTTCAAATCTCGAATTTGTAAAATATTCTGATTTTGGGCAAAGGCGAAGCAAATGCGAATAATGCAGACTGCTTTTCCAATTAAACACAGTTTTTCCACCACTCACCATTGAAATAATATCACGAAGTGTCAAAAAGAGTCAAATGGAAAATCAGAAACAGACAAATAAGTCATTCACATCAATTCACAAAAGCGTAAGCCGACCCTGACAATTGACCCGAAAATAAAGAACTCTACGAAAATTGCAAAATTGAAAATTGCCACTAGATTTTTAGTATACACTTATTTTTTGCTCTCTTGTTTATTGTTGAATAAATATAAAACTTTTTTACTCAATGCAGTAGCTGTTCAGTTGTCAAACAGAAGGGGGGTATAAGGCGGTGTAAAAGATGTTCAAATGCGTAATTAACAGACTCGCATTTAGGGACGGCATACACGTACTCGACATGATTGAATTAAATTAAATTGCTATCAACGAATTTGTTGTATTAGAAACAAAAATATGTCTTCTTAAAAATAAACACGAAGTTGTCTCAGTGATGACTCGTAGATTTTCAATTTACTAAAACCACTTGATAATTTCTTATAGTATATTCATCATTACGAAACAGTGACTCGATTAATAATAACGGCGATATAAGGTAATATCTTACAAAATTTATGTCTGCGATTATGTCAAATTTCTCAGTTTTTTAAATTTTAGCTGGTTTTTCCTTGAGAAATATGGTTTATTAGATGATTATCAGAAAAATGGCTTAGGCTTGTTAATTTATTAAATTTAAAGGAAAAACAAAAAAGTGAGAAAGCTAACTTCGTCGTTATTTAGCCTTCAACTTCATAGTTCGATCCTAATAATCAAAGGGTGGTGCAAGCCAATTTTTTATGGTGCGCTAACATCCGAGTATCCGATACTATCCCGATTGTCGAATTTTATGTCAAAACTACACTATGAGCGGGGCAAGTCTGATAAAGGCCGTGCGTGCTATTCATTGGGTTTTTATCTAAAACAAGGTGTGGATAAACTGGTGGGAGAGAATACCTTGCCAAATTTCATTTTTCTTGGATGGTCATTATAGGAATGTAAAACAGCTTTAGATGCTCTAGAAATTAAGTAGATCTCCAAATATTTATGAAGTCATATTTGACTAACATGCAATGTAGGTGTAGCGCTACTCCGATTTAGTCTATCAATACCAAGCAAACTATTATGACATAGAATATTCACGCTAAGTACCAATTTGATACTCCATTCCGTTCGGCTATAAACGCGATTTCCACAGACAAACACTCTAACAGACATCGCTGAATAGACTCGGGAGGTGATTTTGAGTAAGAATGTATATACTTTTCTATACCGACCAAGCACCGTTTAATGCGTTACAAACGGAAGCGTAAAATGAATATACTCTATCACTTCGTGTGTATAATTCGCAGAATTTAAAGCAGAGAAAACAAAAGAAAATCCAAAATAAAAATACAAAAAATACGTTTTTTATAAAAAATTATTTCATCAATTTTATTAAATATTGACAAACGTAAAACATTTTTTATGAATACTATAAATATTAAATTTTTTTCAAGCAGCGGTAGAAAAAATCAAACCCACCGACGGGGTTTCAGGAAAAAACCCACAAATTTAAATTGAAAATATTTCTCAAGCACAAAAACAAATTTCACAAATACCGATTTGGAATATAAAACATCTACAAATAGAATGAAATGTCATCCCTTCCAAAAATTGAGCAAACGAATATTTTTCAATCATTATACGCCTCCATCTTTTATTTCTCCCACCATTTTTATATCATTCCACACTTTTCCCTACCCTTGCATACCCATTCTTCCTTTTCCATTCCATACCCTTTTTCATTTTTATCTGAATATTTTTTGCGAAAAAATTATGCAAATGCAACAATGTTTTCACAATAGTGTTCAAATATTATTTTTTACAGAAGAAAGGATCAGAGTAAAAAAAGAGGAAGAAAAATTTCATAGAATACTTTTGACGGTAGTGAAAGAAAACCCTATCGTCCAACTCAGAACGTACCAAAGCACGCAATGGGTGATGCTGAAAAAGACGACGACGTTGATCTTGTGCTGAGGATGAAGATAAAAAGCTGATTGGTCGCGAGAAGATATTTGGAATTGTAAGAACAATTTGTAGGTTTCGATGGTACTTGGTTATCGGTGTTATATTGACAGTATAATGGAAATTTTGATAGTGAAAACAATGGCGCAACAATTCTCTATATCAATTTTTTTTTCAAAGTTACACGAATATGAAAATAAGAAAACAAATGTGCTAAGGCAATATTTGTGCTATTTTTTACTTTCTATTTCTCTCTCTCCTTGCCTTTTTATCTCTATCTTTATCTATTTTCCATTGTATGACTCCCAGCAGACAAAGGTAAATAAAAAATTTCCAGCAACGAAAACGTGTCAACATTTGTGCATTTCTGGCGATCAACTTTTCCTTTCATACAAAAGTAACAAAAATAAAAGCAAACTAAAAAGTGACAAAAACGATTTAATTAAAATGTTGTATATTTTTTCTGTCAACAGAGTCGTATGACGGTTCTCGTTTGGGTGTCATATCATGACAATTGTTAAAAAAGAATAGAAACAAGATTGTATTGCTGAGTGAAACACTCCGGATAGTAGGAGATGGTCGCCAATTTAGTGAACACTGAAATGAAATTTTTCTTCATTTCGAAAATAATATTTCTCTAATATGTCACTCACTCCATTTGTCTGTGGTGGCTTAAAGGAAAAATTGATAGAGTATGGCTGGTGATATTGATGACTGTTATTACAGTTGTTGTTGCTACTATTTGCCTCTTGAATTTTTTTTGTTGAGCTTTGATTTTCCTTTCAACATTTTAATAAAAACAGTAAAAATAAATTTAACCGCAATACAGTTTTTGGTATGATTTAAAAAATATTTAAAAAAAAGACACAAATTACTTCATTTTCCGTTTGCCTTTGGTTTCTCTGTTTGAAGAAATCACGACTAAAGGAGAATAAATGGACGTATTGCCACGGAAGTTGGTAGCGTCATTCTGTCTTATTGGATTGTTTGGTATTAAAAGTAGGCTAAGTCGGATAAACACCGCTCATACTTTTTAAAACGAGCATATATTTATCCGGGCAAGTGGGTGAAATTCCTCTGCTTGCGAAGTGAATTATAAGCTAACATTTTACATTCTAGCTCATTCTCGGAGGCGAAACCATACGCTTGGGCGCCGTTGTGGCCCACCGGTAACTCGGGTAACGGATGAATGAGGATAACATAATTTCTTTCCATCCAAAATTATATTTTCTGCTTGAAGACAAAATCCTTTACAAAGCCTCGATCAGACCGAAATTAGTACTCTAACTTGTTTTAAGTGCGTTTTCTCCCCTTTCTGTTGATTTTTGTGAAATTTTTAAATTTTCTTAATTTTTCTGTTTTTACAATTTTTACGATTTATATTTTATCCATTCCATTAAATTTTGGTTTAATTTCTTAAAGTTTGAAACTTGTTTCGATTCCTTTCCTTATTAATCTTATTTTCATTTTTGTTTGAGTTGAAATCAGTCAGTCAAGCCAGGTAACAAACGTTGTTTCGTTGCTAATTATCTTTCTCGTCAGATTTAATTTTTATTGTAATTTTCTATTGTTGTCCGAGCTAATTGTTTTGCATGCATAATGATTTAATTAGCTAACTCTTTTTTTCTGAGTTAAGTAATAAAATGGAAATATTTTCTTTAAAATTTCACGTCCTATTTCTTCGTTCTCGCACTCTTCCTTTCGTAAGCTAAGAACCTAATTTTCTGTTACTGATGGGTGGAGGGGTGTGGGTGAACGAAAAGAATGAAGTATAAAATAAGAACTTATGTTAAAATACTTTTTCTCAGCGGAAGAAGAGTGAGCGGAAGAAGAGTTGAAATTATCGAAAATTTCCTCAAATATTGCACAATACTTTAAATTTAAAATTTAAGTCCTTAACGCGTTTGAGTCCACTATGAAATTCACGGATAAAGACCCAAAACAAAGGAAGAATAATTTTAAAAAAATTAATGACATCGAAGACAATGAGAGCCTTCTTCTCCCACTCTCTTCCGTTTCTTCGATTTGATTTTCTTTTTGTCCCTAAATAAGATGCCACCAGAAGAAAAAGAAGCTGTCAATTTTTTTCTTTTGCTTTTTCCACTCATCATGAAGTCGTCGTCTTTAAAACAAGGATCTTGTTCTTTCAAAATTGTTTCTCGAAATCGTTGTATTTTAAATGGATGGATTTATATGCAAAGAATTAGAGTATTCTACACTCTCTTCTCTTGCTCTTTTCCTGCATTCTTTGTCTATTTATATTCCTTACAGGATTTAATTTTTTACCCTCCTTATTTTCGTTTGAAAGATATTGCTCATTCGTGTCTTTTTAATAGATAGCTCATCTTCTTTTTAGCTTTCCTTAATATTCGTCCTTTTCCTCCTTCTCATCTTCCTCCTAGATTTTCAAGAAGCTGATTTGCAATTTGTTAAAAATTTCTCTTTACATTCCAAAGTATTTGAATACGTTTGACTGATCCTTCTTGATCTGATTGCTCTTTTTACTTCAATGAATTTCTTTTTTCGCATCTTCTTACTTCGTTTTCACATTTCTTTTTGTTTTTGAAATAACGCGCGACATTTCAAGTTGATGATATCATCAGAAGTTGTTGCTGTGGCAGTTCTTGTTGTTGCTACGCGCTGTGTATTGTCCCAAACTTCACAAAATTCTTGCATTGAATAGCATCACTCACTGATCCTGCAGTGGCGATTGTTTTGCATTGTTATTGTTATTCTCATCGAGAACCGTCGTTGCTGCAGCTGATTAACTCGACTCATTTGCAAATGTTCTCCGCGATTCATCGCAACTTGAAGAAGAAACAAACTTCGAAGCAAAAACGCTGCATTTCGTTTTATTCTGTAATGTTTAGATAAAAAAGGAACGTGGGTTTAATTTGCGCTGTATTTCTTTATTGTGTTGTTGTTGCTGTTGCATCTTCTGCTTTACAAATGCAATTTAGGAATCCACTTTCTCTAAGAAACTGCTTTCAGACCTCTTTTCATTTCGTTAATTTTCTAAAATCATGAAATTCTAGTGCTTTTCTTTAATAATTTTTTCCATACAATAATTTAATAATTCCCTTTTTAAAACAATTAGTGCTGGTGTCGTTTTTGTTGTAATTGTTGTTGTTGTTTTTATTCGTCTCTCTTTTGAATGATGGCAATATTTAAATTTAATTCACGTATGCGTTCCCGTCACGTCGCTTCACGTCGTCTCATATCGTTTCATGTCGCGTTGCGTCTGGCAATCGTGACGCCTGATGGGAAGCCATTCAATAACAAGCAATGTATGAATACTTCTCCTTTTCTCACTCGCCGCCATTACCACTTTCGTTCAGCTCTTTATAATTTCCATCATAATAATCATTTTCATTATTGTCATCGTGATTATCATCATGACAATCATCATCATTGTGTCATCGTTGAGATCGCCTCTCTCGATTTGGTCGTCGCTTTGATTACTGCGCTCGTTGTCGTTGCAACAAAATTCTTGTTGCCGTTGTTGTTTTCCTCTTCTCCTTCTTCTTTGCTTTTCATACAATCTGACAATTTCCGTTGGTGTTGCTGATCTTTTTTCATTTACTAGCAACTCTTTGTTTCCTTATTTTACATCAGAAAATTTGCGCTAGACGCTGGTGGTGGTTGTGGGTGTGCTAAAGTTGTGCGGCTGGTGCTGATGCAGTTCACGGTTTATGCAAGTGGCTGCTGTTGCATTCTCTGATTCTCATAGAACAGTGAGGATGGCTGAAGCATTTGTGATGACTCCCATTTTTATTTTTTTCCTCTTCTGTGTTCTCTTTTCATTTTCTGTGTTTTTCTTTTTTGTCCCTCTTTTGAACCTCAACTAATTGGCTTTTGTGTTGGCATATTTTGTTCTGAATGGAGTAACATTGAAAAACATTGAATTAAATACTTTTCTCTACGAAAGCAATTGATGGTGCCTGCCAACGTTTGTGTGAAACGTTGGCCTATTGAGGCAATTGGAATAAGCACCCACCATCATCGTCATCATCATCATCATCACTGATAGAACAACGCCAGCACATTCTCCTTCCCTCTATCTCCATCTCTCTGCTTTCATGTGCTTGCCTCTTTCCTCTAACCCCTTCGCTTTTCATAAAAGTCCTCTTCTTTATTGTAATTATACTTGAACGCTAATTTCATTTCAACAGGAGTAGGAAGAATATTCTCTTCTAGACCATTTAAATACTTAAGAGACAAATTTAGTCGATTTGGTGATGCACGTCCGTCCGTCTGCCTGTCTGCTTGTCTGTGTTAGTTTGGGATTAAAAATGCGCTAAATCGGAAGACCGTTACGCTCAATTTCGTAGTATTTTTAACTTAAGGGTTCCTTAAGAAAATCGAGCAGCTCTCACGCCTAAAGGCGTAAAAAGTATCAGAGCCCTTGTCAGGCTTTCCGAATGTCTTGAGTAGTTTTGGAGACAAAATTTCATAATCATTATCTCGCCTCGAATATTAGCAAACCACTAAAAATGGGCACGTACCACGTGAATTGATGATACGGGTATAGGGTGTATGAACATCGGCTAGGATGACCGCATTTTAGCTTAAACTCCGCATCAATAAGCCTCATTAACTTAAATTGAGATTTAAGGCGTCCGTATGCAAATACAATTATTATAATTGCATATTTCGAAAGATGGCTTAAAAATTTTGAAAAAAGTGGTAAAGATTTAATGGAACATTTTACACATATGGAATATTTCCACATATTTCAAGAGAAATTCTCTAAAATTTGAAGATACCTAAAATTTGAATTACCATAACCTCACAAACAGCCAAGATTTGTTAAGACGTTTTTAATATTTTTAAAACCTTTAATTGTTTTCTCATTTCCTTTCTCATTCTAGTCTCTTGAAATTTTTAATAAGCCTGACTTAATTATACAAGACCGTCTGGTCTCATGAATATTATTTTTAACTTAAGGGAAAAATCGACTAACACTGCCATTACTTTCTAATGTAAAGTTTCTTACAGCCTCTTTTTGTTTCTTACATTTCTTGTGCCTCTGCCGCATTTCATCCATCCACCACCCCCTCCCTCTTCGCCTATATCTCTCTCTATCGTTCCATCGAAATTGTTCGACATTTAAGTAATTAAAAAATGAATTTACGCTTTCATTAGATTTTGCATAATTTATTCAAGAAGAATCGTCTTTGTGGGAAATGTAAAGTTAGTAAAGTTTTAGTTTTAACTTTAGCTCTTTAGGAATGGGAAAAAGAGAAGAAACTATTTGCCACTCTTTAAAACATTTTATATTTCCACAACTCTACTTCTGTTTCCCACTCGTTCTATCATCCTTTCACCTTTTCTCTTTTAGCCTGACTATTATGGTCGATTCTAAAGCCTAAAGTTACTTGAAAGGCCATCGCAGCTAACAAGTCTTTAGCGTTTAATAAAAGAAAGCCCCTTTTTAAAAAATCTAACCTAGCAAATTGATGAAAATACTTACTAAATGCTCTTTATTTTTGCTAGTTTTTCATTTTGTTTTACCTTCAGTTTAAATAAATTCCAAAACCTAGGAATTCAATTAGAAATCGGCTTTAAACGGAGAAAAAAATCAGAATAACGCAATTAAAGCATCGAGGCAACACTTGAATTTATTACAGGCCAAAATTACCCGTCCCGAGATGAGATTAATATACATGAAACACCTCTCCCACATTTATCAAGAGAGAGAAAATACAGGAAAAAAGTTTCTGCGTGAAAAAATTGTTAAAGGTTAACTTTTGTGGCGCCTCGATGCTGGCCGTTTTGGTGTTTAACCCTCCCCCTTCATTTTCGTGAACATCAAAAACCTGCTGACCCTGGTCAATAACTTGTAATTGTGTCAATAATGTTTTTGAAAGGGTGGAGCGTTTAGGTGGAGAGAATCCGACTAAGTTCTAACTCAAAGAGAAAAAACATGCACACCCACACACAACAAATTCCATTCGAAATAAAAAAAGGAAAATGGGAGTGAAAATCGAAATGGAAAAGATATAATTGAAATGTTATCGTTGAATGGAAATAACAGAAATTCTAATGAATTTATTTAGTTCACAAAGAAACCTTTTAAATTTCAGTTCAATTTGACATTGTTACAATTTTTAGTGACCCGCAATGAAGGATTAAATTTCTGTGTGCGGGTGGGGATGATTTCGGAATTATTAGAATAAAAAACATTTCATACACGTAATTATTTTAAAGAATTCTTTCTTGGGGTAAATCTCTGCACGAAATATCAACAACTTGAAGCTTAAACAAAACATACTGATCAAAGAAATGGTCGCCCTTAATGAGATTTAGTATGATTCCTAAATCTCATTAAGGTGATTTTGCTTAAGAGCTTGTTAGGTTTTCCCATAAGGTTGGTAGATTTTATAACGAATTTCGGCCATTTATTTAAGTTTGACTTAAATCTTTAAGAAGGATCGGAGCTTCCTCCGAAAGCTACAAAGGAGTTTCAAAACTAAGATCAATTGATAACCAGTCATAAAAATTGTAAATTCCACGTATTTTTTAAAAATACTTGCAAGAATATGTTCCTGTGGAAGGACAGGGTACATTGCAGATAGAACTAAATTTGTGGTTTAAATCTAATAAATAGTGGGCGAATCAGTCTAGCTGTCGAAAGTACATTTTCCATTAGAAGTTTAAATGACATTTAGCTCGAGTATGAAACTTTTGGTTCAAATTCATTCTTAAAAGTGATAAGTTTTAAAAAGTTGATGCATCACGGAACCGAAGGAAACGATGGATATTTATGCGAAGTTTTATGACTGTTTATTCTGCTTTAACCTCAGTTTCTGCAGACAGATGGTCAGACAGATACAAGTTGGTTAAAACACATTTTATGCGTTACGAAACAATGTTAAACGCGAATACTGCCTACGAATGAGATAACAAAATTTTATTCTGACGAGACACAAATTAGATACCTTTCATTTGATGTAAGAATCACCAAAAAAATCGAATTATTTTTCACATCAATTATTTTTTTTGCGATTTACAATTGCGTAGTGGAAATCGTTAAATTGAAAAGCTAATTTATTCAGATGTAAACTAAAGAAAAACCAATTCTTGCTTTCCAGTTCTGGTTCAGATTCGGGGGACGAAAAACTTTAGGAGATTTTCGTTCGGTGGACCGTTATAATATTCTTATTATTTTAATTCCAAGTTAGAAGTTAATAAATTATGACCGATTTCAATTGATAAAAGCAATATTAATTGAAATTAAATGTCATAGGTCCGTGCTTCTTCTTTCAGCATTTTAAATTAAAATTTGCCGGTAATGATAATTCTTTTATTAAACGAGCGCCTTATTTCATTCAAACAACTTATCTTTGACGCATAAAGCATCTCCCCTCCCTGGCCTACTTCCCATTACATCACTGCGCCTACCTTCTGTATCCACACTTTTCCTTGATAATTTATTCCAAAGTGCTTTTGAATTACGCTCTTATACGCAAGCAGATCAAGCAGATGAAGATACATTAAATTCATTAAAATAATATACAATAATTCTTCTTATATACTTTTTTTTATTTTTTTTCGTTTTCTCATTCTGCAATTGCTTCTCGTTTAGCATTCAAAATTTAGCATTTAACGTTCGAAACTCGCAGTTGAGTATTTACTAGAAGAGTGATAGAGGGGAAGACGCGAAGGGTGGGGAGGGTTATTGGGGAAGTTAAGAAGGCAAAGATTACAATGTAAAAGGAATCCATTACAACAGCCATCAATAAATAAGAAGCAATAAAGCAAAAAAGCAAAAGAAAAAAAACGCATAAACAAAAAGTGGTAAGAGCTAAAAACGTGCTTTTTATAGATGATGATGAAAATTTAAATGCCAGAGCGCGTAAAAATAAAAATTGCATTAAGAAGCACTCAACAACGATTACGAAGAAGACGTCGAAGATGACGGCAATGAGGACAACTCATCTAATAACCAGCTCTAGCCAAGAGTATTCGGTAACTTCTAAGAGAGCAATATAAAAGATTGCAAATTCAAGAAAACAGAAAAAACCTATTATCCAACAACATAATGATAATATAAATAACGCTATTATTCGGGGTTAATTGTTAAAAGAAATGCTTTTAAATGATAAAAAAGAACGAAGCGGAACAAGATATTAATAAAAAACTAATAATAAATTTATATAAAAAATGCTTTTACAACGATAACAAAAATTTTTATAACGATAACAAAAATTTCTTTAAAAAATAAATCATAGACTTGAATACAAAATTAAAAATTAAATATTCTAACATGATCAAAAACCGATCCACATTAAACCAGCCTCACTAAATTCAAATCAACAAGAAAAAATTATATCCGAAATTTAAAGCCAAAACCAGCAGCAGTAAAAACCAAATACCAAAAAAAAAACGCGAACCAGAAAAAACAAAGACCAAGAGTAAGATAAAATCAAAAATGGCAAAAACACAAAAATTGCAAATTTACAAAATCAAAATGAGAAAAAACGAAGTACAAACACAAAAACACGAAAATCCTTTACGTTTTTTAAGTAAAAAATTTCATTTTAACAAATATTGATATAAGGATAGAACTATATTGATTTATTGCCAATAGAATTGAAGGTTTCCTTGCTACATCACTGCCATTTCCTAAAAAGACTTAGTATTGGTGCCCAGTCAACTAAACACAAATCAACATGAGACCAACAAATATATGTTTGCTAAGTGTTAGTTGTTATTGTATGTACGTGTTCTTTTTATGTTTGCCCTGATATTGTTTTTATTTTGTTTTTTTTTAATAAGAAATTATTGGAACATCTAAAGCCGAAGTGAATCTACAAGATCTACTACTGAGTTCAGTAATATAAACTTTTGAATGTTTCTCTTACGAGCTTCGATATTGTTAAATTCTATTAAGTTTTTATTGCTTTCACATGCTTTTAAAGAAAAGTAGAAACTAAATTTTATATGCTTTCTCCTAAAACGTAAAGCACTGCAATTTTGTATCGAAATCACCTAAAAATATGCAATGTTTTTGTACTCTTATATCCAAGCCGGGCTCAGCACCGAGAAAATTCATTAGAGAAATTATTTATCTATCTACATTCATTGGATCGTTTGCGATTGTCAAAATATTATTTATTTTCTTTCCATTACCCTTTCAATTTAAGATTTATATAAAATGTCATCCCTTGTGGAATTTCCATCATATCATTCTTCTAAAATCGTTTTTTAGAAAGTGGCAATTTCTATCGGTTTGTCTATTTAATACGACTGTTCAACAAGTACTTGTGGTTGCACAAAAAGCTGGTTTACTTTTCATGTATTAAATGTACTGGATATAAACATAGTTGTTTTATGAGGTTCTAGATGTTTGAATAGGTTATTTAAAACGTTTTCTACGATTTTATCCAAAAAGTGTGACGAAGGATATACAATTTAACAAAAGTTAGTCTAAAATATGAAGTACAAAGTGAAACTAAGAAATTAAAGGAATACGAAATGGACATGAAGAACCATGCGCATAAGATAAAGAACACTTTTGTAGCTTTTAAATACGATCTCCTAAACCGCTTCTATACCACCTGTCCCAACCCATTATCGATACTTTACAAAACCTTTCATCTTGCTAATAATTGTAATCCACCTCTGGAACTGCCACTTATCATACGACGTATCAAGCTCTTGCCGACATAAAACTGATGCCACTAATCATTACGCGTTTGATCATGCTCGTAATTGTTAGTTAAATTTTATTGCGGGCAACAATGAGAGCCAGCACCAGAAAAATGTGGTCCTTCATTAGCTTTTAACGAAAATAAAAATGAGCCAATGAGAAAAATTAAAACGTGAGCAGTTAGCAGACTGAAAAACATAGAGAAGTAAGAAAAGGGAATCAATGATAAGTATTAGCAGTAAAGACAGATACATACGTCGACAGCACATTCAAAAGCAATATTAGCAAACCTAATTTTAATGGAGAAAAAGGTTTAAGAAGATCAGTAAGAGGCTGAGATGCATTATACACAAGAAGAGACGTAAATGATGACACGTATGAAATGTGTACGGCTAGGTCGGTTGGCTAAACGATTTAAAAGTATTAGCCAGTAGAGTGTGTATTAATGGGCATTAATAACATCGTCAGCACACAATTCGTAAGGAATATACCAAAGCAATACATGAGTTATAATGACTATGATATATCTCTCAAACTACCACTGAGAATATTTCACTATGACTCTTGTTTTTCAATTAAAATCCTTCCCGTTCCCCTAGATATCCGTAGAATTTAAAGGTTTTGCTGACAGCACTAGCAGAAGTATACAATGTTTTTAGCAAACCCTGTTTTGAACTAGCCATGATCATAGATAAGATACACCAATAGTTCCATTCTAAAAAAATGAAGAAAGGAAGATGACTTCCTTTAAGCTACCTGATAATTTCGCATGCCAGATTTAGTAACATTTTATCTGGCTCTCACGCAAGAGGTTAAATTTGATGCAATAAATTTTCGCCGTGATTTTGATTGCAATGTATTGTTTGCTAAAACATATTAATTTGAATTTTAAATTATTTGAAAAACTATTTTTTTCAGATATTTTATTAAACAATTTCGAAATTTCTCATTCTCACAGAATGTCAACATTAATTTATTCGGTGTTAAAGGGTGTTAATGACAATTTAATAAAATTTATAATCCATAAATAATTGATAGCACGATAAAACAGCAACCCATGATAATTAAATGAATTTATTAAAATGAAAATATCAATTTAAGTGATCTCGTGACTTCGAGGAACTAAGTTGAAAGTCATTTTCGCCATTTTTATTTTCAAAAACTCTTCACTTGCGCAATCAAGCGATTAATTCAAAAGCATTATCTAGTACTCAAATCTTGTTAGTGCAGAAATCCTCCAATTTGAAAATATAATCGGTGTTAACTCATATTTAATTTAACAAAAATATATTAAAAAAATACCAGCATTTGAGAACTTTTTGAAAATTAGTACATTTTATTGAAAACTTCATGAATTTTATTTTGTAAATCAAGTTTTTAATTTATAACGATCATTCATAAATATCGAAAATTGTTACAGTTTTTCAAATAAAAATAAAATAAAAAGGAAAAAAGAGGCGGGGCGCAATACAATGGATATTTTAGTTCGTTTTAGTTTACTCCGTTAAATAAACCTCACACAACACGATCAACTACAACAACAACAACAAATGTAATAATCATAACAACAACAACGGGAACAACGGCAATAACAGAAACGACGATGTCGATGAAAACTGCAGCAATAACAACAGCAATAACAGAAATAAAAACAAATCTTAAAGCAAGTTAGAGACACTTAAAAGTTTTACTGTTTATTATGAGTACGACTCGCGCACAGAGCCCTAATAACAATAACAACATCGACAGCAGCAGCCATAAGCCAACAACTACAAAGTTGCAAAAATTGTAACGAACCAGAAAACAAATAATAAACAAATACTACGAGCGTAGCAACAGGAGTAGCAGCAGCACAATAAAAGCAATAACAATGACAGGACTCAAAGCAGCAATAGCAATAGCAAAAGTAACGGTAACAAAAATAGAAACGCAGTTAAAATAGAGAAGAAAATGATCATAAAATTAGCAATAGAAAACGAGAGAACAAGAACAAGACCAACAAATAGTAAACATTGGTCATAAAATAAAGAAAAACTTTGAATTCAATGAGCGAACCAGGCGGCTGTATCTCTAGCTGTGGATGTGGGTGGAAAATGGAGGCTGGAACGATACTGGAAGGCGGGACTAGTTGCATGTACTTTGGCGAAATTATCATAAAAATATTCCAAAAATTCCTCGTAAAACGGTATTAAAACCGTTCGTGAAAAATCCGCCTTGCTTGCATCAAGTACACTTACTCTTACAACCCCACGGCAACAACAATAACAACAATGTGAAGAAATATGACAGCGCCTATAGCAATAAAAGCAAAAACATTACAATATTTGCAAAAACTTTTAAAATTTTTCAAACAAATTTCGGAATTCGAAATGTGTTTTAGTTGTTCGGTCGGCTGGTCAATTGTCCTTCGGTCTTTCGTAGAACCAGCAATAAAATTGTGAATCAATCCTGAATTTTATGATTTTAAGCAGATGACGAAATATCTAGAGGTGATCATTCTTCAACGACTTCAACTAAATGTGTTAATGTCATTCTCTCTTTTCTAGATCACTTTTTCCTTTCTCGAACTAAGCTACTAATCTTCAACATTTGTCATAACATCTTAACATTTATACATTTAACATTTGTAGTGATTATAATCATGATGAATTTGGATTGATGGTAAAAAATACGTTATTTTCGTGAAATCTTTCTTATATACTTAACTAGGAAAACAACAAACTTTTATTCAGTCCCCAAGACAACCACTTCATGTCACCTCCTGCATCCAAATCAATGCTATGACGATTATAAATCGTTAGTTAAAGCATCAAAAATATTTTAGATTTCATTACCGTCTATATCCTCATCAATAAAAATTTCCATTTCATTATTGTTGTTTCACGCCTCTAAAAGTACGATTTTATGGCAATTTATACGAAAATTTTAAAAGAGCGACAAAGTATTTTTGACCAAATTTTCAACATGACAAATTTTTCTTTAAGAACCTCCATCGCCTTTTATGGTGTAAAACATAGCTATATAATGAATAAACGAGTCGCACTCACAGTGACAATATTGACATTGTTGCATTTAAACAATGTTCAAATCTGATTCAGGCACACCCAAATTGTCCTTCCTCCCTTCGATAATATTAGTCTTTTTATAGCACTTTCTTCTGTTTTTCATAAAATTCAATTTTATTCCATTTGGAATTTTATTCTCTTTTTTTATTTGTCTATTTCTATGTCCTGTCGGACAGACCCGTCTTTGCATTTTCGTTCTGTTTTGTTTTCTGCTTTTAATGGAAATGTCTCTTTATAACACTTTTCTCTGCTGTAACTAATACTTATTCTCTTCCTCTTTATCGTTTTAGAGCTATTGCTACTTTTGACAATAGAAAAGACGAAGTATAAAACGTTAATTTATTTTAGGTTGCTTCTGGAATTTTTTATTACGAAAATATCCGTGCCTTTAATTTCCACAATTTCGTTTTTATTTTAAATGCAATAAAATGCAGAATCCGCTTTCGCTTTTTTTATGAATCTCAAATTGGTCTATAAATCCGCTACAAAGGCTGAAAAGAAACTGACTCGAGGAAAGAGAAGGTGTGGTCCTAAGAGATAAGGGATACGAGTTTGCTGAGAGAGAGAGAAGGAGGAAGTAAGAGCTACAAAGAAAAATCTGGAAACAGACATCCGAAAGGTTTCGAATGTTCGGTTTGTTCTATTTGAACGTCATTATATTCTCCAGAGAAGGTAATCAGTCTATTGTTCAAAAAATTAACCGTCACGCGAAATAGACAGACAATTTTTTCTTTATCACAAATTTCAGGAATTTCAGAAGGATTCTAATTTAAAACAACAATGGTAAGGTACCTCCGTATGATCTGTGTACAACCTAAATATTGCAGGTAGCAAATTTTAATGATAAGACAAGAGGTTACGAATGGCTTTTTCAAAAAAAAAAAAAATTCGTTTCTAATGATCAAAATTCATGAGTTGCTTTATATCCCACCGTTTCACGAAAAATCCCTGTAAACATATGGCACAAACGGTATTTAAAGCCGAAAAACTGGCTAATGGTGAGATCACAATGAACAGAACTTTGAAATGTTTTGTTTTTTTTGAAATTCTCTAGACATTTTATATGACTTATAGACATCAGTTCGGCATAGGTAGAACAACTACTCAACGATCAATACAAGGAATGAATGGAAGGAAAATTATGGAATTTTTCCCCAATATTTTTTCCCTCATATTCATTTTGAGTTAATTTTATCAAATTTTTGAGTTAATGGTCATTAAAATTAACTACGAGTATAATTTTTCTTTTCCGACCAAAATTCTACAAATCAATTCGAAAAACTTGGCGAGACTCTGTTTGGAAGAATATGATAAAAGAGAAAACTAGTAGACTAAAAATATGCCCAGGTTCTTTCACAAGATGTTACATCAAAAAGCTATAATATTTTAATAGTTTTTCGTCTGTCTTCTCTTAAAAGTCTACTGAATATTATGGTCGCATTTTTCTGGCGGGGGGAAGCCGAAGGCGTAGAGAAGAAATGTACTAGTGCGCCAAAGTTTATCAACTCGTTGGTGATGTGCCATAACTTTGTTGCAAATGCAAACATTCAAAAAATTATTCTTCATATTTCAACACGGCGCAGGCTTATTTTTATCAACGAAGGTCCTGAGACTTTACAAAACAACAACCACAGCAAGAGCTCCTTGCTTGATGCTTTGTGTTTTTATTTCTCTTTTCTTTTGTTTGGGAAAACGTGGAAAAGTAGTAAAAAATTTTTATTCCATTTTTCGTTGTGAAGAAAGTTTCAGACTTTGCAATTTCTTTGTAAGGATTTTCTTATGAATTTTTATTACGTTATTTCGTTTGCGCGAACTGAAGGTTGCTGGACTTGAAATTGGATGTCATTTTATTTTACGTCATTTTTTATTGATTGCGAACGATGGTGATTTAAAATTGCGTCTAATAATCATCTTAAACGTAAATGAATATGATGGAAATATAATAAATATTCGTTTCAGAGTCGATTTTTGAAAAAATTACCTAAGAAAACCGATAATGACATTTGATTTCAATTTCCGAAATTTCCGCACTTATCCCAATTGATAATGAATTACATTTTCGGGCTTCTCCAGGTGAGAATGAGATTAATGAAAGAGTGAGAATAATTTCAGATCTTAATAATCAGACTTAAATACAGAAAACGAAAATTTCATTATTCTTCAAAGGAATTTAAGAATTCTGACGAAAAAGATAAATTTGTCAATTGAGGTGAAGTTACGAGATAACGTCCGGACAAAATATCGTTTTCTTTATGTCCGAGTTTTTAGTGAGAGAGATAATCATAAAATATGAGCTTCACTACAGCTCCGTCGAGACTAACAACCAACCCGAAGACATCGTTTGTAGTGGAAGTCAACTGAGTCAAGGTTTGACCCCAAGTGTGAGATCTATTTTAGACAAAGTCAGATACATTTTTCATTCGAAACTACAAATCTAAAACTAGACTAGTAATCTAGTCAAATGCAAAAGTCGTGCTATTTAGAGTGTCTGAGACGTGTCGAGATATCACGTTGTGTAGAAAAGCCTAAGTCGTACCAAAATACCAATATTTATCGAATACCATCTTCGAACCTACTTGAAGGTGGTAATCGATAAATATTGGTATTTTGGTACAACTTAGGTTTTTCTATACAAAGTGATATCTCGACACGTCTCAGGCGCTCTAAATAACATGACTTTTGTACTTGACCAGATTATTTTACTACTTTACTAATTTGTACAAATGGTGAGACCTGTGCGTGTAGACGAGATCATTTTAGATAATTTTAAAGTTTTCCTGACCCATTTTCTGTGCTGCGTTTGCGTTTAAATTTAATTTCCCCTTTTAATTTATGTCTTATTTACCGTAACTTATTCATACCTCCTTGATGATTTGTGCATAAATACATGATCAAACCTTTTCTGTCACTCCACAGGTGCTTGGATATTTTCAAACTTACCTGGAAAGAATAAGAAGAAAATAATGAATTAATTATAATGATTATGAGTATACCAGAATACCTTCAAATTATTTTTAATAATAATAGAAATTATTAGTAGTTATATACTTTTGATGATAATATTTCTGTAAATAACATTATGTTACTCAATGTAAATTATAACCGGCATTATTAAAAGACGCCATCTTAATTATATTTGATGATGAGTTAATTATATAAAATGTTTTCTTTTCAGGTTTGATGGCAAACATCCATCAAAAGTAGATTAAAAAACAAAGAAAATAACAACTTCAAATTTATAATAAACAGGATGTGAATTTAAGAAAAAGGCCAAACAATTTCCTTCAACTTCATAAAAATGTGTAAGATAACAGAGCAAAAAAAAAAATGCTGCCGTCATCATTAAAAATATGAGAACGAGTTTCGGATGAGTGTTTAAAATTGTATTTAATTATGATACGATATGATAACACGCGGGTAGTTATTATTACAAGGAAAACGTCGACAAAAATTGAGTGAGCGGAAAAGGCTCAAGTTGCAATAACAACAACAGCAACAGGGGTCTAATTAAGGGTCTAAGTGTTTCTACATTTGTTATTTTTTGACAAAACCGAAAGCGTCTTTCGAAAAGGAAGCGAAAATGAGCAGTAACAGCAACATATTTAAAAAGATGATATTTAAAGAAATAGTGATAAGAAATAAATTTGAGCAACCTGAGTTTATCTTTCCTCGATTGCTCTGTCCCACGCTTCGTTTCATGCTCACCCTCATATAAAACAAGAGACAATAGAGGTGTTTGTGAATAATAGGGAGAAAAAATTGTTATCACCCGAGCAACAAAAGATCACAAGAAATTATAAAAATAGAAGGAATATTACGTTAAAAACGATACAATGAATAAGATGAAAACATCTGGGTTTCTAATTAACCCTTGAGTCGACATACGGGTCGGGTTAGAACCATAACAAAACAAGCACGAACAACAGGGAACAATTCTTCTGCCGTGGGTGCAATATCGTGACAGATTTAAATTTGCGAGGTAAATATTCAAAATGTTATCAATATCACATTATTTCGATACTGTGCTGTCACCACGAAATTCTCACGCTATTTTTGCAAAAAAAGATTAATTATTTCAAATGAGCTTTCGCCACACCAAATAAATTCTCAGTTTTTTGACAATATTTTTGGATTTTCATTGCCAATTTATGAAAACGAAGATCCGTTCCTACAAAATTTCCAGATAAATTTCAACAACCAAGATAATAGATAGTATTTACGAAATTTTGTCCACAAATATAAAGCTAAGGATGACATTCCGAAATGGGATCTTATCATTATGAACTTTTTCAAACTATTATTTCACATTCTCTTTCCATCAGTTTACCGGAGATTTAAACCTGGAAAATAAGTTTTTGGAATTTATGAAACTTCTATAATGAGTTATATTTATGGAACGATTATAGAGCTAAGGGCACGAATGGTGAATGATTTGGGTAACTTTTACATTCGACCATTGTGACATTTTTTGAACATTTACTAATATTCTAATAATATTTCCATTTTAATTTTTCGAAGTAAAAATTTCCCACACTCTCTCTTTTTCGTTCGCACAGTTTGAAATTTCTGTCAACGCTAAAGGGTTAAAATTAAAGAATAATGACGAAAACGACGGACAACATGATCAACAGGAGAGAATGTGAAAAAGAAGAAAAAATATATGGGAAATGAATCAACCCATTGTAACCACCTGAGGCTATATCGAGTGGAATCTCACGACATTTTAGAGCAATAAAGGGCAGCGAAGAGTTAACAGGAAGAGGGCAAGACGAGAAATTGAAAAAGTGAAATAATGACAACAGAAAGAGGGTGAAATAACGTCGGTAATGCGGGCAGCGGGCATTGCACTGTTTCGGTTGTTGTTGTTGTTGTTGTTTATGTTGTTCTCGCAGTGCACTTGCAGTTACTTGCCTCTATCTCTTTTAATTCTCTAATGAATGGGAAACAACGTCAAGAAAGACAATGGCAAAGGAAATGAAAAGGCCGTTAGGAGCAAAAGCAAATCCTTGTCAGTGGAGAAGCGAAAAAAGTAGAAAACCAAAAAATGAACACCATCAGATCAACACACTTCTTGTTCAGAAAAGGCTTTCAAAAGTTACGAGGATGGCGACATAAGGGAATATCGTGACGAAGACGACGTTAAGGGAGTACAAAGGTTAGGACCTTCGTGCAATTTGTGAAAACACAAGGACGTACAATAAAATTGATAACATATGACTGTAAACATAGATTTTTGTCATCAGTACCCCACCACTAAAATTCACCTTGACTTAAATTCTTAAAGAGACGATAATGACACTTCATTGAAATATCCATCCTTAAGGTATGGTATTCTCTATACCTCTTTCCCTCTCTCTTTCCATTTGCAAACGTCTCACTTCTTCCATCTCACTTTTTCCAATATAAATAAAAAATGAAGTCTTAATTCGTTATTTTGGGGTCACGGCAAAAGTTAACAATGTTTTATTGAATCCAATAAGCTCATAAATTTTTTTAATGTCAGCAACATTTTTGAAGGTTACTAAGAAGCTAATGAGCTCTATCGATTTTCAACAAACAGTTCTTAAATAATTATAAATGGAAATTTAATGAACATTGCAGAAATTCTATTAAAGCATTTAATTACGAACATTGTTTTGCCTGAATCATGCATGAATCAAATAGACTCGTATTAACTGATACAAGTCATCCACAACCTGAAGCTTATGGCTTCAGCTTAAAATAAAGACGACACTGTACACTCTATAAATGCTTCATCTCTTTCTATTTCTCTTTTTCTTTCTATCTCTCTTTGACTATCTGGAGCTTTAGCCTTTATAAAACATTTCTTTGAATTTGTCTCTATTTTATATCCATTTAGATTTTTATTTATTTACTAAATTGTTCATAAAATTGTATACGTAAAACTTCCAGAGCTATTCATTTGCAAAATGGATAAATCCTTGTTTTAAATTAATTGAGAACAAAAATCAGAAAAACCAACAAAAACTAATTCAGAACTAAAAGAACAGAAATAACGTAGTTTTTTCCTTTACAAAAACTCTTCAGTCTCTTTCTTCTGGACAAAAATTTCAAATTTCAAAAAATTTCAATATACACAAACACACATTTAGAAACACATGCACGCATTCACACACACACATATATATATATATACATATTCCACTTATACTGAAACACTTGAATGTACTTCAAAAAACTCAAACTCTGCCATATTGCGAAATCCAATCTAAATTTGTAAAATGGCAATTAAATGCTTTTACCATACCACAAAACATAAACAGAGCACCAAACATTTGAACAAACAATAAGAGCCGCCCGCCCGGGCTGGACTCTGAACCGTATTCAACGTATACGAGAAGTGAAATCTTTAACAGAGGCATAAAAGACATCAGAGTTAAATGGAAGAGTTCCAACCAAGTAATCAGGAATAACAAAAATAATGATAGTCGTAATAATAAAATAAAGAGCAAAACAAATAAAGGCTACAGCAATTAAATTGCTATAACAAATAAATACTTTATAAAAAATATTTCGTAAATAAATAAATGACCCGCCATTGAAAATGGACTATCACCACTACAACCATAATTGCCATCATCACCATCATCATCATCATTATTATCGCAATCATCATCGCCATCATTATAACCGTCTTCCGCTTTCGACTCCAGGACTGTTAAATGGAATGGATCAGACTAAACTAGTTTTGTTTCGTACAGGTAAAGAAAATAATTCGGTCGCATTCCAAGATGAGAGGAATAATGGGGACGTTTTAGTAAACATATACGTATAGTATATAAATTTCTATAACGTATAATTTTCTTCTTTTTTGAAAAGGAAGCAGATGTTTTCATCTTCATCCTCTTTCTGATGATTTCGTTTTTCTTCTGTTTGGGTATACGTAGTGTAAAAAAAAGTGATGATGATGATAATGACGATTAAGATGATGATGTGAACGACGATGGCGATCCGGTGTTGATCACGGAACAAACTATGGGTAAGAAAGAAGTATTTTAAAGAGATTTTCGACGACGTTGAGATGAAGCGAGAGGAGACAGATGTTAGATAAAATTAAAACTGATAAGATGTATAGCCAACACGAAGAAGAGAAATAGGAAGAGGCATAGAAGTAGGAAAAGAGGCAAATATATAAATAGCACGTAACAGATTGAAAGAAAGCTGGTATGATCGATTGAGTTTGACGTGTGTAGAACGTATCTTACTCAAATGAACTGTCAGACGAATGATGTTCTAGTTAAATAATTTCACTAACCGATCATTTTTTGCCCTCGCTCGCATGACTTCTATGTCATCTGACACCCCGTCTGTTGCCGAAGTTTCGTTTGATTTTGTTGTCACTTTATTTCTGTTCTACTTAATTCAGTTTAGTTAAAGAAGTTGAAACTTAATAATTTCATTTATAGGCACACTCGTCAGTTACAGTTTATCCGACATCGAATTTCTTGTAAATATATTAATTGGTTCTAGTTTGATATTTATTAACCTTTAAAATTTATTAGCCTTTTACAAACGCCTCTTTATTAGCTTTTTTAGATATATTTAGCTTTTTACATTTTCCTATTGTAACGGCTTCAAATCATTGTGCAGTATTTTTTTAGTTGGCGTTAAAGACAGCAATCTTATGCAGCAATCTTAGACAGCAATAATCCTCATAGTATTCATAATATAAAAGAGTAATATTGTTGTCATTACTGTAGAAGTAAAGCTAAAAGCTATTATAAATATAATCAATCTATAGAACGAATACGATTGGATTGAACGGGTAGCGAAGCAAAATTCTCAATTAATTAAATTCTGCTATTTTGAATTATATTTCACAAAAATCGAAAAAAGGCAGCTTCACTGTTTCTTATGAAGTAAACATATTTGAAAAGATCAAGTAGGGCATTTTGTTAGTGTTAAAGTGTTCTATAAAGGGCACCATCCCCTGACCACCCAGCCCACTTCTTACATATACAGAAAATGCTATATGAACAAAAGAAGAGCCGCCCATTTTTATCGTTTGCCACCAAAATAGAATTGTTTTAGAAAACGATTAAGAATCGAAAACGCAAACCCAAAAAATTCTCTTAAAATAATGAAAAGGTTTAACCTATTTCTGTTCTCTCATGGATAAAGCTAAACATTCATTTCAAACATCAATTTTAACTCCTTCCACTCCGTGCTATTTTATTTATTTCATTTCGATGAACAAATCTGATGCACCTAATGCGATTCGCTTCGTGTAATCCAAACTATAAACTGCTTTTGTAAACAACGACGAAAAACGCATAAACAAAGAATTTAATTTTTCTCTGGAAAGTTTTACGTAATTTCTAGTACTTTTAGCGCTCAAATTTTTTTGTTGTATTACTTCGTTGAATTATAAACAAAGCATGTTAAGAATTTTTAATGATAACAATTAAACCTTCAGAATAAAGAAAAATGCAATAAAAAATATGCATAAAGAACAAAATGAAACTAAGATTTCAATCTAAATCGGATTTCTTGAAGATAATGTTATTATTTCGTACAAAAAGAATTCTTTGTTTGTATTTATGCCAACATCGATCACTATCCCTAGGAGGCATTCTATTGGTGATATATATTTACGCAAATGGAGCATAGCGGCACCAGCACTAACAATGAAATCGTTATATGGAGTATACGTCTATAACGTATAGATTGAATATGAAGTATAACGTATAGATTGTTTCTCAATTTACTGGGCGAGGGGGAGGGTTATACAACAGCCAATGCTGCAGCTTCCAATGAGATCTGATGACAAGAAAATTATATTGAGCAATATGCATTCACTGTAAATCATTTCCTTCCCCTCCTCTCTCTCTTCTATCTAAAAAGGGTATGAAATCTTTGAGGAGTGTGTAAAATATAATTATAATATTTATTTTGAAACCACAACAAAATGTAAAAATTAGGTAATTCAAAATAGTGTGCAAACTAAATAACTTGAAAATATGCGAATATGCGTGGGACATTTTTCTGTGCGTGCATCTGATGCCAGCGCAATCACCGAAAATACTAATATGCTCAATGCGAAACATTTTTTTAACTAACATATTTTTCAAAAAACTTTTTACAGTCACGTTTCTAAAAGTTGATGGTTGGACATTTGATAGTTGTTTTGTTCCATCGAGATTGTGCCGAATAAAAATATTCTAAAAAATTAAATGGAAACAAGTTATATATGTATATAGGGTATGACATGGTTAGCTTGAGCAACTCTAAATTATTTGACATAAATGAAATATTAAGGATCACCGGTGACATCAGTGAATAACATTACTATCTGAGAACTGACAGAATTTAGACTACTATTCTCAATTTAGTACTTTATTATGTAAGAAAATTTCGAAAATTTAACAATGCTAGCGTATATTAATATTAAGCACCTCTCCATTGACATAATTTCTTCTTATAGCGTTATCTCAGCAGCATTTTATAACTTTATCGAGATAAAATAATACTTCTCTGTATACCCGCTGCAACTCTGTAAATATGTCTTCCAGCTTATGTAAATTTCTATGGGCATTTTTGTTATCAAAAAGAAACCGTTTACTATTGACTATAAAATGATGTTAAATCTACAATTGTCATGACTGTTCAAATCCTGTTAAATATCGTTACGATTGCGTTGCGTAGTATTAACGTGAGCTTCTACAAACGTTAAGCAGGTGTCTCACGAAGGACATGAATTGTTGGTTTTAGCCTGAACGTCAATAATATTTAGCGCTTAATAAAAATATTTTATTATCGTTTTTTATCTTTGTTAAAACTCTGTTTTAACAACATTGCGCTTGTGATGGATTTAATATTGATGGACGAAGGAAGAATATTTAACAAGGAATGTCACGGAAATGTTATAAAATAGCTGTCTTTCGAAAAGTGTCATTTATTTTTTTACCCTTAAAATAACAATTTTGACACCAATTTAGCAGCTTTGTGTTATTAGACTGAAGCAATATTAACCTAAAACCAAAAATAAACGAGCTACTTTATGAAATTAAGTTCAGTTTATTTAAAAAACAGATCTGTTATCAAAGTGCGATACATAATACATTTTGCAGCTGCTTTTACCACACCCATTTCTTGTACCAGTCAGTGATTGTTGTAATTGTAGTCGGGCAATTGCTTTCAAAATGTTTTATAGTAAATAAACGCAGAAGAAATAAATAAATAAACTAAACACAAAAAACACAACACAAATACACACGAACATAAAAACGAAAAATGCGGGTAAATTTCCAAACAAAATTAATGAAACCGCTCCAAAATAATGAAATCTTCAGCCGCCGGACGATCATCAACCCAAGCAAACCAATCGATGTCGTATTGTCCAAAAACAAGACATATTTTTTGCAGCTGTCTGATAATTTTGCACATCGAGTAAGCTTTATTTTTGTCCTTTCGTCTCGTGCCACACCCTAAGTAGCACATGTAGAAAACATAAAAACCTTAAATTATGTATTGAAGACAAAGCCAAACGGAGAAAATCATAAAGTGGTGCCCTACACAAAAGCTGCTGCGGTCACTATAGAAGAGGAAGATGAAGAGGAGGAAGATTATGAAGGTTAATAAGGAAAGGTATTGAAACCAAACTACACAGCTTACGAAATAACTAAGCCATGCTGTAGGTCGGACGCGAGTTAAAATAAAAAAACAGAAGTTTAAAATACTAAGAAAAGGCAGAAAAGGACGTGCAGGAGACAAAAAAGGAGCGTAAATAACATCGACTTAATCGGCCATATAATATAATATGGTTTTTATCGAGATGATACAACAAGAGAGCAGATGTTGAATGCTTTCTTACATCCCTTCGAGATTGGATAACAATCCTTGAAATTATTTACCGCACCGACCCAAATCACACTGAAAGAGAAACATATGTTAACGCAAGAAGAAATCTGGATAAACCACAGACGGATTGATAGTCAGGTTAAAATCATATAAAATATTTGTTTACAGTAGACTCAGCTTAGCTAACTCGCAGTCGCAATTCCAGTCAATGGAGTCAAAAGGTTAAATCACAACAAAAACAGCTCACACTCGTTAACAAACAAAGCAAACCAGATAACGGCCAGTTACAGAGAATCAAGGAAGTAGGAGAAAGAGCAACAAAAAAATAAAAAGGTTACAAAAGTCGGCCAAAAGGACGAGGCACGATTTGACGCATACGTCATGCAAATTTAAGGCAGACTAAATTCAAGCAAAATTTTAAGCTAGTATATATTAGAAGATCTTGTGATTACCAGAAATTGGTTAAAGCTATAGACGAAGGAGAATAAACAAAAGAGAGCATCGAGTGAAACAACGAGGAAAGCTTCTCAACCTTTGCTTCCAACTTTTCGATTTCAAAGTTTTTATAGGTCAAATGAAAAATGCAAATATCTGAAAGCAGGAGAGGAACAGAGAAGACAAGAGAAGGAAGGAAAACGAGCATGTGTGTAGCCTGAAAGCCTAAAAGATCATAATCTTTTAAAAGGAAATAACAAGCGAAAGGCGAACACAAAACTACTACCAAAATAAATAAAAAGCACATGAAAATACACCAGAAGGTATACATTTCGTACAGCTATTATTGTTCTCAGTTGTTTTTGTTGTTGCTTTTGTTGTTTTAAGAGATAATATCAAATTTTATAAAACAAAATGATATGTCTCCACATTTTCAGTATTTTTTTTTATAAATAAATAATTTGTTACGGCTTTGGGTTTCAGCAGTTTCAAATATTACGTAGAGATATAAAAAAATTTGGTTGTGCAGATTTTTAAACAAAACAAAAGCAGTCCTTCATCTAGTAAATATATTTGGAAATTTACAATCTCCCTAACCGATGATAAAGGTAAAAATAGTCGACCAAAAGTTATGTGAAGGCTGTAGAGGGTTTGCTTTAACTCAAAGAATTGTTTTCCTTAAACTGCTAAACAGACTAAAAGTTAGGAGTTTTTAAAGGAGTGTGAAAGAATTATACCTAATTTCATAAAAGTTTGAAAGGCTTTCATTTCGTAAGAAGAAACTTTTATCCCTGTGAAAACTTTACTTTAACATTTTCCGGTTTTCAATGAAATTTTCATAAACTACAAGCATCCAAAGATTTCTTGAAAAGCCAATTTATGATTCCTTAAACATCAATAATTAAAGTTTCACAACTTTCATTTATAATTTTAAAAAAGAATATACAACACCGATTTAGTTTAATTGCTGTTCGTACTGGAATTATTTTGAATAGCAGACTGGCTATAGGAAGCTATAAAATTATTTCAAAACTTTTTAATGAAGACTTAAAACTGCACAATTTAACAGAATTTTAAAATATTTTTATAACAGTATAATTTTCTTAACTAATTTCAGGATGAAAGCCATTAGGTTAGGGATTGTATCATAAACAAACCAACTTAGATAATTTTCCAAAATTAGCTCAAATTCAATAATATTATTCCTTTTAATTATAGTTTTATAAATACAAGAGAAAATAATGAATACTGGAAAAGTAGTTAAAAATAATAAAAACCTTAAAAACCTAACGTTTTAAAAAATTTGGAACAATCAAACAAATTTATTATGTTTGTATGCAAGAAATTATTTTTGTAATTGAGGTGAGCTTGCAACCAAATATCGCAAATATGAGAAAAGGTTATTATCTATAGAAACCAACAATAACAACAGCAACACCTTTGTATTTTACTTGATGTGATTTGTTTTTAAAAATAAAACATTTCTATGTACTCAATTTTCGTTATTATTTAATCATAAAGTCAATTTAAACATATTTCATTTTCAAAAATTAAGTAAATACAAAAAATAACTAAATAAAACAAATATGGACAGATTTGTGAGATTGTTTGTGTGCAGGATTAAATGAGGAAAAATATTAACAATATTTTAAATATGAAAGGTATGACGCGCAATGTAAATAATATTAAAGTTTATTCACAAAAAGTTGTTGACGATTTATAAAAGAGTTAGAAATTAATTTAATTTAATTTAATACGAATTTCTTTACAATCTCGCTGTGCGAAAACAAACTGGATTGTATAATAAAAGCATTAAAATTTCTTTAAAATCTCTTAAAAAACCAAGAGGAAGCAAAACATAAAATAGCTCTTCAAGATTAACTACTTCACGAACCTCGATTAAAATAAATCTAAGTTTATGCAAAATTAATGCAAGTGACAGATGAGGACAAATGATACTTATTTCCGGGAGATGATGATTATGATGACGATCATGATATTGTTGTAAGTAGCGACAAGAGAGAAGCGAATAGAAGAAGAATAAAAAGTAACACAAGGAAGAAAATAAAAAGAGCTATAGAAATGCCATTTGTTTTGGCAGTGCGCGCCCTTCGGCGAAAATAAATGTTAGAATAAGTGACAGTTGCAGGTAACAGTTCCTCATAATCACCACCTTCTTCCTAAAGTTGCAATTGTGTCGCGGCGCTATTTAGTAGCTGGGCGCGCTTTTACAGACAACACTTACAATTCTAAACCTCTGCTTCTTCTTCTGCTCTATCTAATTTTTTTCATTCTCTTATTTCCTCTTCTCATTTTCATAAAGTGAAAGCAAAATAATTAAATGTCTTTGCAAGGCTTTGTTGCTGCTCCAGGCGATGATTATCAAAAGTGCAACATATATATGTGTGGTAGGGTGCTCATAAAATATATACACAGAGGTATGAACACATGCATACATACACCCATGCATACACGCATGCACACCCAAACAAAACACACTGATAAAATATGCTTCGCAATTGCAAAAATCTGAAGTTTTATGGTTTTATCCCATATCTTTCCTTTTTTTTTAATTTACTCGTCTCATCCCGCTCTCAACCATCTAAGCTTAATTGGACAGGTCGTGCTGTGTGTCTAATAGTCATAATTGGTTTTAGTTCATTTCAAAAAATTATATCAATTAAAAATTTATCAATTATAAATAAATGTACTTAAAATTCAATTTTAAAATGTTTTGCAAATTTACAATTTAAAAATATTAATCAATTTATAAAAGCGAAGTCCTTAAAAAATATTGGGAGAAAAATGCACTTCATCAATATTATCTTCATGATCTTGTTTTTATAAAAATTTATAAATAATTCACTGATCAAAGTTTTACATCTCATATTTTTAGGGTGCCATACGAAAATATTTTCTATAAAACTTTTTCCACTAAAAAATGTTTTTTATTATCTTTTCTTTTTTTTTTTTTTGCTGTCCTCCGCAATTTAATTTTAATGAATAAGATACGGGAAAAGTACTTTATTGGTTAAAAAAATGATTGGTAAAACTATTGAATTCTCAATATATAAATTTTTTAACCACAAAAGCGATGCCTAATGAAGCCACTGTGCGCATTAGTAGGAGCATCATTTAAAACAGGCATACAAATTATAAGGTGAAAGTATTACGTGTTCACTCCGATCTGGATATTTGTTTACCTTTGTGTGCGTGTGTGTGCGTGTTTGTGTGTAGATGTGTGTACGTGTAGTACGCTCTATGAAAGTGGTTCAAAGTGAGTATATATGCATAATTTCGTGTGCGGTTTGGGCGGACGTTAGGATACCCTCAAGTACTTCAGTACTTCTCTGTATTTTTGTGTGTACGAACTTCTGGAGCCCAGTTGAAATAATTTCTGAAGTGTTAGCATTTTAATTATTAAATGTATACTAGTGCTAAATACAAGTAGGATGGAGCGTATGCTTTATGCGAAGAGGTCCGTTGATATCTGTGGGTATGTGAGAGTATGAGTTTCATGGAAAGATCTAATGATTTGTATGTATGGCAGTATATGTAGATGCGAATATGTTTGTATGTGGAATGTATGCCAGCAGCTAGAAACCGGAAGTAAATTATAGTTGTGGTTGGATAGAAGAAATATTTACACTCATTTACACCAGAAAAAATTAACAGAAACGTAGTTTTTATCACTGAACAAAATTCACTTGTAGCAACAGTGGCAGAACGTGAGGTGATAACAGGGTAGTGACACGTAAAACAAGTTAACAGCGTTACAATAACAGTAACAATAAGAACTGGCAATATTACCAGTATCAGAGTAATACAAAGGAATCAGTAGAAGTGTATAAAAAACAAGAGTATGGGATTGATATTGAGGCTGCAGTAACGAAGTAGTAATAAAGTCATTATAGCAGTAAACGAAGAATGGTAAATTATCCATAAGATAGATAAATGAATATCAAAGAAATTTAGGGGAAATAGAATATTAAATTAAACAAATAGCAACATATATTAGTAGACAAAATGCAGGGATGGATATTGGTTAAAATACATGAAGAAGATATAACAAAGTTGCATACGTTGAACACTGCATACACTGAATTGTAATTGCAATATGCTGAGCAGAATCAGAGTAATAGAAAGGGAGTACAAGAACGAAATGAATAATAACAGAATCAATGCAAACGAATAATAGTAAAATACTAAAAAGCAACAACTAAGGAGCAGCAGGAAATAACTAGCAGTAACACTAACTAAAACTAGCGAACTAACATCAACTAGGTGCTAGTGAAGGAATAACAGTGACAGAATACTGTAATATTAGCAGAGTGCTGGTTATAGGATAGCTGCAAGTAAGTGACGGCAAATGAGAAGTAATTGCAAAACCATGGGTATAAAATAGCGCCAAAAAATAATTCCCTCAAATTAACAGCTCCAGAACAACATATTAGAAGAAAAAGATTTCCAATAAAACAGCAACAAACTAACAGTAGTTATGTAATCATAGCGATAAGAAATTAACAGCGGCCAGCGAAATAGTTGACAGGAATGAAAATATGTTTCAGGCTTATTCCTCATGATATTTTTCTGTGTAAATGGCTTTTGGGTTTATCTCAGTGTTCAAGAAAATTGCATTGTGTGTGTCACATATTACTTTCCTCTTCCTCACCCCTTTTCCCATCTGAATACTTTACAACGTAATCTCACACTCGTATTATATTCCATATCATTTATTGTTGCTCTTATTTCGCCCGACCATTGTCCTTTTAATATTTCACTGTTTCAATGACAATCACACCATTGTTTCTGTAATTAAAAACCAACGGCTTTTTAATATTTTGTTTGTTTTAGAATTGCCTCGTATTGTTTGCGAGAATTCTTTTTTCTTAAATTTTCAGTAAAATGAAAAATTAACTTCTGAGATTGATAAACAAAAAATAAAAATCGACTAATCTTTTCATTAGCTCATACTCATGTTCATTCATTTGGTTCTGTTCCAAAAGGCTCAGGCCGGTTTAAATTTTTATCATATCACAGGATATTTAATCTTTTTGTTTAAGAAAGTATAAGATTGTATTTTTATTTACATTTTTTTAGTTGTTCCATTTCGTAATAGAAAGGATACTCCGTAGTGCCACTTCTGCTACTACTACTACTACTACTTTTTTAATTTCAGTATATTTTTTAATATTTCATTCCGTTCATCAGCAGCTGCTTGAATTTTTTCATCTGCTCAGAAGTAGCTCCAACTTTGCACACAAATTTGATGAATGAATGTTTGTATGTGTACAAGTTTATATGGAGAAGTATGGGTTGGTATGCAAGTAGGAGTGTATAAATGTGTACGTATGGTAAGTTCATATATGCTTGTTTAGCTGTGTGGGTTTGTTTGCCAGCCAGAAGAGTAGCCACTTTGTTTATTTTCCAGTTGACACGTTGACAAGCGGAAAAATTGGGAACAGCTGCAAACAGTGGAGTGACACAATTTTTCTTCTGTTTAACTTTAATTTGGAATATTTTTTTATTGTCGTTTACTTTTTCTTCTAAAGTAGTTTTAAGTGTTGATTTACTTTTTTCGCGCGCACTCTAAAGTTGTCAACATAATTCTTTCTTTTTTTTAAAGTTTCGCTTGTACGCATTCATTTTGAGTTTTCAGTTCGATTTATTTACCTTTTTATTATCCTTTCTGTAATAATTTAAAAATAATAGTTTGAGATTAAGAAATATTTTGAATATTGAAGAAAAATAATTTATTTTCAATGACTGAATATGTGAATAGTTTAAAATTTAAAAACATTTAAGATTATTGTAATGAGAATTATTTTTTTCTAAATTAAGTTAAAGAATAATTAATAAAAAATTCTTATTTATATAATTTTTATGATTAATATACTTTATTCATCTCTTTTCTATTTCTCATTTTAAAATGTAAAAAAACAATTCTAGTTAATTTTATTAGCTATTATTTGATTTGTAATTAATAACAAAAAAATGTATTTTATTCTTTCTTTTTTTGTGTCTCTTTTCATAATAATGATATAATTTTGTAATATTCGCTTGTGTTATACAATATTCCGTTTTATACAAATTTAAGAGCATATGTATTATATAAGTTGATATTAATTTTAGTTTTTCTATCTTTTTTATACTTTAAAAACAAGACCAATTTTTAGTGCCTTTTTACATCTTTTTATTTAACCAGCCCAGGCTAAATTATTGCTCACATAATGCCAGCATTTATTCCTTTTCCCTATACGTTTGCCATTTCATTTTTATGTAATGAGGAAATTAATTCCCTTTTTTATAGAAATTCATTTTAATTATATTTTATAATATACATAAAGTCTTAGTTGGCCCATCAATTTTTGTTATAGTGATGCAGATAAAAATGAGGTAAATTACGATTTCCAATAAGTCCAATTATGCTCTAATTTGTCATTTTAATTCAGTTATGTTTAGTCGAAGGCAAATAAATACATCTCGTACTTCGTATTAACAAACATATTTACCAACTGAATAGATGAAAAGGAAATGCACCACGAAGGATGAAGAGGAAGATAAAGGAAAGAAGAAAGCGATGAATATAAATTCATGTAGTATTAAGGTCAATCTATTTTCCGCTTCTCATCTTGCCGAGACATGCTATAATTTATCTTCAACATTATTTATTAATTTTATGCTTTTCGTGATATAATTATTTTCATTAAGCGTTTACTTTATGTGTTACATTTGCGGCGCCTTTTCTTCATTTGTTAGACGAATATCAGTTAAAAAATCGATAAAATTTTAAGTAAAAGTAAAATTTCAGTCTAGAAAGTTTTTGCTTAATAAATGATTTTTTTGGCAAATATTTGATATTATTTCACAATTCGATAATATCAACTCAGTGTAAGCATTCTGCTTATTGACTTTACGTATAGTAACCATTATAGCATAAACAGTATTTCGTGGAGATAATTATCATCATATTTGTGAATTAACAACAAAGCAATATACTTCGGTTTTTACTTTACTGATAATATTTTATTGTACTTGTTGTTTACTGATCAGCTGATTAACTGTTCGGCTATCCTTCTGCGTTTTCTCTTCTTCGTCATATTTTAATACTCTTCTTTTCTATCTCTTTTTCTATGATCTTCTTCTTATGTTCATATCAATTTAATATAACAATCTGCAATTTCAAATATTCATCGGAAGACTTTGAATTATAATTTGTTTGATAGCCGTGCGAAATGATGCTGACAGTTATTGACAACCGGTGATTTCGTACTGAATTACACGCACATCCATACAAACACATTCGCAAATAAATTATGAGAATAATCAAACAGTGTACATTATAAAAATCCTGAAAGAAATTTTCAAGAAGGGCGCTGCCGGGGAAATTATCGATAAACTAGAATTATGAAAAAAAGTTTAAGAATATTTTTTATTTAATTTCTGTTTATATTTCCATCAAGTTTGTGCAATAATGAAGTGAAAAATTGTTACCATCCTATCGTGTCGATATTATCAGTTTGCTGAAAAACTTCATAAGAGCAATTTTCTTTAGTTTTATTCTTCAGTTAAATATTTCTTTAGTTTTCCTATTATTCTGTTTGGGACAAAATTAATTACTTTCTTCTTCTTCTGACGGTGACACACTCCGTTGCGGGTTGGGTTTAATCTATATTTAGTTACTGCGACAACCGCATGGATTGACGTAATTCCCAAGGACATCATCATCGTCTTTGAGACTACTTAAACCTTATTTTGTTTTCAATAACAACAAAATAGTGTCGGGCGGCCGTCCATCATTATCGATAGTGCTGTCCCATTCTGGTTGTAAAAAGGGGAGCCATTCGCTACAAAGAAATTGGACACCTAAGTGTTAGAGGATGTAGAAATCGAGGAGGAAGGAAAATATAAGTAGGAGGGTATAATGAGGAAGAGGCTGGGAGAGAGAGAGAGTGAAAAGGAGGTTTGAATATAAAACAAGTAACGCTAGCTTCGGCATGGGCAATGCTTACATCCTGCAACTGTACCAAAATACATAGGTCGATCCTAGTAATCAGTCAGCCATGCACGCCCATTTTTTGTGGTATGCCAAAATCCAGAACGGTTATCCCGATATCGAAATTTTATCTTCAAAGCTGCATTACAAGCCAGTAAATTATGATTAATACTTTTGGGTTTTATCTAAAAGTAGACACGGTAGTGAGCCGATTTTCTTGATTTTTGTCATAGAGGTACCGCTAATGGAAGAAAATATCCCGCCATCTACAAGATTATCACACCGGGCCCTATGCAGTCATGATTTATGTCCCCAGTAGTCCGACTCTACGCATTTATCGAGTGAGAATTCTTTCCTTGATTTATATTATAGGAACGTAAAGTCAGGCTCATATCCGCCTATCATTTATAAGGAAATACGTACTATGAAAAGTAGGTGTGGTGTTGGTTCGATTATGTCCATCAGCTCCTAACAATCTATTATAACGCTAAAAATCATGTCGATACCTTTTTCCGTTCAGATACAATAGTGATTTCCTGACTTACAGTCAGGCAAACAGACAAACAGACAGATAACGCTAAATTGACTCAATTCTATACCTACCACGCCTCCTTTAATTCGCTACAAACGGAAGTACAGGGTGATTACACCCTACCCTTTCGGGTGGAGGGTATAAATATAGCACAGGGACAATTAGTTTATCACTTTCTAGAAGACATTTGTTCATGTTTTTTTGTGAATTTTGAAATAATACTACAACAGATATCAAATGTAATGCTGGGAAAGTGTGGGTGCTATGGGGATTATGATACAGCAAAAGGTGGCGATGGAAGTCATGCAATAATTTTGGTCATATCTATGGTTTAGGCGCCTGATGAGGAATAAGGGCGTTCTGACATAACCTTAATCTTAATCTTCGTCGCTCTTTTGAATTATACACATACACAAGGGAGCCCACACAAATATATACACATACACAGTCTAAACATTTCATCTCTATTCATACTAAATGAATTTTTCGCTACTTAAACTCATGTTTCTTGTTTGTCGTTGTTACTGCATTTGTTATTGGTGCTTCTCCAGCTCCTAAGAGATTTCTCAGGGTATATCATCACTTTCTCGAACTATGTCGTAAAGATGTTAATGTCACATTTTATCATATAGACCGACTGTCTACAAGCTTTAGTCTGTCCCTTCGAAGAGGGCAAATAACAATAATAAATATTAACAGCACTCCTGCCACTGTAATCGTTGTCGTCACTGTTATCGTCTGCATAAACGTCATTTGTTGTCAGTTGTGAAAGAATTTAATTTCCACATAGAGCATTCGCAACATAAGAGGGGGAATCATAGAAAAAGAGAGAAAGAGCGAAGGAGAGGAAGATACGATAGCTGAAAATTTTAGGAATTTTTTTAATTAAGCGGTTTTTGCTATGACTTATTGTTGTAATGTCTTTTTGAACTTAATTAAAGCATTTTTCTAAATAATTGACTAAAGGCGATCTTAGTCATATTCCGCTCATATGCATGCAAATGAAGAGACAATAGATATAATTAAGACGTTAATAGATTATCATAAGATCACGTTGCTTCTCGTAAAAACTTACGACAAACATTCTCAAGAATTCAACAATTTCAACAATGTGTGTTGGAACTACAGAAGACGTCCAGTACATTATCGATATTAGTATACATTTTGATTATTCCTATTTTGATGCATTTGTCAGATCTAGGAATTTTTTGAAAACGAATTTTTCTCACAAAATGAACTCTCAATCCCGCCTTAGTTCATGGATCGTATTGATGAGCTTGAACTCAAACGCTAAAAAAATAACGCTTCTTGTTTCAGAACATTGTGTGCTGTCAAAAACAACATTCTTCACTCAAACAATAAATGTATCAACACGTTGGACCCTCAACAATACATTGCAAATAAATATAAAAATTCTTTTGTGTGGAGAAACACATATTATTGCTGTCGGGTTTTCGTGTTTGTGTTTTTTGTTTTCAATTTATTTCAATTTATTGAACGTTGCCGAAACGAAATACTTTCTTTGACGCAGTGTCATTTTGTATTGTCATCACCCAACAAATAGCAATAACAACAATAATAATAGTTGCTAACAACTAATGATTTGCAAAAGCAAAAAAGCTCATCTCACTGGCTTTAACAAGTTGTTTTCGCTTAAAAAATTTGCTGACGTTCCCCTTATTCGATCTCCCTGCGTTATTTTCTGTTAGCGTGTTGTTGCGTTTATTTTGGGTGTTACAGAAACGCTACGTTTTTTCCAGTAAGAACATAATATAACTTTTTTAGTTGGGAGTAAATTAGTAACGAAGTTCTAGTGTTTGTCTTAATTTAATTTTGTCCTTCAAAGTTGGCGTCAAATTAGCCGAAATTCACTCAATGCTACTGATTGCTTAGAATTGACTGAGATTGTGCTCATTTTGCAATATCCTTTTTGAATTGATATCTGTTATGCTGCCAATGAAATTTGTAATATATTTTTATATTGTATATTGAATGCATAACTGCTTTTTAGATTATTCGTGGCATAGTGCTGGCTTTTAGCGACGCACCTCCTGAAAAATCACGACGACTGATTTTAGAAGATTTAAGAAGAAATCTATTCATAGGCGCGCTATTTATAAAAACCATTTTCGTAATTAATAAAGCAATTCATTAGAGCAAAGTCATTTATTATTCATCACAAATTTATTAATTTTTTAATTAAAATAAATACAATAAAAAAAATTCGTGAAAATGTGGAAAACTACACTAGTGAGAACTAAAAAGTCAAAAGAGAACTTTATATTATACATACTTTATTTATTTACAATGACAACTTATTAATATATTATGATGTCGTCCGCAATATTATGACGTCCGTTATTCAACTCATTACAGCACTTATTTAAAAAAAAAATCTGATAAAATAGGCCACCACGTCACCATCACACCACTATCATCATCATCATCATCATCACCGACATAAATTTTATCTGAAAGCATGAATGTATTCCTAAGAGTAAAGGAAATATGTCCCCAAACTAATTAAATATATTTTAATGGCAAATTAATTAATTGTCATTGAATATGTTAATAATAAATTGGTTCGGAAAATTTGTCAAAGACAGGTATTTTGACGATGCTTTATAATTCATGCGTACAAATGAACTTGATTGCTCACTTGTGTTTGTTATGGTACTTTTTTGAAAAATATTTAACAAATAAGAGCGTTAACTTCGGCTTTGGCAAAGGTTAAATCTCCTACGCACGTAATATAAATTTATAGTTTGGCGGTTCAGTGGGCCGTCCTCGTTTCCTTTAATAGTTCATTTTCCTTTCCTCGTTTAATTTAGATTTCCTAACTCATCTTCAGCACAGTTTATCTTTTTGAAAAAGGTACCTGCCACGCCCACTCAAATGCGTTACAAACGGACGAACAGTTAGGGTAGGATTACCGATCGGTGTAGCGTATAGAAATGAGGTTAATTAAATTTTTTGTTTTGTTTTTTCTCTCATATTCCAACTCTTCGCCAATTTAAATTGTATTTTTTTAAGAGAAACTTCATTGGCAGATGCGAATATGTCTAGAAATGATTATTTATGGATTATTGTACGGCAAAAGGAAGGGTATCTTTAATTAATGTATCATTTAATAAAATGTTGTTGGTCTATAAAACGGACAAAAATAAACTGAAAGGAATTTATGTGAAATTTAGATAAATATCAATTCGTGATACCGGATGATATGTCAGAAACATTTAATGTATTCTTGGCATCAATGATTTATTAATACATGTAATGGAGATGACTGATCGTGAAGATAAAGATATTTACATAACCGTGATCATTAATGTGACAATTAGTGTGTCAACGAGAATAGCAGAGGTGGTAATGTCGAGGAAGGGGCAAATGTTGCAAAGAGTGCTCGGAGGTGCAAATAGTTGCAAAAAAGAATATCATTCTAATACGTAGCATCCTTCGCAACTAACGCACGAATTTTGAGAGAAGGAAAAATCGGAGAGAAAAGCGGTGGTAAAGCCATTCGTTTGGCGCTCTTCGCAAAGCGTTAATTTTGTATGACAATTAAATTTTCTTAAGGAAATTCAAGAATCAGCCTGGGATTCAAATCAAGTCCTCTAGTTATTGTAATTTGTTTCCAAATTTTAAAAAATATCATCATGAACAAGATGCCAATTAATGCAAATTTTAAAGGTGGAAGCCTTCTTATGAAAAGCATAATATCCAAATGTGGCAAATGAATTGAGATTCTGGAATATAATTTTTAGCATGCAAGTAACGTCAATAACATTCTTTTCATACTGACACCAAAACACATTGAAAGCGTTTCGAAAAGTATAATAACGAATTAAAATATGGCGTACAGAGAATTTAAAGAAATTTTATTGAATTTATAGAATTTATTGCTTTTGAGAATGTCTTTTTAATTCTTCTTTGTTAACGTAGAATGATGCGATATACAATGGAGCCAATCTACGGAGCATAAAATGTCCACAACGCAGACTGATCATAAATCATATATATTTAGCAATATATTAATTTTCTGAAGAATATTAAAAACTTCAACTAAAAGAAGACAACTAACAATAAATTCCAAGTGTTTTTGAAATTGAAAAGAATATGATTTCATCACGAACTGTGCTCGTATTTAGATCTAACAATTAATTTCCCCCTTACTGAAATTCATATATCTCTATTTATTTATTTCTATGCTTACGGAGCACTTTAAAATTTATGCTTTTGTATTTTTGGAGAATTCGCCATCTATTTAAAAAAATAATATTTTCATTCATTCAAATTTTAATAAAATTTATTCGACTTCGTAAAGCTTAAATTTTATACTAAATCTCAGTTCGTTTAATTTGGAACAATAAGTGAAACTTTCCCAAGGAAACACTTCATAAGAAATAAAATTCAAAACTTTATCGAATTTTCAAATTAGCGTCTGGGTGAGGAGATGAGATTTCATCTTATTTGACGCTTTTCTTTTTTAATCTTCACCGTGTCTAATAAAATCAAAGCGAGAACTATGAACTATAACGAATAAATAAATTATATAATTTATTTCTATTTCTATACAATTTGTAAAAGCCGTTAAAATTGAATAATACAATCCAAAAGAATCAAAAAGAATTCGCAAAAGGGAAAAAACAAAACAGCCGTTGACAGCGTTAAATAAATAGTTAAGCATTAACTGACTCCCGGACCATTTGATAATACCTTTTTTTGTTTCTATCATCCGTCAGTTAAGTTGTTGCTTACTTGGTACTACTCCTGCTGTTGTTGGTGTTTTTGTTGATGAAGGTTTTATTATAGAAGCTATTTAAGGGTTGATTGGCAACGATAAGATACTGACTGTTAAATGGCGTGGCAAGGGTAGGTTTTTTCCTTCTTCGGTTAGCTAAATTTGGGGTTGTAAATGAGGATTTTTACTCCTCTTATTTTTTTCAGCTACAAGTATTCACGACAAGTACAATTCTAATAATGGGTGTGTCGGTGTGTTTATGTGTTTTTATATTCATTTGTATCTATTTAACTGACAAAATAGTTGCAAAGTGTTTACAATAAAAGTTGCTCATTTCAGTTTACGCTTCATAAGTTAAGAAATTAAATCAATGTTTTCCGTCCCTCGGGCATTTATTCACCCCCAAAAGGAATGCGACTTTTTTTGTCAGATGGTTGGTGAGTTGATTGTCGGTGTCTTTTAGCTGTTGTTTTTATCAATGGAGGAAAAATTAATACATACAATTTTGTCATTTTTATGAGGAAATTATTGTAAATCTTTATTTTTTTATAGAAATATAAAGCGACTGTATTTGAAAAGTAAAAAAAAAATGAAAATCATATTTTCAGAAATTATAATTTATCTTAATTATTAATCAGAAATTAATCAGAAATTATTAACCAGAAAAATACATAAAATGTATTATATGATGAAAGCATGTAAATAAACTAGATTTGCTTCGTTTCAGATTTTAATTCATTAAAAAAATAACTGAATCAAGAAATTCTATAAAATAAAATATTTTATAGACGGGATTTATTTTCTGTTCTCAAGAAAAAAATTGCATCAATTTCTTTTTAGAAAGTCCACATAAATAAGCATTGATGATGTTGTCATCAGCGTTTTTAGTGTCACACCTTCTTGCGTCTGTACGAATTCCGTAAAATTCTGCGCCATCTCCAACAACAACGACAACACCAACAACAACAGGCAACATCTTCTTTTCCAGTTATGACGACATCAATTCAATTTTAGATGAAGTAAAAGCCTCAGAAGGGAGCACAAGTAAAATAAATGGTAATGATAAGAAATTGGAGTGGAAATTGCGAAGAGAAAAGTATAAAGAAGCACGACGGGAGGGGTGGACTGATAGACGGGATAGTGATTGAGAATATGATTGAATGCATTTTACAGGGTGAAACGAAATATTTCTTTTTCTCGTTTTTTATCTGCGAATATGCTTTGCATTACTTTACTTTGTTGACTTGTATGAGACTTGTACGAGAGAAAGGAATTTTATCGGAATGAAACGCAACTAACCGATGCTGACTTTATAAGAAAAAATATAACAGCGACAGCAGCAGCAGCCAGAAAAACACCAACAACAATAATGACGCGCAGCTACATCGTAGGCAGATGTTAGGGATGTTGCTGACAGGGTGAAAAACTACAAAAGCAAAAGAAGAAAAAGAAGAAGCAAGGGCAGCAATGAAGTAATGTGATGCTAATGCAGAGGCTGCCTTTTGGTGTTGTTGCTGATTGCAATTTGTTATCGTTATCATTACTGATATTGATGGTATTTTTTGCAATTTTTTCTTGTTTACCATTGATTCAGACATTGCTGTCATCATTACTCGTTGTCTCCCTTTTCTTCTTTTTTTCGCCTCGCTATATTCATTTTCCCCCTATTTCTTTCTCGTCTGCATTTACGACTATCATAGTTTTCTCCCATTATTTCTAGCTTTTGAACTTTATTTATATCGTTTGTTATCGTAACGTCATTTCTTTTATAATTTTTTAGTTGATTTTTTTGGAATTTTTTGGTCTGACGAGGGTGGGTTTTTTGAATTTTGTGAACCGTTGAAAATTTTATGGATGAATAAATTTGACTTGACTTCATCATAAAAAGAATGAATCATCATCGACCGCAAACTAACAAGTGCAATTTAATATCTCTCTCACTTTCAAAGCCTCTATCTTTCTCTCTTCTTCTTTGGTTTGTTTATATTTTTTTGGTGTGTTTATATTAATTTTTTTATTTATTATTATTTTGATTAATATTTATTTAATAATTATTTATATGATTTTCGTGTTAAATGACTCAAACTGCATTTAAATATCGATATAAATTTGTTTTTATTATTATTTACAAAAAACATATTATGAATAATGGATATTAATTAATGATAAAATGAAAAAATATTAATCCTGAGAAAAATCAGAAGCTTTTCTATATTTTAATAACATAATTTTTTCATACGCCCGAAGAACATTTTTTCTAAAAAATAAGGGCAAAATAGGAAAAGTAGTTGAATGCATTATGTAAACCTCATAAGCATCAATCGGTTGAATAAATTCGTTAATATTCTGTACTCTTTTTTATGTCAGTTCATGGGAATATCGTAATTGATGGGTATGATGGCACAGCATCGGTTCATTAATTAATTATTTTTTTAACAACGAGTATTCACTCGATTTATGATATATAACAATATCATCATTATTAGTATAGTGTTTTCGAGAGAATATTTTAAATGAATCATATGATCCAATAGGTCATTAATTTGAAAAAACAAGAACAAAGTGAAGTATTAAGGAATATTTCGTTCTTCATATTTCATTGGTAAATGGTAGAAAAAAATTGTTTCTCATTAAATATTGCATCCAAAATCTCAGCCTTCTCTCTAGAAAACCAATAGAAAATTCTTTCGAAATATTTTCCAGTGATTAAGAAAGAAGTGTGTTTTATCGAACGAATTAAGTTGAATCACATAAGGAGCATTCCTTACGCATTCGATTTGTCTGAAATTTATTGAATGACTTTTTTACCCTTTACAAATTTTGTGGAGCTTACGTATCTCTTTACAAATAACTCTTATTTAACGCCTCCTTTTATCAGGACTCAATTATCTATCCAACAGCCAAAAAGTCAATTTCAAAAATATATTTTAGTGACAATCGATTTGAGTTCGATTCAATTCCTGAATAGAGCCATCCCTCTATAGCGAAATTTATCTAACGTAATCCTTCAAAAGTACCCAATTGTCCATCCATCAGTTATAAAAAGCTCGTTAGAAACAGTTCTTATCGACTGATTTGGTTTTATTTCATCCCAACCTTTTGGAGATATTGCTTATTTTATTTATTCAGTTTATTTCGAAATATTTCTCCTTTCGCCCATAAAAAAGTATTTCCATATAATTTCTTCAATATTTCAATAAGAGTCTTTGAAAAGCATTGACAAAAACTAATTTCTTTATTTTATTGTCAGATAATTGCGTAAAATATTTGATATAAAATATTTATTAATCGCTAAAAATTTCTCACAACGATCACGGAGAATTTGCTTTGAATACTCGTATAATAACGAAATATAAAGTAATCAAAAATTGAGAAAGAAGAAGAAAAATAATAATTGCTTTTCGAGTTTTATTCATGGAAGACACGAATATTAAAATAAATTCAAGGCACGCAAAATTTTAACGTTTATGTACGTTAACCGCAAGAATAAAACGCTAACACTGGCAGCACCTCATCTGACAACCAGTACTAGATAATAAAATCATATAAAAAACAAAACAAACTTGTCATGAAAACTAAACGTGAAAAAATGCTTTATAAATATTATTGAGATATCGTTCACATTTCGATAAAAATTGATATCGATTCTTCTAAAAATTTGTTTAAATCAAAAAGTATTTTTTAAGAGAAGCGTATTTTATAAATAGGTTTATTAATACATTTCCCAAGTAGTATGGTGCCAAAATGCTACCTCTAATTTAAAACTACGGAGTCTTTCAAGTGAAAAATTTCCTCCAAAAAGGCATACCTTTTTTCGCAGTACTTTCCTCGGTATTTCCCGCGGTAAATTTTTTTCCTTAGAGTTGACAAACTCGCTGTCTTCTAAGAAACGAAAACATTCTGTTTTTTCTATAAAATATTCTTGGAGTTATGACCGATACGACCTTTTCATCAAGTCATATATTTTTCATTTGGGATCGCTATAATCATTTCCTTATGAGGAGCATTCTTCTATTCTTAGTCGAAAGCATCCTTTCGACATATTTTTCTGTTTATCTTCTCGTCTGTATCAAGATACTCCTCGTGATTTATTTGTTGCTTATAATCGGTATATCCTTTTCTTCATAATATATTACTGCTCTTCTGATTACGTTCGATATATTTAGATCCCACTTCCTCTAAAGAATGCTTAGTACTCTTTAGTAAGAACAAATAAGTAAAACCCTAAAATTTCAACAACTACTAACTCCTAACATGTCCATAAAAATGGTGGTTTTTAGAGAATGAATTGACTGGGTAGAGACAGAAGGAGAACCCAGAGGATTTGATGAGCAGGATTTCTATGAGTACAATAGAAGTAGAAGCATACAATAGCACTAACAACAAGTGATGTAGGGGTAGAGGCGTTAGTTGCGATGGGAATGAAAATGTTAATGAAAGTCAAATTTTGTATGCGTAGCTTGTCAAAATGTTTGTGGTTAAGACGCACTGATTGGTTTTGTATGCTATCACGATGACAGCAGCAGCAACAACAACAATAGCACCACCAACAACAATATCAATAGCAATAACGACCATAGCAAGAGAAGCAGTACGAGCATAAGCAGCAATCGGGCAGGCGATCGGACTATCACCAGCATGACAACGTCAATAATAATCACAACAACAACAACAGAAAATATGCAAAATAAAAAGCAATGGCTGAAGAACTGTGCGTAATGCCATCAACCATTACCACCAACAATTGTGCTTGAACTGGTGCCTTGTTCCATTCCTTCCCTCCCTCCACTGTTCACTTTGGCCACCTCACCAGAAACCAGACTTGAATTTCATGTTAATACTGGTTGCCACGGTCGGAATGTTGGGTACGGCCACCATCTCCAGACCAAATACTTTATCATAAAACGGCACCGTATTGAATTCAAATTGCAAGCACCAGCCCGCCCCTCCCAGTTTGGGATATCTTCTTTCCTCCACACGATTTATTTCTGCTTTAACTGGCGTTAGTTAGTTTTTTCTATTAATTTTTGTTGTCTTTCATTTGTTTGAATTGAATTTTTTGTTTTGCTTATGCTTATCCTCGTTATTTATTCTTCTCATTTTGCTGCTGTTGCTTCTGCTGCAAATACAATAATTTCTTTTTTTAGAATTTTTTTTTTGTTTTCAGTTCGTTTTCTTCTTTCTTTTGTTTTATAGTCGTCGCTATCCCGTTTAGTTTCATGAATGTTTTGATTTATTTAGTTGCGTTGGCGGTGAAGATACGTCAGTGATGATGACGATGTGAATAATGATGGCGATGATGATATAATGCGATATTGCTTGCAATAAAAATCAAAATCAATTTTTATTCTTGTCAAGTTTTAGTAGATTTTGTTCGTCGTCATTATTTTATGTACTTTCGTCAACATCGACATCACTATTCATCATCATCATCATCATTATCTTCATCAGGAAGAGTTCATGCTTATTATTCACGACTTCATTAGTTTACTCACTCACACCCTGAAAATCTAAATCGACGACTTTAGTGACAGTGGTGGTGAAAATAAAGTGGAAGTAAATCGAGAATAATCCAAATGGAAACGAATTTTCGATTCTACATCACAATTCTGAAGAAATTTGGAACAGCAGTAACAATAACAGCATTAAATAACAAAAATATATTAAAACTTAATTCAAAATCGAAATATTTCTAGATTTAAATCCTTGACGGATCCAAAGGATAATATAATTAAATTCTCCGTTTATTCGGATCTTAGACGAAGAGTAGTAGAAAAGGTAGTCGATTACAAATACTCTCGAAATACTTTTTACTTCTCAAATACTTTGTTTGTCTGCCGAAATCGCGGTTGAAGAAGAACGATAAGCTACGTTTAGTATTCCTTCTGTCAGAATCTAAATTGTATAATGCCTGAATTTCCTCGCTTTTAGAGTGTATATGAAGCACAAATTCAGTTCCCAAATCCGTTGCATCATACTAAAATATGTCTCTTGAAAAATGGGCGCCATGGCATGAAACCCTATCACGGAAAACATGTATAAATTTGCGTCACGAAGTCACATTACGAGAGTGAATATTTTCCTTGTTGCGGCCTTTGTAATGTAAAAATCGGGGAGAGTCACCTTAAGACCGTGACTTATTTTTAAGTGAATAATAATGTACATGCTTTCGGAACTGAATTGCTCAACTATTGGTCAGTATATTGACGCTCAACTAACGTTGTTGAGTTTTTCGTGTTTAAGAAAGCGATACTACTAATGATGGGCACTATAAAATACTACCGATAGTAATGCAGTGATAGTAGTGAAACTGTTATACAACATACTGGTGATAATGGCGATGTAGGACATATGAACATGGCGGTGCCAGCTTAATTTTAACACTAAAATTAATAAATAGAGATAGAATTAAACACTGAAAAAAAATAAACACTGAAAAAGATGTTATATATCATATAGTATATCCAAACAGAGCACACAAATTATTATTCAATTATAATCAATAATTTTTATTTATTTATTTATCTTTTTTCTGCAACCTAGATCAGTTCGATATTATCTATAAAAAGCTGTCTAATTAATACTTTTTCCTTCTAAGGAATGTTATTTTTATATAAACATTTAAAATATATCTGAATATTAATGAAAACCTTCAGACAGCACGTTGTTTATAAAAAAATATGTGACAATTATCTTTCAAATACATTCGCCCTTCTATATATTCACGAATACACGGGCTTAGTGTATAAACAGGTCATGAATAGACGTAGACTTAAACACAAATTTGTAATAATAATTAATGTCTATTGACGTACTATGTAGTGTTGTATAGAAACGTTGTTTCAATGAGGTCATATCAAGTCATAACAAGCTTCTAGAATGCATTCTTATCAATGCATTGTTCGTTTTCAAATATTTTGAAAGTCAATTAACGTCATTTTTATATGTATTTGACATATTCATCGGCACGATTCTAAAGAATCAAAAGTAAATATTATTATTTTTAAGAGTTGAATATATATAAAGATTTATAACCACTCCCGACTGCCTCCCTCCTCGCATATGTAACTAAAATAATAGATACGCTTACGAGTGTCAGAAAAAAATATATTATTTTGGATTAAAAGTAAGATCAATTTAGCAAACGCGTTTACAAATTATTACATTTTATGCATTACGTAGGAGTAACTGCTTCTTTTTAACCGGCATTTTAAGCGGTATCAAAAGAGGGTGCGATTTTTTAGAAGTCAATTGTAATAAATTATCAACAATATGTGAAATACGACGGGAGAGAAGAGTTTTGGAAATAATTTTTACTCAGTGTGATAAATGATTGAATTTTTTTAATTAATTCAAAATAATTATTGCTGTTCGTATATTTGTCTGAACCAATTTCAATGAAATTATTATTCCTTCTGAAAAATGTATTAGATAAAAACTATTTATCAAGTATTCAATTCATCAAGTATTATAAACAGAAAGCATTGATTATTTTCTCCTGAGATTGATCCTAAAACTTTCAATTAGTCAGTGTCACTTTTTTAATAATTTATATTAAAAATATGTTTGTAAGAAAATACATCCGAAGCTAAAATTACGGAATTTTGTTATAACCATCCACACCAACATATGTTTTCTAACAAATGTTTGGAATATCGAAAATAATTTTAGGAACCACTCAATTTTTTTCTAAATTTTAAAAGAACTAAATTTGAAACAGGCAGAAAAAACACTTAAAAATTATGGCCTTTTCCTTGAAACGAACTCTATTTCTGTCCTTTTTTGCCTTTTTGTTGTTTTTTTAAGATGAAAAATGTCTTTAATAGACGTGTATGCACTACAATGTATATGTATCGTATACATATACAGGACATTTCTATACACTACAAAATTCATTGTAAAGAAGAAGACAAAGGAATACGGGAAGGATGTAGGGATTTCAATAACAGGCTTGTCTCGTAAACAGAAACCGGCACATATTGAAGGGCACGTATTTGAAATCTTCCGAATCTTTTCAATAAACTAAAGAATCGCTTGCACAATATCAGCAGTATATAAGGATGTAATTGTAAGGATTTTTTAAGAGCACTTATGTGAGTAAACGCCTACTCATGGGCTTATTTATTTATACGAATACTTATACACATTTAAGAAGCTGTACTCCTATTCATTCATATTTGTAGAGTTTCATTAATAGCGAATCATTTAAGTGCGGGCTTTTCCACGTGTGGTCTAATACAATTATGTATTAATTGTTCATGATTAATATGTAATTGTTATTTAACAACTAAAACTAAGGACTCATAATTATTCCTCTCATAATTTCTTTTGATATCTTATACATTTACTTGAAACGAACTCCAACAAAAAAAAAAACAAACTTTCACGCAATGTTTTTTAATTGCATCACGATTTAATTCCTAGAATCGCATTGGCCCAATCTAAGCCTGGCGCTCATATACAAATTAATAAATACATGCATGCTTGCATACATCTATCAAGCAAACGGTTGAGGAAATTTCATTGTGTCGTTCTTGGGAAGGAAAATAAGTGAAAAGGAAATGTAAAATTTCTGTATAAACTGGTACAAAATTCTGTTAATTAATGGTTTCATTAAACTGCAATTTAAACATAATTAATTAAATAAAAAATTACGTAATAAAACCTTAAAAAATAATCAAAGGAAATTATGTACTATTGGTAATTAATCAGAAATTACTTCATAATTTTAAAAACAACAAAGCAGGAGTTTTTACTAAATTCGAACTAACTATGTGCTAATTATATACTAAAGTTCTTTTCATTGACCTATAGAAAAATTAATTTTATAACCCTGTGGGAAGAATAAAATTATAGTGATGCTATTGTCATATTTTATGAAGCTGTTTGAAGCATAATACCTGGTTGTTCCACCCAACGTTATTTTACAACTTGTGGGCACGAACTCTATAATTAGTTGAGAAGTAATTATTACTTCAATTCCTATCCTTTTTTAAGAATATTTCCCAAGTTTAGAGAGAAAGTATAGGAAATACTGAGTCTTATCCACTAATCGTCATGTATGTTGCACGACTTTTGAGATGTTCGTAATAATTACTGCAAACAATACAATACCGTAGTGGTATATATTAATAATGATTAAGAAGGAAACAACAACTTCTAGTCATTTCAACTCTTTCTTCTCTAGTATTGCGTGGAATTCAAATTAGAAACCAACTCTGTCTAAAATTTCAGAATTATGTTTGAAAGCTTTTCGATTAGTCAATTGCGAGGGTAACTAACACTAAACTAACAATAAATTATGTAATTAGGACAATTCAAAAAAATGAAGACAAATAAGTATTTAATAAGTCGTGATTATTGTTTAATATAGACAATAAAAATTTCGACATCGGCGAATATATATCACACCTGCAGTGTATTATATGTCTTCTAAAAAATTACATGCTTTGAGAAAGTGAAAATTAAAGAAATTTGGAAAAAGTAAATTATATATAATTATGGCAATTTATGATTTTTTTGAAGTGTTACAACGACGGCAGTCATAAAGCACTAGCTTGTAAGTTTGTTTTATAAAGCGAACTCAATTACCGTAAAACCAAGTAGCATTACTTAATGATGATTACACTTAGTGATTCCTGAATATTCGTGTATTGTTGAAATGATTAATGTTGCAATACGTTTTTATTACCAACGACTAACCAAAGGTAGAAATAAAAAATGCTTACATTAATTATGACATAATCCCTTTTATACTCCCAATTATCTGATTAATCGTAACCGCAAAAAACGCAGCCTTAGAAATTATTTGTCGTAATTACGAATTGGAGGGGACAACTACTTGGTTGTTAAAGGAATTAGCTGCGAGTGGTTTCTGGTTTGTGTGTATTTTTTTTCTTTTCGTCATACATTGTCGTATATTTTATTTATGGCGCATTTTTGTATGGCGGGCAAAAAGGAAAGCGGTACACGCCTTCCTCATATTCGTCTTTTTCTCGCCTTCTCACTCTAAATAATTTTGAAGAGTTCTAATATACAAAGGCACCCCCACCCAAATAAATGGCCCTCTAATCGCAATGAGGCTACATAGCCACTGACCAACCCCCCTCCCCCCACCTTCCAACACACTGATGGCCATTTAACAACATAATGATGATTACTATGGTATGTTGATTAGAAGAGAACACGATAAGGAAAATAATCTTTCGTCAAACGTCAATCTGAATAAATTATACCTAAAATAGTTTCCGAGTTATCGCTCAACAAACATAACGGTTTTTAAAGTTACCCTTAAACGTTTAGGCAACAGCGAAATTTGTCAAAACTACCGAGATTTTTTGATACGATAGCAGAACAGTCGAAACGACTCTTCCCTAAAACAGTTTTTAGAGAAAACGAGATATTGTAGTTCAGAGTCCAGGCTTCTTTAACTAGCGGAAAAGCAGCAACTTTTTTCGTTTCTACCGCAATCGGCTGAAGGTTGCAGCGTGCTAAAGATCGCAAATGCTAGCAGTTAAACTTTCTCATTGGGAGATAAACGATAATCGCCAGGAGGCGGTTAAATTTAAATTTAAATGCAAAGTAGCGAGAAGTGAAACTTTTTTCTTTGATCAAATATGAAGATGGCTCTTCTAAGGGAGATCAACTGTAAAGCAACTGATTTGTGAGTTGTTACATTACACGAAACAGCTATTTCCTGCAACTTAATAGAGGAGCCAATGTATAAAGTTGGGATTGTGATTTCGTTTATGTTATTCTTAGTAATCAGTCTAAAATACATGTATGTTGGTTGAACTAGTTTACCAACGAACGGGATAGTAAAAGTTTACGCTTTGGCTATATGGTGAATTGGCTTGTTCCAGACGGGGTATGATATTATAATATAATAATATATGAAGCTTCTATAAATAGGAAAGACGAGGATGTTACTTACCAATTAATGAATACCTCCAAATGTTATCCATTTTATACTCCATGACCGAAATGTGTTCGGTGAACGTATGTGTAAATGCGCTGGTGTGGATGTAGAAAGTCTAAATTACTTCAAGATCAGAGGAATGACCGACTGAACAGGGTGCATCAAATTAAAATAAAACGCTAGTTTTTTGTTAGCAAACTTGAGAAACCATAAGCGATGGTCACGACAAGTTTTGTCAAAATTATTTTAATTAGAAAATTAAAAAAGAAGGAGCGTGGCGAATTTTTAATTTTGTCTTATTATTAATTAACAGTTACTTTTAACAGCAGCTTTCAACCGAATTGCAGACTCACAAACGTTTGATGAATTATCTTCGGAAGATAAAGAAGTTGCCACATCTTTTGTATATTGGTTTTGTTTTTAATAAAACCTTATGTTGTTTATCAAATAAGTTTGGTGCTTTTATGTACTTTTCTTTTATACTTTTTATATATCAAATATTTGTATTTTTTGTATAAAGCTGTTTTTCAAATAGATTGCCTTTAAAAACCGGATTCTAACAAAATGGCGGCCAACGGCACGACGGCAAACCCTTTTTCTTTTTACCACAATCTCAAAATCTTTCTTAACTTGGCTTCCACGAAAGGTATTGCCGTTGTCAGTGACGAAGAAGTAAATACATGAGAGTTTGTATGAATTTTTTCTTGTGTTCTAGTTGAAGCTTCTTTACTTTTCTCACTCCGTCTCTTCTTCACTCTCTGTTCGTTTTACAATTTTCCCACTTCAATTTTCTTAGTTCGCTTCTTTTCCTTTGATAACTTCTCACTGCAGAAATCGTGATAACGAAAAAACATAAAAGGAGAAGAAAAACATAAGTAATCAATCCAGGTATACGCAAAGACCTAACCGGTTATTATTTCAGTTGTTGTTTTTATGGTTATTCCAAACTACGCGACCAGCGTCTTAAGGGCAAAACGGCCGTCATACCCAAGCAAAGAACCGAACACAGGTTAACCGATTGGAGGGAGTGGAGACAGAGGAGGCAAAACGTTGCTCAAGCTGCCTTTCTAAAGACTTCCAAGAACAAGCCGTCGTCGTCGCGGTCGTCAAAGTATGGCTTTACGGCTTGATATTCCGTCTTTCCTCTTTCCAATATCTACTTCTCCTTCTTCAACGTGTCGTTCATCTGCTCGTTATTTCTACAAAACGTCACTACTACTACTGCTGACTTTCTAGTTTTTTATATGGGTTTTTTTCTTGGAAAACAAACAAAATAAAAACCCATAAAAAATTTAAGGCTTCGTTTTTTGTTGTTACCTTTAAAAACCAGTTTTACAGGTAAAAAAAACGAGAACGTCAACCGTTTTAAACTGAACTGAGCAACCGAACACACAACGGGTCGATGTATGGTTGCGAAGAGGTATGAGGTTGAGGCGACCCAACGAGTGAACGTGCAAGCGAACGAACGACTATATGTATGTGATCGTTACGAAGTAAAAGGAATCGTACTTTGAAATAAGACGATCTTGTCCGCTTGTTATTGTTTTGCATTGGACGTGCGGTGGAGAGGACGAGGTTTCAAACTTTTTAAGCGTACACAAAATCAACACATACAGGGAATGTATCGGAATGAAAAAATTCAGTAGCAGCTATTTTTTTACTAAAAAATTAAGAGAACACTACTGCAAAACGTAATGTGGCTTGCTTCGTTTGATGACGTTTACAAAGCGGTAATGAAAAAGACGACGCGCAGCTGATGCCTTTGATAATGCTGTAGCGTTGCAGAGATAGTTGATGATGCTGCTGTTCGCGCTACCGCTAATTTTGCTTCTGCGAAAACGCTAATTTTTACTTCACGTTGTACTATTAAATTAACAACAACAAATGCAATATGGCTTGACTCATAAGCAGTTTTCTTTTCGTTCTCTTTACCGTAAATTCGTTGAATAGTTTTTAGGAATTTTTAGTACTTTCTTTAAGCTTCTTGTTTAGGTCACGGCTTTTATCTGCGGATGTTTTAGTTTGTAATTTTTTGTGGACGTAATCGTGAAATTAAAATAAATTTGTTTGTTTTATGAGTTTTTTAAGCTTGCGTTAACGCCTTTTCTCGTTCTTTATACATAATTGTTTTGTTTTCGTTTCTAGTAATTGTTTTGCCATTTAAACTTATTTTTTCAATTCAAAAATTCCCATTTCATTTTTACTTTATGTAGCGCGGCACCGAATTTTGTCTATGCTTTTCGTACGATTTAATTTCAGCATAGTTTTCTTTATCCTATCATACTTCTTTGTCTTCTCTTTCACTCCACCGATCGTTTCAGGTAAACAAACAATGAAGTCTACTAAATGGCAATAAATATAACAATCGCCCGTCACTGAATGAGTTTTCGCTCCGTACAAACTACGACATCAAACCGTTACAACTGAGAACTCAGAGTAAACTAAATCATTATGTCGATTTTTCATGTGTCCAGAAAGAACGCGAGAGAGTGAATGAGTAGTATTTGTTGAGATTGCGAAACGTTGGCAACAATTGCTACAGCTTGGTTCTCACACAATCGAAACTCTTTATAAAATCTCTATGATATGAGAAGAGAATGATAAAATATATACATATTAGATGTGTACGGTAGGGAGAGACTAGCTCTTTCAAGCTCTAATAAGCTCTTCTTTATACTATAATTTCTTAGTACATTCAGTCGTTTTTGCAGAGTTGGCAACTTTGTCGATCATTCTCTTTAACATTAATCTCCCAATATCTGCACAATTTTAAAGTAATAAATATATTTTGTTTACAGAAAGAAATTCCTCTTCTGTGAAATTAAAAAGTTTACTTAAGATTTATGTCCTTTAATGCATTTTTAATTCAAAACATTGAATGAATTAAAAATTAGACTTGCCGTTATATTTTTGTTTAAAATTATTGGTTGAAATCATGTATAAAGTTTAGCCAAAATTCAATTTATTCAAATTTATATAATATAAATTGATGAACTTTTCTTAATTTAAAATTTTGATTTAATTTAATTTTTTAATTATATTTAATTAGTTGAATTTTTTAACTTATTTTAAATTCGAAGCAAATTACCATACACTAACTCCGTAAATTTTTCTTCGTGTTAAAAAATCATTTTCATTTTCTTCTTAATATTATTAAATATTAAAAAACTTTTAAATCTTTCATCCTTAAGTTTGCTCTTGCAGTTAAAAAATGTCATAATACATTTTTCTTTTTTCTCTTCGCTCGCATTTTCTTTCCTTCCTAAAAGGGCATAACAAATTCTTAAATTAATCATTTTGTAATCATTAAAACTAGTCTAATACGTATGATTTTCTTACTTGGAGTAAAAAATTTTTAAAACTTAAATTGTGTTTACCACATTTGAATTCAAATTAAAAACAAATCTGACTTAAAAAACTTCTAAGAAAACAAATTTAGTTTATATTTAAATTGTTTTTTCTATTTCTAAATTAAAATTAATTCCTGTGACGTTTATTAAATTGAAATGTGTTTATAAATTGAATTTTACACCAATAAAAAGATAAATTATTAATACTTGATTTTTTATTTAGGGGGTATGTGCTTTTAAATTAATATTTATTAATTAGAATTTAGCAGGTAAATTAGTATATTTATCTAATATTTTTTATTAACTCATATTAAATTAAAAGCCTACGTGGATTAAATTTCAACTTAATAACAATAATGAATCCAGTTTCAGTGAATTAAATTTTCTCTAATTAAAAGTTCAATTCGTTCAGTAAAATATTTATGGGAGTAAATGAAGTAAATATAATTGAGTAAAATTAAGTAATATATACGAGTATTTAAATTATATAAATAAAGTAAATTCATGCACATTTAAATATTTTCACTACGGGTAAAATAATTTTTTGTAATATTTTATAAGTAATATTTTGGAAGTTATATTTATTAAATTGAAACGCCACTATCTATAAAATGTGAAATAGAGGGGGGCGGGCGAAATTAGATGCTTTCGAAGTTTTTCTTTACACGTTGGCGAATAAAAATCGCAAGCACCACAACCTGTTTAAAGAGAAGAAAATACCTTGAAGAGAAGATGTATTTTTCTGACTTTCTCTCCCTCTCTCAAATCAATTCGAAAGCAACAAAATCAGAATTATTACTTGACAACTCTTTTAACTTACTGTTCTCGAATGTTGAATATTCACATGAGTTATTTACGGACATTTTTCTCGCATGACATTCTATCGCATATAATATTAAGTCATAATCACGCAATATTATGACAATCGTGTTTAGAAGCCGGTGAATTTTAGAGATAAAATAAGTCCAAGCGATAAATAATAACTCAATCGACATATCATCAAATAAAATGTATTAAATAATTTACATTACTTATTATTTTCATGCACAGATTTTTCCCAAAAGGAGAGTTAAATCAAAGAATATAGAGTAGATTTATTAAAATCACATTTTCACATTAAATGTGGAAAAAAAGGTAAGCATCCATTAGAAAACCAAAACTGGGATAGTTGAAAACCAAACATGTAGCGAAACATGAATATTGCAACAATGTAGCTAAACTGGGGTTCTAATATTGGAACCCCAGAGCAAAAATTTTTTGCGCTGCAACATATATGACATGCACCTTCTATCTACTCTATATTCTTTGGTTAAATTAATATCAAAACACCTACAACTTGTTGCATTCATTTTCTTCGCAACACAGCCTCGGTATATGCTTTCTCGACATGGTTGGAATAACAGAAATTTGCTTCAGAACAATAAAAACAAATAAAATATATATGTTGCATATACTCATTAGGTGCCGTTGTGAATCGAAACATGATTTCAACAAGCGATGATAACGAATTATTTTTGTATCAAGAGAACCTTCAAGGTTTCGTCAACTTTTGGGAATGAATTGAAAAAAGAAATATTGTTTCTATCAGCTTGTTGCAGTTATGTTATCTGCAATAAAGCGTTAATGCAAAGAATATAGAGTAGACATAGTAGACATATAGAGTCTACTCTATATTCTTTGGTTAATGGTTGAAATCACGTAACTGATAGGAAGCAACACAGTATACAGAAAATATGAAGCAATAAAATAAGAGAAAATGGTAAAATAATTGTGGTAATCGTTGAATAGACGTTCGTGCCTTAAGCGCCCTATTTATTTCAGTTATTCTGTTGAAAATGGCGTAAAATGAATTGAAGGAATATATCATAAATTATTGTTGATGTGATTCAAATGCTTTTTCTGACAGAAAAGCGATTGCGTAGCGATTCCCGAAATACTTTGTGGTTGTTTCAAGCACGATGAGCAGGAGGCAATCCTTTTTCATAAAATTTCAAACATTTCACGACGAAGAAATAATCCCACCAATGATGTTGATCATAGTTAGCTAACAGAGCCAATAAAAGGCCGAAGGAGCGAGATCTGTTAGCGAGAGCAATCTCAAATATCAGAAATCGCATCTACCTCAGCTGGTTCGTAGTAATCAACTTTCCATCGAGATTCCACAATTACTCCGAAACGGTCGTGGAAAAAATGAGATCGCGTCAGATAAATACGTTCACCCTAGCCCGCACCAATTGCTGAGATATGGAAACCTGTTGGTGAGGACAGACAAGGACAATAAATGACAATACACAGTGCAATAACAGGAAAATTCACAAACCCGCACTCGTGTGCACGCACGCACTAACGCAATGAATAGCAAACAAAACCACAAAAGAAACGATAAACGAACGAAACATTATGTATGGCATCTTGTTTGATTCATCTAGTAAAATGAATCAAGCCTTCTCAGTAGTTGTAATCGACGATATTTTATCGTTGCTTTTTGAGTGCAATCGTTGGTTTTCATGGCTGCTGCAACCAACTACTTGTATGAAACTCGTTGGGGTTGCACACACGAGTCTCGCTGTCATTGTTGTTGGTTTTGTTGTAATCAAACAGGTTTCCACATTTGTCAATGAAGTAGCAGTAAAAAATATATATATATTTGCAAAATATATATAAAAAATATATATAAATATATTTTCACTCGTTGAAATACGGAGTTTGTTTAATTAAACGAATTTATTAAATAAAACCGAATTATTTTCATAAAAATTGATTTTGAATTCATTTCTTTCTTTATTTTTGTCTTTATTTTTCTTTTGTTTTGTCTTAATTTTTTTTGTTTTTATTTAAAATTTTCATCTCAAAAATGTTCGATTGATGCCGTGACTTTATTTGTAAAATATTTTTATTTAAAAACTTATTCGTAAATTTTAGGAATTACAAAATCTTATATTTAGTTATATAAATTATGTAATCCTTTCTTATAATTCACACTTTTATTAATGTCGTGTTTATTTCAATTGCAGTTTTTTCAAAATTTCTCCAAATTTTTGATATAATTTGAAATATAATTTTTAACTTTTTTAAAATTTCTAACCGATGACTTTTATCTAATTAATTTTTTTTGCTTCTAGTTTTTAAAATTAACTTTTTTTACCAATTTGTTAGTCAAGTCACAAATCTTCTACTTTCTAAAATGTTGCTCTCGTGTTGTTTTTTTTTGTTGTAATAAAAACTAGTTTACTCAGCGACTGGTTTATCAGCGTCTTAGAAGTGCTTAGAAATTGCTTCAGGCGGGCGGACGTGCGTTACCGGTAAGCGCATTTCCAGTCGATCGTAAAAGGCACCGTCATCGTGGTTCGAAATCTCAGAGAGCGTCGAGCTGTTGGAGTTGACGCGTGGCATGATTGGTCATAGAGAAGTGTGCCATAGTCGATATTTGACGGCCCCATAAACGATGATACCCGAATGATAAAGCAGAATTTTAAAAGATATGACGTATAGTGGAAAATTCGTTGGTAAATTTTTGTACTAGAAAGTGATCTCTTCTATTAAGCTATTTCCATGCATTTATATGCACATCAACCCCTCCCATCCATTCCTTTCAATATTCACTTAAACCTCACCTTCATACTGTATAGACGTAATAACCACTTAATGTAGAATGAACTCCGACGTCAGGCTGAAGAGATTTTATTAGAGGTGACGCGCAACTGAGAGAATTAAGCTCCTTGAGCGATATAATATTGAGGTGAGGCCTTATCTATCTATAGAACTCAAATAAGTCTACTCGCGCAATATCGACGTGCCAGAGGCGAAATCCCAAGGCAACGATCACACGAGATGATAATTTTGAAAATACACAAAAGGGTTTCGTTGTCATGAAGATTCATCAAAAGGTGCAGATCAATACCCCTTCCAGTTACCGACGTCAATCTCAAACCTGACGTCAGTCTGTTATAGCTTTCTATGCCCTTTTGGGTTACCGTAAAATACTACTGCCGACGATGTCGGCAACTGCGATTGCATACAATTTTTCAACATTGCATCGGTTGCTCAGTTCGGGTCGTGTTTGGTTGATTCACATGAATCTTTTAACAGCCATGTTTTCATGTCAGTTCGCGCAACTGTTCGCTGTGCCTGTTTCTTTATTCTTTAGGTTTATTTTCAAATAAAATTAAAATAATTCTAGAAATAGCTTCTGCCCGAAAGTCTTCCCTCTCTCGCCTACGAACATCTTCAATTTAAACGGTTTCAATTGCTTCTGCCACTAGTTGTACTATTGCAACTGTTACTCAACACCCCCCAACCGCTGTCTTTATCGTTATTTATTTATTTATTGTGATTTCATCTATGCTCCGTCATCTTGATCGCTGGATTTTTGGATATTGGAAGAATTTTACCTAAAGAATGGAAAGGTACGATTTGAAGGACAAAACAAGTTAGAAGTAGGCAAATTTTCGGGGATTTGAGAAAATGTTTTCCGCGTATCTTGGCTCCTTAGTCGGTCTTGAATACGCTTCTAATACGTTTATTGTGTTTAAATTTAAACCTACACTCCTTTCCTTCTTCATCTCTAATTCTCTGCTTGTTTGATTCTCCACCTTTTCCCCTACCTTTTGTCTCTATTTTACTTATTTTCTTCTAATTCACCATCTTATTCATTTCTATACCCTACACAAAAAAAAGGAATTAGGATATATTAAGTTTCTTCCTCAATTTGTCCCACCTGAGAGTCAAAGTTTAACTATTTCGTCTATCTGTACGTTTCGCTGTCTGGAAAAAAAATCACGATTACAAGAGACCGAAAGGAAATATTCTCATGATATTTGACACAAATATTCCCAATTACTGCAAGCTTTTTATTCCCTATAGGTATTGAAAACAGGTGAAATCGGCTTGGATCCGCACCCAAATCTAGTATCTAATATGGATATATCTACATGCATATTTCACTTTTAATGTTTCCATATAGAGTTCGATGACAAAATGCAATCCTCGAACCCACCCTCAAATATTAATTTGTTTCGAAAAACTTAGAAGTGACACGCCCATTGTACCCTTTTTTGAAAAAATTGTGTTGGAAATGAGTCAGTAGATCGAAATTTATCAAAGAAAGAGAAATCTAGAGTCGAAGTGGGCGTGTGCCGCCCTACTATACCACCAAATTGTAAAATTATATTACAAGTGTAGGGTATAAAACCTCGGTCAGATCGAAGTGAGCGTTCTTACTCGTTTCTTCTTCCTCCTGCCGGACTGCTCACCCTCCTCGTCGTTCATTCTGTATCATGCTTTCCTCACTGTCATCGTATTCTTCGTTCAATAGTTTTCTTCTCACTCTTCTTACCTCTTGTAGGAAATATATTTGGGTTCTTCTTTTTCTGTAAGTCCTACTCTTCTTCTTTCGAATTCTGCTCTGCTACTTATCTTTTTCTTTCCACCCTTCCATCTTGCTATTCCTCTATTCCTTCCTAAACTTTTACTCCATTCCAGACTTTTGTTATTCTTTTATTGCTTGTGTTCTTCATTTTACTTAGCCCTTTTTTGCTGTTATTGCATTTAGTACTTGTTTCTCGCAATTATTGTTGTTGTTGTTGTTGAAGAAACTTAATACGTTTTTAATGACGTCCATGTTTGCCAATGATTTTTTTAACATAAGATTTATTTCTTTGGTTTTATTTGATGTTAACTAGAGCAACTGTTGTTGTTGTTGTTGTAGTTGTCGTATTTTTTGTTAGTGGCCAGGGGCCATGTTGTTCTCGTTGTTGTTAAAGTCACACATCGAATGAATGCGTTGCTAGTTTCTCTCAGTTTTACTCGTTATTTCAGTTTTTATATAAAAACTATGGTAGATGTTGATGTTTGTTGCACTTGTTTTTTGTTGTTTCTTAAAAACTTTTTTCCTGAATGACACACAAACACTGCACGATTGTCATTTGATCATTATAAAAATTGAAGTAAATTTTTATTGAATTTTTTATAGATTTTCTCCCAATATTTTTATTTCTTCTGTTTATATTTTTTGTAATTGTTGGACTGTAAACCAAAGAAACTTGAAACGTTCATGAGCATCTCATATTACTATTTACATCTTTCCTCTCCTTCGTTCACCCTTTCATCTTACCTCACTTTCTTTCACGTTAAGGTTTTACAACGAACCCAGATAATGGTGTATTGATGACTTCATTGACTTTTAGCTTCTTTTGATAAGGTACCAATAACATGAAGGGGTGACGCAAAGGGAAAAGAAGTAGTTGCCTACTAATTTCTCCCTCTGCGTCACCACATCATATTATTGGTCTTTTTTATTCTAGTTATTTGTCAATTGAAGATTCGACAAATGAGTGAGGGAGATTGCTGTGAGTGTTTTCATTTAAAAGAAATCATAAAATCTATAGTATTTTAATTTTTACCGTCCGAAAATCATTGAATCATTTAATATTTTTGTTTCTATTTTATGAACCAAAACCAAATACTCAAACTTCCAAACAAATTTTTTAGTGCTATTTTATTCTTGGTTTTCGAGTTATAGTCATAAATACATTGCTTAAAATTTTTGTCAAAGGCTTTGCTACTAAAACTGCAAAACAAGGCAGGAATATCATAAAAATCTGGATAATAAATTTGCTTTTAAAATATAAATATTTCGAGACAGTGGATGTAAATTATACTGGAAAATAAATTTACCGAAGTCAGAGATTGATTGTGTTGCCTTCTGGACAATTAGTTACTAAAGCGTGCTCAGGGGGCTCTTGGGAGTCATCGAAGTCACAAAATATCAACGAAATTTTTAATTCAGTTATTATACCTTCACAGAAATTAAGTCTTAAAGGCAAATTTAACTATGTAGGGTATACGAAACGAAGCAAATTGACCACGGACATTTTTCGCGCCTGTGAGAGGGGCATCTATGACTCTCTGATATGAAAAAATGCTTACGTAATGTTTATGTAATCAGCAGTTTTTAATTTTATAGTCTTAAAGTATGCCTTGCTTACCAATACACTGGAAAACTAATTTTCTTCCCCTTTTTGACTCCTGTTTACTTCCAATGTCAGAATGATGACCCACGTTTTACTTACAAATTAAACCTTTTAAAAATACCCGATACGTATTTATCACAAAATTCTCAAAACACTCACTAACACCTTAAGCACTATATTGTCGAGAATATACTGAACTGCCCTATCTGCTTTTAAATTTTTGGAAGCATTTTTCGTCATTCGACGTCAATTTAAGTTTGGAGACAGACCGATTCCAGCGATGCGACATCTAGATTTTTTTTTAAAATCTCGTATGTTCATTGTTACGACTTCTATATAATGTTTTCATAGCAGTCGGACTTTATACGTCCGTACTTTATACGTCCGACAGACTGTGGTTAGTTGACTTCGTTCAAGGTGCTAGAAGAGAAACTACTTTCAGGTGCTAGAAGAGAATTTTATTTAGTTTTGGAAAACATATTATAGAATTTAATAATTTCATTTACGTTATGCAAATCATAGATGTTCGCGATTGTTGTTGTTGTCTCCTGATGATCAATAATCGCATTAATTTAATCCTATAAATATTATTATTCTAAAATCCTAAATTAAAATGCTAAATAAAAAAATTAAGGCGAGCAAAAAGCAAAATTCGATTAATCGATTGGTTAGATCGAAACGCCTTTTTGGTTTACTGGTCCTTTGCGGATGGGTCAATACACATAGGAGGCGACAACGTTTCTATGATTCTAATAAATAATTCATTTGTAAACGAGCAACAAATAAAGTCAATTAAGAGCTCAAATGACTCTCATAATCTAATTTACAATAAAATTATTAATAAATATTTACTTAGTCACATTAAAATTTACTGCAATTTACAGAAAACAAAGGCAATAACAACAACAACAATAATGCAATGATAGCAAGATAGAAATTATTGGTATGTAATTTATTGAGCAGATGAGCGAGCCAAGGAACAAATGAAGGATTCAAATACAGGATGACCCAAACTTTTCTTCAGATTAAAAGAATCACGTTTTTTTATATAAATCTTAATCTATAAATCTCTTGGTTAATGTCAGTTCTCAATTTATTCCTTAATTATCACTGATATTGATTTGATTGACTAAGAGATCTATAGATCCCTAGATACATCCAGAGATATTTAGATATTATTTTAGTCTTAAGAATAGTTTGGAATATGCCGTATTAATTTATGAACTTCTCTTCAAAATCAGATATTTTGATGTTACAAACGGAAAACGCAGGTTGTTTTTTTAGGTACTTCGCCATAGATCGATGAAATGCCGATAGTCTTACACAGCTAAAGCTAGACACAAATATAGTCAAATAAAAAGAAAAACTTGGAGACAAAAGTCGACAAAATCGGATTGACGAGATTCGATCTATTGAAGGATCTCAATCGTCACAATGATCAAAATGGATGGTCGCCTTTTACGATATAAGTTAAAGGCATATAAGTTAAAAGTCACGAACAATCAATTATGAAAAATCAGATTTTCATTTATGAAGAAAAAATCCTAAAATGTGATTACTTTACAAAGCATTATCCTCCGTGAAAAACAAGTAGTGAAGCACTGTCTTAGGAACACATACAGTGTGTTCGTGTATGGAAAGAACGAGACAAGAAATAGAGATGGAGACTATGATAGTAAGCAAGAAGAAACTGGTAGCAAAATTTGCAATGATTGCGTTTAACGGACACGAAAATTAGAAAATCCCATCTAATTGCCAAAACGTAATTATCACTAACAACAAAACCAGCAGTAGTTGATTCAATAACGAAAGAAGCGTAGGCAAGGAATTTCAGTAGAGGCCAAAGAAAGCCCAAAATGATTGTTCAAAGCAAACATGACACCATAACCACATACAAACACACATGTACACATATACAGAGCCACACAAAGCACACATGCGTGCCTTCTCGTAAAGACGACAGTGTCGAATGAACGAAGGACAGGACATTGGAAGTTCTTAAAAATTAATAATTTTGTGGTTTGATTTTCTCAGTACATGCACAGACATCTGTATCTACAATCTCAATAACAACAACATCAATTACTACTACTACTACTACTACTACTATTACTACTACTACTACTACTACTACTACTACTGCTCCTATCATAAAAACAACGAGTAGTAACAAGAGGAAAGAGTAGATGGCGGCAGGATTTCAAGTTTCTAGGTTTGGAATAAGGATACCAACATAAGAAGAAGAAGACGAAGACGACGATGAATAAGTATCAGAGGAATCGATCGTGCCGTAATTGTTGTTTTTGTTCGTGTGTTGTTGTCTTTGTTTGGATTGTCACTGTTGCGTTTGCCGACGTTGATTGCAAGGAAATAACCGCATTGATTACTTTCCAACATCGGAGTAACAAAAATTAAACCGACAGAAATTCTGATGATTGCTTCTACCGTATGGTAAGATGTCGAGGGTAATTACGATCCAAGAGTTAGTGTTGCTAGATGTTTGGTTTTAATCTTCCATATGCCCGAGGTTATAAAAAATTGAAGCTGGTCGAAAAGCATGAACATTTGGCAAGAATTGTTAATGAATTATCGAAATTTTCAGATAATTGTAAATCTGGAAAGTGGGTTAAATGTCAGAGAATAATATGAGATAAAGAGTTTTCAGCTAAAGCCAAAGAAAATCAGAAGGAGGAGAAAAAAAGAAGGACTGAGATAAAGAGTTTTCAGCTAAAGTCAAAGAAATTCAGAAGGAGGAGAAAAAAAGAAGGCCAAGAGTGGAGGGAGAATCAATAATGCATTAAAAATAATGGAAGCGTTTGAACATTTCGAGGATACGAAGCAGCAGGAAGGCCAACTATTAAGTTAACTTCTAAAGTGAGAAATCAAATAAAGTAAAGCTACCCAAAAGAATGACACTAGAAATAACTTGAAAAACAGCAAGACTGACAGCAGGAATACTGTAAAGGAATCAGATTAACTACGAGAATAATGTAAAGAAATAGCATTAATAGGAGGACAAGTAACAAAACAACTACAAAAGTAAATGGTAAAAGTAATACAGACTTTACAGAAAAATAGGCCATTAAAAACCCCGAAAATAATAATGAGAATAACTGGAAGAAATATTAAAAATAGCAGGAAGATTAATAGTAATGACCACACTGAAACTAAAGGGAGAATGAATGGTAACAACTCTAGCAAATAGAACGAAAACAGTAATAACAGAAAAAAAGAAAACAGAAGAAAAGGAAGAATAATAAAAGAAATGAGATCATGAATGATGACGAGGAAAAACAGCAATACAATTAATATAAATTTAATATTAAGAATAAGTAAAGTAATTAATCGAAATAACTACGAAGGCAATAACAAAAGTAATAAATAACACTAGGATGAACGGAACCAATTAAAGGGATAGTAAGCGATAACAATAAAAACAGGAGCGACATTTAATAACAGTAATAACGAGGTTAATGAGCGAGGAAGTTAGAAGTTAGAAGGAGTATGTTATGAATGAAATTAAAGCTTACATGACAATAAAAATAAGAGGAAGAATGAAAGTAAGAATGAAAGCAATAATAACAAAAAGTGACAAGAAGATTAAATATAAAATTATAGAAAAAAATAAAACTTCATATAACTGGAATAACGCAACAACAACTATAATAACGGTAGTTGCAGAACCACGTAAATTTTGAAAGAAAACTCTGACAAAATAACCGTGCCATTTCAAGCTTAATAAACAAGAAAGCTTATGTAACAAATTGTAAAATTCATAAGGCAATTTTCTAAAAATTCACAAATGATTCAAGAATAATCAGACTTTTATTTATGAAGAATGATTATGAGATGTGATAATGATGAGATGAACTCTATCGCTTTTTGAAATACAAGTTGTGAAGCATTGACTTACGGACGTTTTGGTTTGTTAGGAGCAAGAGAAAATCGGGAGAGAGAAAGGGAAAGAACGAGATCATGATAGTAAGAAAGGAGGAATTGATACGAAAAATATTTAGTGGTTGGCTTTAATATGCTTGGGGGCATATCAAGCTTTTTCCTCCATTGTCTCCACCAAGGCAAAACGATTTCTTTATAACGAGTCGTAAAGGAACTTTCGTTACTAAGACTGAAATAGTTTCAGTGTTAAGCGCTCTAAGGGGTTAAGGTAGAGTATTCCATTATTTTCTTGAAGCCATTTGAGATATTCCATTTGAAATATCTTACATATATTCCATGACCTACCTCTACCCTCGAAAGCCAGGTTCCGATTATATTAGCCTACCATTGATTGTACTTTATTCGATTTGCTCTCTCACTATCTGTTCTAACTCGCTTCCCCTAAATATTTTAGAGCCCCTCCCCCTGCCCATAATGCGTTTTTCCATTACAGAAAATTCATTAGTCATGACTTCTAGTAAAATGTTTGTCATCGTTTCATTCAATAACTTTAATGATATTGATATTGATTTTATTCATACTTGCATAATTTATAAACTGATTGACTGACTGACCAGCTGGATTATATAATTGCTGTATCATGTATGCATCTGTATTAGTTTTTAATTGCAAAAGAAAGATAATTGCGAGATTTGTATATTCGACAATTCGATAGTATTTTTAATTGACTGGCAGGATTGATTGACTGAGACGCGGAGATAAAGCAGAATACTTTTTTCGCCCCATCAATGATCATTATCACCGTGATCGATGTCGGAATTATTTCCATTAAATTCTAATCGACAAATTTGAAAAGTGTTTGTGAATGGAAATATTTCTTGTGATCAAAGCAATTTAAAAAAAAAACAATAGGATGGATGACAGAGAAGAAGAAGTAAGGGAATAGGCCGAAAGAAATACGTACTTTTTCGATAGTGATGGAGACAAGCTAAATCACCCTGTAATTAGAAGACCTTTCTAACACAAAATACAACAAAGTGCCCGGAGCGCAACTTCATAAAAAATGATACTAAACTCTTTCATAAGAGACCGAGTTAATGATGATGATTATGATGATGGCGATTGTGGTGTTAATGATAATGAAGATAACGGAGAAGCGAAATCAGACGCGTGTCGTAAAAACTCTTATTGGTCTCCGAGAGAATGAGAAAAAAAGGACAGAAAGAATTGCTTTCTTTTTTGAAAACGAACCAAGATATCGCTTTTTCATACCATAAAAAACAAAAAAGTAAGAAAGAACAAAAACTGACAAGATGAAAAGAAATAAAATTTGCAGCTGAAGCTGCGTCAATTTGCATGAAAAAGAAATTGTGACTCCAATGAGTCAGTGGCGAGAGAGAAATCATAATTACGATGATGGCGGTGATTACGATGAAGGTAATGTCGATAATGATAATTATAATGGCGAACCGAAGCAATGGAACTCATCAGGGGAGCAACAAAATAAACAAATCAACTGAGAATTTATGTTGCCGTTACCGTTATTCGGTACCTCCTCACACACACTCGCCACACCGAAATCCACGTCCCATTGTCCATTGACTACGCTGCGTCAATGGGCAATCGAGTTCAGGAACACATGCTGCGAGCGCGATAAACACGCGAAATAAGACAACCAGCCAGGCCAGTATCAGTCAGGGAGCTAGCATTCAAGAAGCTAATCGCCGGTGGCAGCCGAAGGGGTTTGGAATAACACTAAAGACAGACAAAAAAATTCGAGTAGCCAACAAAAACAGATGCGGCCATGACCAAAATAAAAGAAGAAAAAAAAAAAACGCAGAAAAAATAAAAAGTGGTATAAAAAGGATTAATAATAAACAACCTCAAAAACAACAAAAGCACCAAATTGGTCTTTTTGTTGAAAACGGCCAAAACATAACACGTGGAGGTCATAAAGTTTTAGCAGGAATTTAACAAAAGGACAGATGCGGAAACTGACAGAAAGATTTATAAAATTTCACCCAAGCAACGGTACACAACCTCGGATGTCTTCACTTTCCCTTTACTACCTACCAACCCCGTCTTCTCCCCCAACCCAAAAGCAATGAGTCAATTCGTTTATTATTCAGTCACACTCATGCAGTGATTCATGTTTCATTCGTTCGTTATTTTCGTTCGAACAATTCATACTTGATTCATTTATGATTCGCTCGATATTTACGTATGATTTGTACGTGGTATCCAACGGACTGAGGCGCAGTAGATTAGATGAGGCGCGCGGGTTATTCACACATGATTTGCACATGTTCAATTTCTATAAAGCAAATTTCTGAATCCCCGAAAGTGGGGAGAAGAAGACCATTGAAAATCGCGACAAACAACAACAATATCTTGTCTATCACATACTCGGCCAATTAGTTATTGGTAACCGCTTGAATACCGCGTAATAATTCTGCAGTTGTTTGTTTATCGTCTCATAGTCTTCATTCGCCAGTTGTTTACCTTCGAAATACGAAAACGAACGAACGATTATTCAAACCTCAAAAAGGGCATTGAACTCTGTCTTTCTGGCATTGCTTTCGGTGCATTAAAAGGTGCGGGGAGAGGGGTATTGATAGAGATAGAGAAATATATTGGAATTTGCCTTTCTCGTCTTCTTTGGTTTGTGACGGGTAACGAATCTTTTGATTGTGTGCAAGATTAGCACATTGCGATTTCATGACATTTCTGTGATACATCACAAAACACACACACCCAGCCCAACAAACAAACACACGGACATGCCGGCAAACAAACAAAACACACACACACACATACTCATATGCATACAAACACAAATCGCGCGCGATATACACTCACGAACAAATAAACTACAATAAACAAATAAAAACCAAGCAAGGTATATCGTCGTTTGTCCACGCAATAGCAATAAAATTCTTGATAGCATCCTATCGCCTCGCACTCAGAAGCACCGCAATGCAAACGCATTGCTTCGCAATGAAACGCATCGCAATGACTCTCATCGCAACGCATTTAAACGCATATCGCTGCATCGCACTGAAATGCGCCCATGCCTCTCTTCGAGCTTTCGCGCAGTTCAAAATGACTTCTCGGTGATAGTTAATGACCCCGTTGGATGCAGCTAATGGCGCTGTTGGTGCTGTAGCCGCATAAATGTCATTCTATTCGGTATTCTTGGTCACGTGGTTGGTGCCGCTTTTCTGGTTATCCGCAAACAACAAATTGCTTTTTGGTTAGTGTATGGTTCGTCCGGCATTCGATGTCAATGCAACGAAGACCATAACAACAACAACAACAACCACACCAACAATGGTAATGACAAAGACGATGCTAGGAGTCAAACAAATGAAATAAACAAACATTCACGCATTCATCCCATCAAGACGATTCCTAACAATTGAACCCAACTATCTATCCCAATCATTTCTCCGTTTATGCATCTATACATTCATCCATCTATCCGTCTTTATCCATCTATTCATTTACATTCCAGTCGTAGACGCTCAGCATGTTGCGCTTGCCACGATTCGGCGAAGCCGTTAAGAGAAATTAATATTTGGCTGCACGGCGGGTCACACATATATAAATAGATACAACTACGCACACACATTGTTATGCTCTAATATGTCTGCGATATACGGATATGTTGTACGGATGTCACTTAAGTGTTTAATGCAAATGCGAATGAATTTGTCTGGGCTTCGCCTGGTCTGGCTTGATGTAATCTGACTGAATCTAATCTCGCCTGACTTGCGCTCTGCGCTCCCTACTGCACTCTTTTCTTTTCTGATTTGACTTGGCTCCTTTTCAGTATTTTTGTTTTTGTCATCTGGAGCATGCGACGTTCATTAAACTCTTTCGTTCGATTTACTAATGTTAAATTAATGATTGATTATTTTGAATGCGATGTAAAATTTATGCTCGTGTGTGTATATGTGTTGTGAGTGTGTGTGTGAGTGTGTGTAGGTGTGTGTGATGTGACGGGCTAAAATCGGATCGAAATAATGTTTTATCCGATCCAGTAACCAAAATTATTTAATAATGTATTAATAATTTCTTCTAAAAAATAGATGCAAATATATTCAGATTGTGACTGATTTAGAGAACAATATAATGAAAAAATTAATACTTTCCTTCAAGTTTATTTTAAATTGTTGAAATCTGTCCTACAGTCTCTCAAAGTGGGAAGATGATGAAGTACCTTTAATAACCACCACTACATTCTTTCTCTTAAATCCTATCGTACAATTCATTAATTACTTCTTGATGGATGGATGGAAGATGGATGAATTGAAGATGAATTATTGAATGACTAAATAAGTGAAAGTTGTCGGAGACTTGTCCCGGGGAAATTTGAATATGCATGTCTGGATACTGTTAAAACGAATGATGTTTACGAAGAAGTTCATTGAAGCTAACTAATTAGACAACTTTGGTTCAACTTTAAATCGACTTTAAAGTATCTTATATGACCATATATAGATACAATGGCGACACTGACTACCTTGAGTTTATCCCAAGATTGTGCAGATCGCCTAAACGGGCCCAGAAGGGGAGAATGACTCTAAATCGATCATAAAATGATCTTTGCTTCGACTAAGTGAACGCCAAATGGCGTATAAATAAAATCTAAACATTTAATATTCCCGCGCATCCCCCGAAATTAATCACGAGACCGGCGATTTTATAGATATTTAGAAGAATAATTTATTTTATAGCATTTTTATTACGAATGTCGTTGCAGTATCTTTTTTATTTAAATAGATAAAATTAGTCGCCATAAATATCTTCGTCATTTATTTTATTACACCCTACATGCGAAAGGATAGGGCGCATTCATTTTGTACTTCGGTTTGTAACGCGTTAAAGGAGGTGTGCTAGGCATAGGAAAGTATATATAGTCTTGCTCAGAAACACCTCTTGAGTCGATTTTGCGGTGTCCATCTCCTCGCCTCTCCATCTGTATGTATGTATGCATGCGTCTGTACCGTTACACTCCGTGTACCCGAGCGGGGAAATGGAGTGTGGGATGGGGGATGCATGATATGTGACTGTCGCGTGGGGCAAGGTATCGATATGAAAATGGAAACGGGCAAAATCGCACGGAATTTATGATCCGGGTGTAGGGTATACAAATTTCGGCCAGAAAGGATTAAGATTTATACAAAATGTTCAGCGGGATCATCAGAATTTTGAAAGGATTTTTATGGCTGAATTTTGTAAATTAATAACGTATTTATATTTATGAAGCTAACAAAACTTTATGAATCCGAATTCATACGAAAGACACTAATTTCGTGAAACTGTAAATTTATAAATTAGTTGTAATAAAAAAATTTAATTAGTGTTCAAGATTTTATTAAATTTAATGACTTTATATAAATTACAATTTTATTAAATTTAATAAATTTATCTACATAACCAATTTCACATTTTATTTCAATAACCTCATTCATTGTCTTCTTCTTCATTATACTCAATCACTGAATCAATTATTTGATAAATAATTAATATCGTTTGCTCGTGTAAATATTTTCCATGCTGTTACCGAGTCGGTCAATATTTGTTTAAGGACAAACAATGGATTAATTTCTACTATCACAACAATAACAATAACGACAGCAGCAACAACAACTACTACTACGCAATAAGAACAACAGGAGCGATGAAATCAACACGAGCAATTACAACAACAGCAATAATAATGCGTGACTTATTTGCAGAGTCATGAAGTTAGATTTTGTTGTCCTTGTAGAGTTTTTTTGGTATCACTGATAGAAACGTTGTTGTAAATTTTGCTGTGGATTCTTGTTTACTTTAAAATATAAAATTTGATTGAAACACATTAATGGTTAAACTCATTAAATTTCACCTTTAATTTAGTTCTGCAAAATCCTTTCGGAGCTTTTTCCCAAAAACAAGGAAGAAGCTGGGTCATTAATGACGATTTGGGACATTTAATCAAAGAAACAATTAATATAGCTTTACATAATTACCCAGAGCAGAAATGCATACATATAATTGATTCATTAACAACACACTTCTGAAACTATAAACAGTAATGTTCTCAAAATTGCATTGCATTACATGCAAATAATTTTTGGTAGTTGAAAGGTCTAGATGTAAGATTTTTCCCGCCTAAATTGCTTTTGGTATCAACCCTAACGTCTATAATGCTTAAATGTGATATACCTATAGGTCGCCTTATTTAAATGTAGAATCGTGATAGCTTCAAGTGTCTCACTATGAGACATCTCCAGAAGCAATTGTTTAAATGCACATCGCTACTATTGCCAAGTTTCCAAAAATACTCATATTGTCCAAGGTGTCAGATGTATTACCCATTTTAGTTTCTGAGGTGTGTACATATAAAACTTATTCAGCCTAAATTGTCGAAATTTAAGACAATTACTGACTAATTTATCCAATTAATCCAAATTGTGAAACCGCTATGCGCTAAAATTTCTAAATATAAAGTTTTTCTAAACTAAATTGTCTCAATTTATTATAGTTCAGAATGTGTAAATTCAGGTTTTAATAAAATAACCATATTGCCTAAGATATCTAAACAGAAGATGTTTCTCCCCAAAATTATGTATTCAAGACTCTAATTTGACAAGGTAGATCGTGCAAGATCCTGGCGTCTCTGAAAAATTTTTATACAAGATTATTTTAGCCTACATTATTGTAAAACTGAGCAACACATGTTGTGTAAGTGATCTGGATAAGAGATCCTATGTTTATATTACATCGCATTTCTTTATAACATTATTATTTTACCCTGAAGTCTAAGCGTTACTCGAACTCTTTTGAATGATAAATAATTCTTTTTAGATAACAAAAGTATAGGGCGTATAAATATAAATATAGTATTACCTTTTCTTCGTTGAAATTTTTAAAAAAGGTCATTTCAAATGCTTTGGATCACCGCTTGTATACTTATGATACTTAAAGATTGACATCTCCTTCTTTTTTTTAATAAAAAGGCAACATATTGTTAGCATTAATTTTCCATTACACAAACATGATTCACAGCGAAAATACAATTTGAAAAGCGCCAGAATTTGAAAAAAAGAAAGGTAAAACGAATTTCATTCTGCTGTCTATCAAAAGTGTTTACATTAAAAAAGTAAACAAATATCAATTATGTTTTATTTTAATTATCATTGTGGGTAATTAATGCTGTAATGTAAACACAACAAACAAATTAGCCATGCCATTCTCTTCTCCATAACCCCTCGACATCTCGCTCTTCCTCTACCTCATCCTTTTTATCTATCTTAGTATTGATATGACGTATCACTAAGTCGTTTCTGTTGTAATTGTTACTGGAAATGTAAATCAACATTTATATTTGCTTCTTTTACCTAAAGGCTTTTTGTAGTTTTAATTTGCCAGTCAGGTAGGCAGATATTTTTGCATTTCAGTCGGCTGTCAAACTGACTGAAACGTTTTATAATCTGTGTAAACGTATCGTTATTTGCTTTCAACCGATTCGACAAATTGTAATTGAAAGCTTTTTATGGACAACGGCAAAAATCTGATAATGAATATAAAAGTTTTTATTTTTAATGAGTGAAATTAGTCGTTGACAAAATTGACAACAAATTTTTATTGATTAGCTCTTAATGATTTTATAATTGGTTTGATTTATCTCTAAGAGTGAGTTTATATATATTGTTTTCTTCCTTCTGTACACATTTTCTTACCCAAATCAATTAATTTTGATTTTGAAATATCGTCCCCAATCGTAAGCAAATAAATTCGGTCAACAAAGCTAGGCGTTAAGCAAGTTAAACAAGAATTATTATGGAAAAGGTCATTGGGGAAAACTTCAAGTCATCATCGTATAAAACTAATCAAAAGTAAACAATCAGACACAAATTTTCTTTCAAATAAAATTTCCTTCAACTCACCTTTAGAACCCCTTCTTCATGAACCCTATATAAACCTTACTCACTAAACCCTAAACGTTCAGCGCCATTTGCTCTTCTTAATATTCACATTTATCGTCTCCCTCTTACTCTTATCCAATAGCAATGGTCGTTGTCACCTTCGTCGTCGTTGGTCATACTAACCGTTATAGTAATCCTTGTCGGAGCCTTCCTTCGTTCGTATGTGGTTAGCATCGTATGCGATAAGCAATCAATCCTGGCAATGTTTAGCTGGCAACAGGTTGCCACTACGTTCGTGATGTAAGTATTAGTAGTGATAGTGGTGATCGTCGCGACGACGGTAATTTCAGTATATATACTTTAATAAAAAGCGACAAACATTTTGAGAACGTAGGGGTAAGGAATCCATAAAATAAACACGAAGAAGCCACACAATGGGGCGATGAATTTAATTTTATGAATTCCCGCTTTGTTTTTATTCGGAACCGCTACAAACGACATGAGAAAAATGTCGAGGAGACTAAGTAAATTTTCGTTGTTCGGCGCATTGGGACAAAGACATAAAGGGTTTAGGGTTAATTATAATTATAGGCTATGAGCAAAGTGATTTATTGAAGCGGGAAAGAAATTATACACCTGGATATAAGGTGTGGATAGTATGGTAATTATTAGAAAATGATAATAAAGATAGATTGGATTTTTGGGTTTTTAGGAATAACGAAAAATATTAGTTGGACTGATCTAATGCAAAATCCAGAGCTAAATCCAATTGAGTATTCAAAATATCCCAAAAAAATTTATTTTGTAATTATGTAAAATTAGGAATGGAAAAAATATAGAAAATAAATAAAAATTATCAGAGCTAAAAACGTAAGAAAGTTAAATGAGCCTTTCTCTAAATAACTAAGGGAAATAAATGAAAAAGATAACTAAATAAATAAAGAAGATAAACAAACAATTAAAAATAAAATATTATACAATTTGCAATTTCTTTACTTTAAAATAAGCTTGATTAGCAAAAGTTTTATAACAATACATGAACAAAATGAACGTTTTGAAAAGGATTGAACCAAATACGAGTTTACAGCTATAAATCGTTTATTGAAACCAATACTTATGAAGAAAAGAAGAAGTCGTATGAAGAAAATTTGCCTTAATCTAAGTAAATAAGTAAGCAAATACATTGTCTCAGTAGTAAAATATTAAAGAAACAATACTAAATAACTCTAAATAAGACCCTGTAAACTCCTAAAAACTATATATAATTATATAATATATAATTATATAAATCATATGCGATACTAATAAAAAAATAAATGTAAGAAATTCAATTAAAATTGAAAAAGTGTAAAAGTTAAGAATTACAAAAACTTAAAAATTAACTGAGGCTAAAGAATAAATGAGAATAAATAAATAAATAAATAAATAAGTATAAATAATTAAATAAGTAAGTAAATAGAAAATGTAATTAATGCTTAATCTAGAAATATTTTGTATTTAGACATTTTTGCAAAATATAAATTTGGATTATTCAGTAAATAATTGCCTTGGGTGATTTTTATATGAACATATTTCAGAAACTGAAATGAGTAATAGTCTGACACGTTGGATTCGCCAGGTCATTTCTTGGAAATTTGGCAGTGGCGATAGGCTTTTAAACAATCGTTTCTATCACGTTTCTACATTTCAGCAAGAAATAAACAAAAATGAAAAAGTGATTAAATGTGGAAAAATTTAAAAGTTTTCTTATTAATTATTTATACGTTTATAGCTTTAAATTTATTTTTTATTTTTATTTATTCAATCTCTTATTTTTATTTTTGTTAATTTTATATTTCTACATAGTTTCTATGTTTGTTTATTGTAATAAACAAAACTGAAAATAAATTAAATTCTTATTTTTTTAATTAATTCAGTTTATTGGTAAACCTTAGTGTTAAAGTGGTAAAACCTTAGTAAATTAAATAAATATATCAATAACAAAAATTTGAATAAGAAAATTATGTAGATAAAAATTGCAAAATTTTGTACTTTGACGTAGGAATTAAGTCATGTAAATTAATAACCGAGAACATACAATTGAAATCAGAACGGGCGCTCCGAAGAGGTTCTTCTTGAGCAAATGATGATCTGCAGAAATGCAAACAAAGAACATTATGTACTCTCGATGTATGGCGAAGAACACTAAGGTAAATGCTGCTCACAAACCATGATTTGTGATATAGTAATTTTAATATTAAGATTATATTAAACAGTATTACTAGTACAATATTTAATACTCTAATAGAGCCTTAATAATCTGTGTTATAGCCTTTGTATTTATATGAAAACAATTTACGACCTGCATTAATTTTATTTCATAATTGCCGGGAAATTTTTTTATTTATCTTTTGTGTTTTATTGCTAATAATACGAAATCTATAAATTGCTAGTAATTCTTATAAATCGATTTAAAATAATGAGTAAATTTTCTACTTGAAGTTGAACTCACTTGCGCTCTACTTGTAATAACTAGAATGGAGTGAATTTTTGAGTAGGATATCAATCATTGGTAAGTGGGTGGGCAGGCTGGCGGGCAGGCAGATAATCATAGCTTCATGGACCGATCAGATCTTGGTGGGATGACTTGTTACTTCCATGGAGAGAAAATTATTGCAATTTCATAACAACAAATCATTTCAACCACATTTCCTGCCTTCGTTCTCGATTTCAGTGCAATTCTTTACTTCTTTACATCCATCTCGCTCCTAACACCTACGAATAAAGCATGACCCTTGCGGTGGCGACCTTTATCGTAGCCACAAAAACTTGTTTCAATTTCGCAACGCATGACAGATGAAGTGAGAATAGAATACCTTACGTAATAATAATAAGAAAAAAGCAAAAAATAATAATTTTATTCGAATTATTAAATTTATTAGTTTTATTCTTTTTATTTTTATTATTATCGTTATTTTTGTTTTAGTCATGCTAGTACTCTTCTGCTGTAGAATTCTTCCCAAGAGACCAACCAATGAAACAAAAGCCGGCAACAACAACATAAAAAACCAAAATAATTTCTCATAACGAAAACGAAACGAAATAAAACGTCGATCAAATAAATCAACTTCCGCTTGAGTGCGGAAGATCTTGGATTGGAAAATTTGTTAAACCTTTTACAGAAAAAAAAGAATAATAAATTAAAACAACAAAAAGAACAAAAACAATAACAACAAACATACCATGAAAATTAAACGAAAGATAGAAGAAAGCGAATAAATTTATGCACTGGGTTTGTTTTGATAAATGGATGGATGGATGGATGGATGGATGAAGAAGAGTACGGACAAAATAACCAAGATAGCGGCGCGACGCATTGTTTTACATAAACCGAAAAGCCGTCAAGTGTGAACGTCCTTCAACCAAGCCCTAATGCGGTCCCTTCTGCGGTAGCCCCCCCTCGTTTATAAATCGACCAAGAAAGAATTCACTCATTGATATTCACGAGATTCTTTAAAGAAAATTTTGAGAAGAAGACGCATGAAGTGAAGCAAAATAATCGAAGGAATCTTCGAGACGGGAAAGAACCCAAAATGTGCGAAAGGAAAGATGGAAGGAAGAAAGGAAGGAAGTTAGGAAATAAATGAAAGAAAGAGTCAATAAATAAATTGAAATTTAACTTGAAATGAAAATGTGAATGAAAATGTAATGACGCTAGCCATAAAAATGAAAAAAGCGGCGTCAAAAAAATTTACCAATTTCCCACACATTTTGTTAAATAATTTAAAATAATAATAGCAGCCACAACAAAAACAACAATAACAACAACAACAACAACGGAAATACAGTAGGATAATGAATAACAGGAAAACCAAAACTAAATTGAATTGAGGTCAAAAAACTCAAAAAAGGAAAGGAAAAATATCAAACGAAAACGACTTGAGGAAATGCGTTTAGTCTAAGAAAAGTCTGCGACTTTGGCGGAACAAACCCGTCGACGACGTTGACAACGACGTGGTAATAAATAATGAGACGATGAAGTCAGAAGCAAGTGGTAGCGTCCAATAAAACAAAACATAAAAAAGAATAAGAAAAATAATTCCAAGCAAAAAAAAAATAGAGAAGAAGAAACTAAAAATTGAAAAATGAGAGGGGAGTGAAACAATAAAATTATTTGAAAAAACAACTAGCGACTCAACGATGGTCGTCCGTTACGGTCGCTGCGGCCAAAAACTCTCCTTAGAACTCGCGGGTATCGCTTAGACGTTGCTTTTTGGGAAGAAGAAACACTTGGTTGCGAGACGGTAGGTGGAAAGGAAAGCGTTCACTTAGCACATGGCTGCTACTTGGGCCTTGTGGAACCTAAGAGTCAAGTGTCAGTGTTAGCAATTTGACGGTTCAACCATGCGTTACATGAAGTGAAACGAGGACAACGCAGTGGTTAAAGCTACAGCGAGGACTGGAGCAGGGGTAACAGACACTGATGGCGCTGCGACAATCATGCTAGAAAACCTTCGAATGGTAAAGTTTTCGAACCTCAAAATGGCATGACAGGAATGAAATGATAATGAAAAATATGTGGGTGCAATTGCTGGTAAGGGGCGTGCGTGTATTTAACCGAAAGAAGTTAATTTGGAGTTTCCTTTTTTCTAAAACTATTTGAAATAATTTAAAAAATTAAAAGGAAATAATTCTTTTCTTTCTTCTCTCAGGAATGAATTTTCGTTAGTAGTATGACTTACTTCCTTAGAAAAGATTTAAGTACTTTTAAGGGTTAGTGCTTTAAAGGAAAATTTTTAAGTTTACAACTTCTATGATTCATCTACCACAGAAAAGACGTTTTATTTAGCGAAGACGATAACGTAAGACGAGAAAGTTGTTTAAACGAGATCTCAAGGAAAGTTGTTTTAAAAAAGTAAAAGAGTTGAGTTAAAAAGGTTCTATTTGATGACGTCAATATCGCAATGTGAGAAAAGCCATTTTGGACCCATCTGGATTTTTATACCACAAAAGTCCAAATAGTCGAAATGAGATTGAAACACGAAATAAAACATTAATATCGAAACTACATCACGGGAAAGATATTTCAGGAAGATCGGGATCGAGAATCGAAATGAGACGAAGCCAAAATTTCCGGACTGAGAATGTGAAGATGGCCTTAATCCAAGAAATCAAAGAAAATCCGGGAAAACTTATTCTGGGGAAGTCAAAACTTCCAAGCGAAGTTGAAAAGTTTTTTGTTAAGACCCTTTTTAACCGCTTTAACCTTTTTTAAACTTTTAACCCTTTTAAACCGCGACAGGTTTCTGAGTTTTCAGACAGGTGTTTGTCCAAAGAAAAAATCCCAAGGCTGGTTTAACTTGGTCAAGACGACCGTGCAATACAAAAAATAGTTCTCAGGTAAAGACAAAAGTCTCGTGGAAATTCGTTCCAGACAGGTGGAGATCCCGAAATGAATTGAAAAAGGGTTTTTGTGTAGTCGAGGAAACGAAAAACTAAGAAGCTTTTTGAACTGGAGGGAAAAAGAGCACAAGACAAAATTTTAAAATCTCTTGATTTGATCGATCTGAAATCGACTCTAAAAAGAGGTCTTTAAAGGGGAATCTTGACGGGACCCAAATAACCATAAAAACGCTTCAAAGAAATGCAGCGCAATTAGAGATAGTAAAATGCAAGAATGATTTTTTCAGATAGTTGACGCGTCGTCATTTGCCAGCTTTTTCAACCAACATTAGGCTACTAAAAGTCATATAAATTTTAACGATTACGTATTACCCCTTTTTAATTGGCGATAGACCGAATTGATTTTTAAGAGCTTCCTTCTTCTTCGAATACCATTGGCCAAATGGCCAGAGAGAGTAATATAATTTATTCTATTCCAATACCCTTCCGTTCCTACTCATTTCCTAAAGGTACCACACTTCAACTTTTTTTCTTCTTTTATTTTGCTTTTTCTTTTAATTTTTTTTCTACTTCAATATATCATTTTGATATGCAGTGTTTTTTTTGAGGTCAAGAAAATCCATTAGCAAGTCTAAAAAAGTTAAAAATCCATTAGGCTCAGCCTGATGAAGACAGTGATGTCATTTATCCCCGTACCTCGCACCTCGTAGGTAAGACACCCCCAATGAGACGATAGAGTCAGTCGAAGCGAACCAACATTATCAAAGTAATTTTATAGTCAACGTTAATCGTAATGCGTGGTATTAGAGATATATACGTGTAACACACCAACACCATGATTACTAACATCATTATTCTAATAAAGTTCATCAGAATTATCATTATCGTCGTTTATACCATTATAATCAATACCATCGACAAGACGAGATTGATAATGATAGTAATCGGCAGTATAAAACATAGTAGGCGGCACAAGTCTTGGGGACACAAATTATTCTCGGCAGTACAAAACTCTAGGATCTGTTTCAAAGCATGCAATTCAAATAGATTTTCATGTTGGTCGTATGATCCTGATAACGCAGTCATCTTACCACAACTTATGACAACCTATAAAAACATTAAGAGGCGGGGGGAGATCACCCTCAATAAACCCCTCTACCCTAATTGCACACATGCACTCATGCAGCTATTCAATTAAATCGAACCGACGTCGAGGTCGAGTCCTGGAGAGAAGCTTTCGCTCCTATTATTTACCCTCTCTCTCACAATTTCTTTCCATTCAGATTTCATTCTAAACTCAAGTATTTGACATTAATGTTGCCGACTTTTTGTTCTTTCATTTTTTCGTAGTTTCGGTTTATGTGGTTTTACCTTTCTTCGGTCTCCTGCCATTATTGTAGTAGAATTTTTTAAAGAGGTGGTAACACACATAATGCCCACACATATATACAGACGTACATATACACGTGCCAACTCGCACAGGCGATCAGAGATGGTTTCTAATTCTTTTAGTTTCTTTCTTGGTAAGAGGTTATCAAGTACTCAAAGCATATTCCAGCAACTATTAATCCACAAAAAATGAAGTCACCGTACGAGGTGGACGGTATCAGAAGCTTAGTCTCTCTTTCTCCTCAGATTTTGCTTGCTGAAATGTCAGAAGTCATTGAGTGACAGCTTAAATGGCCAATCGATTTACTTTTTATTACTTCTACTTTTTCAAATTGATATTTTTTGTCATTGCACATGCCCATTATCAGCACAAAACCAAATGTGTGGAATCACAAACAGACGCTCAAATTTACCGAGAAAGTAATCTCATTTCATATTAATGAATTTTTTTAAATGTTCTCGTTAGGTTCGTTTTTTTTTTGATTTTGCTGCATTTATTATTATTATTATTATTATTATTATTATTATTATTATTATTATTATTATTATTATTATTATTATTATTTTGCTATTTATTTTACGAAATCTATCGTTCAAATTCATTCGTCCTGGCGATGCCAACCGCCAGTAATTATTTACTACATTTGCTCCCTAAAACTATGCAAGGAATTGTTATAGATTGAAGGAATCATAAGTTATTTAAGTTATTTTTTATTGAGACTTTTTATAAACATCAAATGTGCACAATATAATAAAATTTAGTATAACAAGAAAAAGCTTAAAACTATAGTGTATTATTTTAATTACAATTTGAAGGAAAAAACAACATGTTCATTTAATAGGGTTATAAATTGCATAATATTAACACAAGTGTTGACGTGCTTGCTCCCGGCACTACCATTGAAATGTTGAAAGAGAAAAAAAAAACAAGAGAAAAAAATAAACTAAACCTAAATTGCAATTAGAGGAAAAACTAAAACTAGATATAGAATATGCTTAGACTAACTTAAATAACTAAATATAGATAGCTTAAAAGCTAAATCCGATTAATCAAGTTATTAAAAACATAAGTAATTTTAAAAACCTAGCCTCTGTGCGTATAAGGCGAGACTTTATAATAAAAGTGAGGTAGAATGTCCTCTTTGAGGAGCCCTAAAGGAGATAAATAATAAGTGTTTGACCAGCTAAAATCACTATGATCATCAACTATACGTTGTACTAACGGGTTGCGATGTGAGTTCAACTTTGTCAAGAATCTTTTCAAGGAATTCAGACAATAAAAAGAAAGTGGAGTTAAATTTGAATTTTCGTAGATACATTTGTTAGAAAATCTTTTATTTGAAGTTTGAAAATGCATTCCGACGCAGTTTCTCAGGACCTTTCTTTCTAAAATTTCCAATTTATTCATGATTGAAGGAGATATACCGAACCAAACAGGGAATGCGTAAACAAGAACGGGACGCAGACAAACTTTATAAATTAATAATTTCGTATTAACCTGAAGATTAGGATTACAAAGTAATCTCCCAAAGCAACCTTTAATTTTGTTAGCTTTTTTTAATATAATTTGTATATGTTTATTAAATTTAACTAATTTATTGAAGTGGACGCCTAGATACTTAAAATTGTCTTTAAAGGGAATTTCAAATCCATCTAGAAACAGCTTTAAGTTCCTACTTTCTGGAACAACAAACCTTTTGCATCTCCCAGAGGCATTCCTTAGGCATAATGCTTTAGATTTAGCGGAATTAACGGTAATACCCCATTTTTGAAGGAATCATAGGAATATAAGAATGTATGAAACTTGAAACATTCAAATTTTTTTCAAAATTCAAAAGGTTTTTAAGACAATGCGTCACGGTCTTAATTTTATAAAGATTGTTATCCTTATATACTTCTGATAAAAATTAAAAAAGGCACAATAAGTTTTCAATTTCAATTTCGAATTAAAACATATTGGTCTGGTGAATTTGAGAACTAATATGCAGAAATTAAAAAAAAACCAACGTCATCAAAGTCAGACATTTCGCGAACAACAAGAAGTTGTGCGAAGATTTAAAGTTTATATTTTCTGGGTATTTTTTGTATTATGTGTAAATCGTAACCAGAGGGCCATCTGGAACTGGAGAAGTTGTACTATAAAGGAGTCTCTGCTTTCGAAAATCGGAAATTAACTTCATAAATTTTCGAAATATTCTAGCTTTGTTAATTTCGTTAAATTCGTTAAATTTCGCTACCCATGGAAAATTAGCTTCTTCCGGCTTCTTCCGAGAAAACTTCTACAATCTATAGCCACCTGTATGGTTTTATAGAAATCAGAAATTTTGTCTCTCGAAGAAAAGATTTGTAACTTTGTGAACACATACCATAATCAGGCTAAACTAGGGTCTCTTAAATTATGACAGGATGTTCATGAAGCTTGTGGTCGAGAATATTGGTTGACGAGGATAGAAGGATTCTGCATTCAGAATTATTCGTAAAACCCACTTAAAACCTAGTAAAAATTCGGTATTTTTTAAAAAATATTATCTTTTGTATGAAAATTCTGCCTTAGATGTTGTCACTGTAATCAAAAAATTTTATCGATATTCTGTTTTAAATATGAGAATATCTGTTGCTCCAAATCTATGTAGAAATTGAAACGGTAATTGAAAATGCATTTCAAATATTTATTTATGCTTGTATTTATTTTCCGTGCAACGCCTACTCTATTTTTGTCAGTGACGACTTTAATGTGAACAATTTAGATTGCGGCGATGCTCCGAATGATATTAATGGTAACATCTTATATGACTGGCTCCAAACCTAGGCATTCAATTTTGTGAGAATTAAATCAAACCCAAGACCATTATTTTCAAATCTTTAGATCTGAAAATAATGGTCTTGGTCTTCTTTAGATTACGTTTCATTAGCTCCGATATAATTAATATTTTCAAATAAAATTGCCTCGTATATTTACAATCGTCTTTTTCAGATAATTCCTATCCATTGAAATTCAAATCGAACTTGAAGTCGCGGATATTATTTTACACTCCAAACGCATACACATTCTTTTCGATACGACTTAAGAAATTTGTTGCGCTCCACTTTCGTTCTTTGAACCGTACTAATTTAAGTAGGTGAAATCGATAATCATATTGAGAATCGCGCTACAATAACCAATAGCATTTGTAGCACTCACTATGGAAAATAGAAAAAACCCCAAGGACAAAATCTCGAATCTATAAAATTCTGAAATACACGACCCCGGGACGACAACATCCGAAACGGCTAAATTAATCCCAAATTGATACTTAACGCCTAGCTAAAAGCATTCATAATAAAAGAATACTGTTGGCAGCTAGGCCCGGATTTTCCTTTTTACTAAAGTTTACAATAGTTACGAGTAATTTTTTCTTTCTGACAGTTCAAAAAGATTTTTAAAATTTCATTTTTATATTGAATCGGAATCCCTTCTTCTACAAACTACTCTCATAAGAAATGAAATTGGTTCCAATTATGATTGGAAAACAATTACAGATTGAACATTCTATTATTTTGTAAAAAAAATTAAAGCGCATTATATCGAGTCACCGGGCTTTCGAATAAATAAATACTTTTATTACGGGAGAGAGGAAAGTGTTTCCAGGGTTTTTTGTTAATGGATGTTTCCAGGGTTTTGTTAATTTTTTGTTCACTTCGTAAAACACACTTTTCCAATATTTACAGTAGCTTGAACTGAATCCTAAGTAGATAATATTATCAGCAGTTTTCATTGTCAAGTTTTTGTTTCGTTTTAACGATGTGTTTACATCTATAAATACTCAGGAGAAGTTCTAAATTTCTGAAGTTTAAAGTTCTAAAGTTCTTCGGTGTTCTAATTAAATACAAAGAAGTCCCTCTAGGATAAGAAACCTGCGAGCTCTAACTAAATACATCCTACTTAAAATTTTTTCGAATATTTGGCGGTACCCGTCCGTCTGTCTGTATGTCGGTCTGTCTGTCTGTCAGTCTGTGGAAATCACAACTACAAGAGAATGAATGAAGCTATGATCATGAAATTTGGTACGAATATTTCGTATTATGATAGGCTGGTTGGTATTGAAAATGCCTACTTTTGGTATTTAATGTGAATTAACTCACGTTTAGAGCTCAATTTCTCAGCTCCGAGTAAGAAGTTAAAGGTGAAATTGTATATCCGAGTCTACTACCTGATTTGAAAATATAATCTCGAAAATGGGCGTGGTCCTTCCACTAGAGATAAAATTTGTACAGGCGTAAAAATATAGATATTGACATGAAATTGGCACAAATATTCCCTGTCATCATGGGATGGGTGGTGTTGAGAATGGGTGAAATCAGAAAACTGCCACGCCCACGCCTCAATTAGAACTGTTTCAAAAAAAAAATGAGCGTTAAAAAGAACAAATAAAGCATGAAATTTGGTACGAATATTCTCTGTCATCACAGGCTGGTTATAAATGTAAATATAATAATTTAAATATGAATATATTTCAATAAGCCGCCGACAATTTATTTGAACGCTGTTATCAAGAGATTCGGGATTAGGATATATATGTTTCGGCCAGGCCGAAGATAACGTTTTTACTAGTTTTATAATGCGTTTACACCGACCCAAAATCACGCATTTCGGCTTCAAGTCCCAAATACGAATGCGAATGCGAACGAAAATAACAACAAACCCATACAAATTTTCAAATCACGAAGAATGCGAATCACTCGCATTCCAAGCGAACGCCAAGCAAATGCGAATAATAGACATTGTTTTTTCTATTAAACGCACTTTTAAATTCGAGCTAAACTCGTTTAGAAAGGTTGACGTGACTTACATAGGCTATTTCATGAAACGGCATGCCTAAAAGTATGCAACAAATGTAATATTTAGTCGCTTCGTTAAACTCGTATACCGCTACCGCTAAATCGGGATCATTCTGAGCTAGAATATATATACTTTTCTTTACCTTTTGTAGCTCCTTCACTGCGTTACAAACTTAGAATCAACGTTAATATATCCCTTTTCCCTTTTTAAAGGGAATAGGATATTATCATTATTTTCCTTATGATCTTTAATTTAATATTATTTGAAAAATATAACTTGCAACGCTTTACTTTTCTTATTCATATCTTTAGTTCATCATCATGTCCACCTTTATTAAAACTACTCTCTTTATTAAACATTGCTTAATCCTTTCTATACTTACCAGTTTCAATATGAATGTCAGCATCATTAATACTACTATATCGTTGTTATCATCGCCATCGTCTTCATCATGAAATTATGAAGGGTACAATCAGCACTACCGTTATCACAAGCGCTTCATACGATATATCATTCTTTCGTATTATTTATGTAATTGCTTTAGACAGCACCAGCACCAACAGCTTTTACCAGAAAGTCCACTGAGCGATAGTCCAGTTTCATTCCTCTAAATCACGTGCCCCACCCGCACAACCTCCACACCCACAATTATCCTCTGGCATCTCCTCTTTCCTATTGCCGGGAAAAGGCAATTTTTCTTTATATTTCCGTTTCTGTTTTTCCTTCTTTTTGTGTCCCCTTCTTCTTCTTCTCCTCAATCTCAGTTTCCCATCCTACTGTCCACTCAATTTTTTGGCCAACATTTTCTTGATGAATCGCTTCTTTATCTAATTCTCCCGGCTGCGCATATGCTCGCATGTTGTCGGCACATCGAATGGACAATATTTTATTGCTCGTTTATTGTTTGCTTCCGGCGCGCCGTTTATTTCAACGTTTTCATTCTTAAGCTTTTACATTCTCACTCTCTCTTACTTCTAAAGATGAGGATGATGATTGGGGTGATGATGGCGATGCTGATAATGATGAAAATAATGATATTGATGACGACGATGCTAATGGTTTTCATGATGTTTCTGCTACTTTTGGTACTCCTGAAAATGTTTCCGGGCATCGTAAATTTTATTGGCGGATTATTATGAAGGCATACCCAGCCTATTACACTTAGGCTCGCTTAAGTATTGCTCTTATTTTTATTTATTTTTTGGACGGCTTTTATTTAAAACTTACGAGCAATTTTATTGTTGATGCTGTTAAAATCATTGTTATCGTTACTCTAGTGTTGTTGTTGGCGAAATTGTTGTTCTTAGGAGTACGCTCCTTTGGTCATCCTTTGCCTACGCAATATTGTCTTCATTGTGTTTTATTTCATTTCTTCATGATTCCAATTTATTTTGCTTGCCTACTGAATACATTGCTTGTATACGCTGGATGAATTGACAGATAGGCGGACGGGAGGATATTTTATGAAGTTATAAGTTGTTAGATTTCATCGCTGATAAACGCAATCGTAATAAACTGACTATTATCTTTTTGCTGTTGGTATGTTTTATGTGATTTTTTATTTGTCTGTATATTCCTTTTTTGTTTATATTACTTGCTCTTCTTACACTGAAAAATATAACACGTAACAACACAAGTATTTTACTAGAGTGCTAATTTATAAAAGCTTAATTTTTTCTTTTTGATTTTATAACATTTTTTAAAAACCCTTATTCTTGAAAATTACTGCAATTATAATTTCTACTAAATTTTTCTATTTTTATTTTTGTTTGCACAAAATTTATCAATCTTTTTCATTTTCTAAAATGATTAGACGAGGAAAGGATGAAATAGTTTATGTTTACACTGTTATAAACTGTTATACCTATGTTGAATTCCTTATTACGAAATTATGAAGAAAGGGAGAATAAAAAAGTCATAGGAAAGGAATGTAATGAAAAACGAGTGGAATATTTATCTGCTCTCAAACAACGCTTCGAACAGTTTGGCCTATGAGCCACACGGGTTTAGTTACCTTTTCCTAGCTGATAGGTCTAGGATATTAGTAAATATAAACTTAAGATTAATTCGACTCCGAGAAATATGTCCATAAAATTACATAAATTTCGCTCGGCCTAGGATATGTCTAAAGGATAATTGATACAAAATGAATGGATTAAATAATAAAATTAATAAATAGTAGCAAATATTACAGGCTTGAAATATATTTAAAGGATATATAGTAACAAATAAAAGAGCAATAAATTTAAAGGATAGTATATTTAAAAAAATAATTATCCATATAAAGTATGATACCCTTTTTTATTCCAGTGTAGCATATGTTAACCTCTCAGAGTCTTGCCTTTAGTCATTTTTAATGTGAAAATTTATCTTGGACTCATGATGGATATATAATATTTTTTCAGGTTGCGCTTATGTGATAATTCGAATTGGTTAACGTTATTGGCAACACACGCAAATTTTCATGTAGTTCATGCCATTAACTGCTGGATTTGATAAATGACCTGACTATATAAAAAATGATATCTTTATATCACGTATATGCGGTTTTATAGGAAAACTCAGACATTCAACCTTATTCAAGATTATTATTAAATATCTCTTGTTAATTTGAACACATACCAAGATTTTTATGCCCCACATCCACAAACACAATTGTATATTATTTTTGTTCTTCCATTCGTTTTGCAACGTATTGTGCGTTTTCGTCTATCTGTCTGATTAAGTGGTTTCTTGTGGAAATTGTGATTACAGGCTAATGAAAAGACTAATGAAAAAAGGCTAATGAATTCTCCTTATGAATTTTCGACAATTCTCAGAAATTTGGTTTGGAAAAATTTTGACTCTAAAATATTGCTTATATGACATTTTTCTAATTTCACTTTTGAGGGAAGCTCCTTTTCCGCAAGAATTCTGAAAACGTGTAAATTTGAACATATTGGTCCTTTCGAAAATTGTAAAGCCTGGGCATACGGATATTGGTTGAAATTGATGGTGCCCTTGAAGGGGCTCAGAATGAACTTTAGAGGGTAATAAATTTTACTAAAATATAAAAGACTTAATTGGCTGTCATCTACTTGATGATTAATAACTGTGCGATAGAATTGAAAAATAAAGATATCACTATTCAGATTAATTCTTTTTTAGTGCTTTTATATATTTTATATAAACTGAAATTCGCCTCAACCTGCACTTCGAGATAATCAGCTAATTACTACCCTTTCCCTTGGAGTAATTTTCGATGAGGACATCTTCTATCCTTTAGATGGTCCTTTGACATCTTTCGCTTTTTGATAATGCTGTCATTTGTGATTATGTATATAACTAATAGGCCGATTAGAATCAGTATCATTCACAATATTGCTGCCGAAAATAGTTACAAACTTTCATTTCGAAGTTTTATAAGTTCTTCATTTCAAATTCTTACCACAATCTGTTTCGAAATCACAATGAAAACGATTGTCACGAGAGAAAATCGAGACGAATAACTTTCTTCGAACAGCTCATTGCTCTGAAATCATTGCCAAATTATTCAATTTAAACGGATCCCCGACCGAATATTGCACAGTATTCCTCAATAGGAATTTCTACCATTCTTTCTTCTTCTTATCTCTTAATCTAGCGAACTTCACTGGAGTGAACCGGAAACGAATTGAACCTATACGTAACAATTGTGCTCAACACACCTACCCATACACACACGCGCACATACATATATACACAGTCACATACACCCCCACTCACCCTCACATTCACACGCATACACACAAACACAAAACCAAACACACACATACATATACATATGAGTATAACACGCATTCCAGTGACTCAGATGAAATAATGGAAGTTGGGATGGGGAAGACCTTTTTTTCAGTTTATTCCCACCACTTTGTCAGTGTTTCACACCATCACATTATCCGTATAATAATATACACCAAACCCACCCAGCAGCCAACCGACCAATCGGACACATAGGTTTTCGATTTTCAATTGAATTACAAACTTGGCTAAACTTTTCGTCGACTTGGCAAATAAACGATTCATGTGGCTTCAAACTGTATTGCCACATGAAGCCTGTGTCTAGTCAATTCGGGCTCTGCTTGCGAAGATTGTTTTGGATGGGGTTGGGTGTGTTTCAAACGGATGTTGAACATGTGGTGATGTTGTTGCTGTCGTTATTGTTGTTGTTAGTCGCTTTACGTTGGCATTAGGTTGTCTACCATTACTCTCGGACGGTCAGTTGGGCCAAATAACTGGCACTCTATTTCTATGAAATATGAAATTGACTCCATTAAATATTACTGCTTATTGGTTATTGAACGGTATCAGTGCACATCGTTCATACTATGTGTGTGTGTATGCGTGCTTATGTGTCTATATGTGTGCGTATGCGCTCGTGTGTTCGTGTCTTTAAATTTTATCGCTTTGATTCGAACATTATATTCTCATTTTTATTCGACATAGAAATAACTTGCAGAAGTGTGGAAGTATTAGAAAGGGGTTTGGTGGAATGACAGAAGGATGAATAAGAATAGCAGATAGTTAGAAGATAAGTGATATTACTCCTTTCTAAACTCTTCAATATTCTTTCAGGCAATTTGATGTTATTTCATTTTAAACGAATCGTCGTCACGAGCGATTGGACAGGAAGCAAAAGTCGGACTTCTTTGTGTTGAGGCCTCATGTTTTTCTACACTGCCACAATTTTTATTTTAATCAAAATTTTCCATTGTTTCGAGCACCGGTATTATATAAATACATCGAAGCCTTAACTAGCTTAACCGCATCTTAAATAGTTTTGCAGAAAACGAAAAAGTGTTAAGAAAATCATTTATTCCATTCATTTATTTCTTTTAATTTAGAAAATATTATAAATAAGTTGTGGTAAATATTTTCACCTTTTTTAAAAAAAATCATTGTTTTATAATTAAGTTCAAAATTCAAAAATAAGCTTTGTCGTCTAATGAGAAAAAATTTACCAAATAAATTCAGAAAAATTAAATACTTATTTTGAAAATATTTTCTCTAAAGGAAATTGAATAATCGACTAAAAAATATATAACAAGTTTAAACATAAATTTAGTTGTAACCTAATTTTTGTTTGCCTTAAAACAATAAGGAAACTAAATAAACAAATACAAAAAATTATTTAAATTTAAATATTTTAATTATAGAAAAATTTCAGCTTTGATTTATTTGCAAAATAAACCTTAGAAGGCAAGAAGAATAAATTAAACGAATATTACATAGATTTATTTTCATTTCGAAAAATTCACAAACCTTTTTTCTGTTTTAAACCAACTTTTCTGTTTTAAACCAAAGAAGAAGTCCCTTAAATCTAAATAAATGATAGCTATATTTTTGGATTTGAGTTTAGTGTTAATTTTAATTTAGTGTTAAAAGAGAGAGAAAGAAAGAGACAAAGAGAGATATTTCCTCTAGAGAAGATAGTAATCCAGACAATAGCACAATTAGCTTTACAGAGATCACTAAGAGTAAACTAAAAGATTTGTAATATAATTATTCTTAACTAAATGATTATATCAAGTAATATTAGTTCAACTAAATAATTAAACTGAAATAATTAGAATAAAAAACTTTCATTGGAAAATCGAGACTCAAAATAAAATTAAATTAAATTAAAATTTAATTTTAACAAAAATTGAAATTAATAGAAATTTAATAAAAATGTCTTTAAAATTTGTTAATATTTTCTTTATTTTTTGAATTAAAAAAGCAGCACTTATAATATTTTATTTGATTATTTTTCTTTTCTTTCTCTTCTGATAAAATACTTGTTATATCCTGCTCCCAAGTGCCCTAATTTTATAAAAGGAGTCTTGGTAAGAAGTATATATTCTTACTCAGAATCACTGCTGTCTGTCTCTCCATGTGTCTACGTGTCTTTGAGTAGTTTAAAATCAGCAATTTCACGCTGATATGCCACGAATATCCTTTTTCATAATAGTTCGCTTGAGATTATAATTAGATAGAATTACATAGAATTAGGTGGGCTTACATTTTATGAAATAAATCTCTAAAACTCAATTTTTCAGGCCGATATGGTAGTGTGAAATAATGAATCAGGTGGGCGTGTCACAACTCCTATTATAGGGGTACATTATAGGCGATATTATAGGATATACTTAACCATGCGTATTGCGTTTGATTAGAGTTATATTGACGATGACTTACTGGACCTTTGTTTAAATATTTTCGAAATTTTTCGCATACGAAAAATTGAAGAGAATTAAAAACAACGGTGTTAGTAACAGTAAGGACGAGAACAACAACAAGAAAGCTTTGATAATAAATTAGGTTCATTTATATGTTGATGGACGCACTCCATCTCGGGCGCCACATTGTCGCACGAAATAAATTTGCATGACATGATCATCCAATAAACGGATTTATTGCTTATTGCCTTTAAATACACACATACACAAACACAACTACACACACCCACACAAAGATACATTCACATATACATCCACAATCACACTTACATATGCACACAAATTGGTACTATGTGTTTATAATAAACACATATTTTTCGTTCCAGATTGCAAAAGATATTTTAAAACAAAAACAAAATGACACTATTTAATCCAACACCGATAGCAGTGACAATGATGAAAGCAACATTCAACAGGAAAAGCATGAATAAACATAAACAACGCCAACAACAACAATATCAACAATCCCAACTAGAAAATTTCCAAGTATTTTGCCTTATCGAGAAAACTTTTGTTCACGACTCATCAAAATCAAAACTATATCTGCCTACCTGCCTGTGGGTATGTACTCTCCCTAATTCTTTTGCCATCCCTAGCCCCTAGCCCACACTTTTTTCTACTCACCTCAGACGTCTGATATTCGTGATATTCATTTCCGATAATATTTAATGTCGAATCCGTTCAACGAACGAACGGCAATGGATTTCTTGCTGTCTAAGCTAAACATTGACTCGTTATTTGAGATAAAAATCATATGAATAAAGTTTTATGAAAATATTTATGAAGTCTGAAAATCTTGCAGATTTTTGTATAAAATATGTAAATATTGTTAGAGAAGCCAGATCAGCATCGGCATGAAGAGAAAGCTGCTGTTGCAGCTCAGCGATGCTGAGAAGGCGAAGCAATAAACACACACGCATACACAAACACAAACATGTAAATAAATACAGAGTGTTACGCATAAGATACATTGAAGAGCAGAAGCGCAGATATTGGGTGAAGGCAGGAGAAATGGATTAGAACGCTGCATGTAGCCTAATCCTGATTCACATGGTCTGCACACGTAATATAAATTTAGAATATATAATAACTAATAACTGGTTAATAACACTGGAATAGATCGATTTTGGTGGCCCTTTTTTAGAAATTCACGTTTTGATTGATGACAAGTTTTTCTCGGACTCAATTACAAGATTGCAATTTCACCTAGAGGAATAGACGCACAGGAATACAAACCGACATAGTGGCAGATAAAAAGGTGAACGATCAATTGTAAATCCTGTTAGACTACCTCATTATGTAAGGCATAAAATGGTATGTCCGCAAACACGCTTATTCGTTGTCTTCGCTTGGGTATTAGAGCAGGAAAACGAACAAGCATTACATAAAAAATATAAGGTTTACTGCTAAATTGAGACGACCTTTCATACCCGCTGCCCGTTGTGGAGGAAGGGAAGCGATATATAGTAAGCGGTTGTTTCATTTCCCGTTTGGCCGGAGTAAGGGATATATGGTTAATATTCGTATTACTTAAAACGATAAAAATCTATTAAAGAACAATTGCAATACAATTGTTTTGGGGCAAACATACGCAGTTCTTAATTCCCAATGCGGCCCCGGCCCTCCCACTCATTCAATTTTTTTCTTCTTGCCTTTACCAAAGCTATCAATCTAGAGATCTTATCATAGTGCGTTTTATTAAAATTAAAGGCATGCAGGTTTGACTGAGGTTGACCGAAATCATATGAAACCTTCCAATCTAAAAATTTCCATCACGGAGTTTCCATCACGATAGTAATATTTCCTTTTTCTCTACCTAGCCGAAATACTTTATTTTTTTGATGCATCTTCTGCGGAACATCCTGTATTTAGATACGATTTATATTTACGTGCATTTTTCTGTTCGACAAGTTTTATATTGCAAATTTATTAAGTTCCTTATTTCCACATAAAAGACCGAAACACACAAACAGACCATGGAAGTTGATACTCTCACACACACATACACACACGTATACTCTTAACAATATGTATCATAATTCATAAACGTTATGACTTTCTTAATACGCTACATACACACGTATGCAATAGTAGGTTTTTTGATTGAGTCGACAGTTTCCACTCATCTAATAGGCCGTTTTATTGTCTGTAGGAAATTTTTATGCATATTGCAAAAGGCCGACGAAAGAGAAAGATAGTGAACAGGAAGCAGAGAGCGAGCGATGAAAATTAAGAATATACGAGAAAAAGAGAGATAAAGACAGAGATGGGATTATTGATAGAATTTTTATTGAATTAATTAAAGGCAATAATCATGGTATGGAAATTCTTCCTGCGGTCGCTGTAAGATAATATTAGAGTTAAAGCGCCAAAGAGAATTAGAGAGTGAGAGAAAGATAGTGAAAGACAGAGGGACACCGAAAGAGACCTATACAGAGAATATCGTAATTTTTTACATAAATATTTTATTATTGCCTTCAGTGCCAATAAAGGACTTATAATAACTAAATAATCATATGAGGAACCAATAATTGAAGCAAATAAATGTCAAAAATCTCAAAATATCAGTTACCAATAAAAGGCACAAATTTCTTTTAATGTTTTCAAAATTATTGAAGCAAGCACCAGAGGCAGATCCGAATATTAATCGTCAAGATCATCAGATAAAATTCTTTCAACTGGCCATTATATACATTTGCTACCTATTTTGGGTATAATTACAGTTAAGAGAAAGTATATAAAACCTTATAGATTTCCCTTTAATTCCGTAGATTTATTTGAATATCAAAATATATATTTCTATATGTTGACTTATATGTTGACGAGACGGCGATTGGACATTCCACCATTATCAATCATGAGAAACAGAAAGAGAGAGAGAAAATGTTAATTAGTTAACCAATAGATTTTTTCCTGCGGGGATGTTATTTACTTTTACTGCCATAAATCTATGCATGTGCACGCATTATATTGTACGTAAGTGCGTGAGTGTATATGCATAGGATAAAATGTTGACATCAGCATACACCGACCTCAGACACGATGGTATAGAAGAGAGCAGGGGCTACATTTCATTGCATTGCATTAAATCGGATTAAATGAAGGTAAAAAGAAATGTTATTCCTAGCGGAATGCGTAATTGTTCTCTTCCTCAAACATTTACCGAAGTAATTGAGAATTATTGTGAGGATTTAGTCTGAGATTGAATTTTTCATGGTTGCTTCAAATTCTCTGAATAGACGAAGGGAGAGAGATAAAGAAATTAGTGGAGTGGGCTAAATAAAACGGAAGCCTGGAAAAGGCATGAATGAATGTTTTAGGAAGAAATGAGAGTTTTTATTGCCTTTTATAAAAGGAATTAGTTCACAGAATGTTGTGGGAATTTATAACATAGTGTAATTGGTAATTTTGAAAATATATATCGATAAAAATAAAAATAAACTATTTAAATTATTAAAACTGTTTCGCTTAAAAACGACACTTCTTTAATTTGCAATTATTTTTTGAATAAATATCATTCGAACTAATTCTAAAGGAACTGGAAGGACTAACGTAAATTCATGTATTTTTTGTTTTGGGTGCCGATTTATTTATGATACTAAAGTTGTTTACAAACACTTAACGAATATGCAGCTTGTTGTCCGAAAATTTGGTTTATTTGCGATTACTTTTAGTGGCCGGATGTTAAAAATACCTCGTGTGCTTGCTGAGTAAACATCGATGGTGGAAAAAACTCAAACCAACAATAGTCAATAATAAACAAAGAGTTGGAAAATTCAGATAATGACGAAAAAGAAACAGTTAGAGAGAAGTGTATTTAGGAGGGCGAAAATGGCTTTTTCGCCATTAATTCAAATTCAATTGAAATTTGTCGTCGATAACTATCGTTTAGACAGTCCAAAATAATCCGCACGAAAACGGTGTAGAGGAATGGAAGGTGAGTTTTGACTGGACTGAATACCATAAAAGTTTCATGATAACTCTATAATCAAGCGTATTCTTTGTCCAACTAATATAACCAATATAATTAATAACCAATAACGAAATTCTAAGGAGCTATTAATCAAAATTTCTTGTAAACTCAGACTGCATTCTCGCTCTTCCTTTTTCCATTATTTTCAAAAAATCAATTTAAGTCTTATTGTTGTTTGAATCATCGTTTATAATCATTGATGAAAAACCTATCGTACTAATTTTTAAAATTAATTATAAATGATAAATGTCGTTTATTATAATAAATGTCATTTATTTCTAACATTTTTTCGACGTCCACTCGGCTCACAAATTCACATTTGTAGCAAACAATCGTAGTTTGCGTGTCTCGTGCAAGCCTGGTCATTAAAAAAAGATTTATTACCAACTAAAATTGCCCACAAAATGACACCGTTTCTAAATGGTAGAAACAAAACAGTTTAGAAATCTGCTAGCTATCGGCTAGATAACAAATTTTAAACCCATCAACTTTGAAACTGGGCCAGAAGTAAATTCAGCAATTAATTTAGCAAATAAATTCACGATTGTGCCCAATAACCAACTCGGCTAATATTTCACGAAACACAATAAGTTAATCTACGATCAATTCAGCAAACTATTTAATAAGTAAATTCATCAACGTGTAGGCTATTTAGAACAGCAACTAATTTTTGGGAAAAATTAAGTAATAAATCAATCGATAATCGACCTAAAAATTTACCTGACGGTTGATCAATTGATGCATAGACAATAATTTCAGCAATTAATTCTAATGTTAAGTGCATAGAGTTGTTCAGGAATCAGCTCAGATATTCATTCGATGGTCAGTTAAGGCTGCTGATAATTGAGTTCAACACTTAGGTCACCAACAATTCACAGACAAAATTTTGCAGCCGATACAACTACTAAATATGAGCGAATTAAGGACTTATTACTATGCTCAATGTCTAATTCAACAAACTTAATAAACCTCTTAGTCAACTAAATATTCAAGGCTTAATATTTTTACTAACTAATTTGAATTTAGAAATAAATTCAGCATGTGGTGCTTTCATGAATTACTAATTTATCTAATTCTCGATCTTGACAAAACCGTTGATACTAATAATTTTGTCTCCTAATCCAATGGAATTGACAAACAAAAAATTTCGGAACTAAAAATTTCAAAATATATTCGGCAAGTGATAAATTATAAATTATTAATTTATCTAATTCTTCAAAATTAAGAAACTAAGAAAACAATGCCGAAATTTAGCTCAAGAAGTCCACAAATTATAATTACTACGTAAGAATAGAATCTAGAAGTTATGGCATATAATGCAACCATCTATACGTTCAAGTCAAACGTCGTTGTAAAGGGACATCATACGTACGTATTTTACAAATGAATAAATTGTGTATCTCACTTCATTCAACTCAATCAAATTTAATATAAAAAAACAAATTTGAAATCAGTTTGTAAAAATTTGGAATCACATTCTGATTCATCTGAATTACACTTTTCATATTATACGTGCCCATTTGCGCATCTTCCGCCCTCCTTCTCTTCATTTCGTAATCCAGTAATCTCATTCAATATACACTTTTATTCTTCTCACCTCGTGTAATTTTGCAATATTTGAAAGCATATGCTCTCTTCAGGTCTGTATAAAAAGTTTGTTTGCAAAGCGTGGCCATCTCTCTTAAAAAATGTCTGCTTCATACGTTGCAAGAATTCGTTGCAATAATGGAAAAAATTTTGAAATTCTAAAATCAGAAAACCGATTTCAAGCTCAATGAATTCCTTTAGGACTGCAAGATTCAGATAACAAGCAAGCGGTAAGGGTGGAATGAAAGTCTAAGCAATGTCTTAAAAACCAACCAAATCAACCAGCTTTGCCACCATAATCTGTACAAATATCATTTATGCAGTAGGATTTTGTGGAATGAAACACAAAAACGTTCACTAAATTCATCTATTTGTGGCAGCACGAAATTTCCTTTTTTTAGCTTTGTTGCATAACATTAATGGGTATTAAATGCGTAACCAGAGTATCGTAGATCTATTCATACATAAATTGAATTACTTTTAGATTTGAGTAAGCAAGAAGACAACAAGGAATGAGTCCTATGGGAACCCTTTGTAAAGATTTCCTCCCGACACTGTTATCTTCTGTTTTCGGCCTTTTTTCTTTTTATTCACAAGCCTGTGTCCTTCTTCTTATTCTTCGATCATTCATATTTCGATCAATTTGCCCCTTTTTATTTTTATTTTATTTTTTGTTAGGTGTTTGGCTTCCATCTACAATGCTAATTCACATACGTACGTATCACAAATTTGAATTCTATAGATCATATCCATCCTACTCCTCGGAAAAAACTATCTCGTCTTTGTGTGTTTGTCCATTTTCGACCAAAAATTCAAATTCTTTTTGGGAATGAAGACCAACAATTTTATTCAATTTGGTAGCTATTTTGTTTGGTGCGTACGAATGTTCTCGTTGCGTGATGGTGTATATGATATAAGGTCTTATATTTCTTCTCCTCGTTCTGTTCGTGCCCAAAGTTTTTGACCTTCTCCTCCATTTATTTTTACTTCTCGTACAGACAATCTAACAATTACTCAAGTGGGCAGATCCATAGCAGTAAATTGTTTGAAAGTGCTTACCAAATCAATTAACTTTCAAAACACTCGAATTGTGAAATTGAGATAGCTTACGAATGAAGTTATCAGTCTTCTGAATTATTTTAATGAAAATTTTATAAAAGTCTATTATACTAACTGTTCTATATTGGGCAGCGCTCTTTACGCAGGAGGCGTCATTTTTTATATTAATTAATTATTTTTTAATTTAATGAAACTCAAGGCTTTTCTACGTTTTAGCAGCAAATTAAGAAAATGTAAAGTTTTTAAAAATGCCAAAAATATGGCTTTTCTACAAGCTTTTCTTCATTTATTTCTTTTATTATTCTCATTGTTTCACAACCCTTAGAGGGTTTTCAATCCCACACATTTCTTTTAGAGGTCCTTAATGAAACCTATTGCGTAAAAACTAATTTGAAAAATTTTGATTGAAAAATTGCAATGACGTTTCCGAAGTGAGCATTCAATCCAGTGAGAAACATATTCCTATGCGTTTACAGAAGAACCAAGATTGTCAATAAGCACACAATGCTCATATAGGCAGCTTAGTGTTAAAAGTGAGCGTACTTGGAAATGTCTCCTTAATTTCGAAATTAATAATAAAATAGAATTAAATTTGTTTTGATTATTTGATGATAGTGAGTCATACACGAATATGTTTCCTTCTCCTGGAATCGTGATTTCAATAAACAGTAAGACAGACGCACGTAAAGGCATATAGTATTACAGGCGTGCTGTCGGGGATAATTTAAACTAATAACTAATAAATAAACTAAGGGATAGGTCGAAATGTGTATACTTTTCACCTATATTTGGTTTAACAATTTTTTGGCTTTTATACCCTACATCCGAAGTATTCACTTTGTTCCTCCGCCAGAAACGCATCAGAGGAGGTGTGGTAGGTACAGAAAAGTTTATGTATCCTTATTCAGAACCTCCTCGTGGGTTCCTCATGGGTTTTTTTGAAAGACAGGCTTAGTGCCGCGTCTACCTTTTTATGAAATATATTTTAGAAGCCCGTTTTTCAGCCTCCATTTGCCTCCAACTTTTGGGCGGAGAAGACAGTCTTGGATATTACAAATGCACAAAAAATGGGCGCGGCACTCCACTAATATACTGTACTGTATAATACTGTGAAGTTGTTGAGAAAGTTGTGTTGAAGAAAAGTGATTAAACCTAAATTTATCAAGAAAAGGGTATTAGTTTCACGCCCACTGTTTATTGGATTTAAACAATTAATCTAATTTACCGGAGTAGGGTAATAAACTTCGGCTAGTCCGAAGTTTTAGTTACGTTTCCTCGTATCATTGATTGTATCCGTTCATTAGAAGGAAAGCAGAAGTTTTTGATTTGAATTTTGCTTGGTGTCGGTTTTGCTGTTTGTCTGTTTAATCGTGACCGCGCTTAATGACAAATGCGTGGCTATTGTTATTTCTAATTTCTTATTCCAGCTAACTGCTGTAGTATTACTTTTAGAATAATATTGAGAACAGCAGACTAATGAAATCAAAATATATCTCTACAGGCATCCGTTTTAGCCGAAAAAGAGCACCAAGAAAGAGGATCATTGCTTTTACAAGGACTCTAACGAAAAAATTAGACAATATTTAATTCATTATTTTGAATCCTGAGTTTCAGTTTTGATTTCACAATTTATTCGCATTTTGAAGGATGTTCTTTTCTGACTGAAGCCGCTTGCGACAATGGCGAGTATTTAGAAAATCAATTTTTTTCGCTTTTATTTAAATAAGGAAAATTTTTATTGCAGTTTAACAAAATCTTATCAAAATAAATTTCCTGTAATATCTCTCACAGGAAATGATGTTTTAAATTCACTTAAAATGATATTTCGAAAATATCGGCTCGTGCTCTTGTTTTCAATCAGTGTTTCATGATCTTCCATGGTTTGGGCAGTATAATCTGTTTAGCGACTGAATGTCGTAATAGGAGAAATTATCTCTTTGACCGACTTTATCTAAGCGAACGTTTTCATCCTATGAAAAACATTTCAATTAAATTGCTCAGATATTACTTTGAGGTAATCCAATTTTACAAATAATCAACTTACTTTGATTTGTATGGTTTTGGCGTTGTTTTTGCCAAATGCTGTATTGTAGTAATGCATTAAACTATAGTAGTCGTATGGCGTGCCCAACTTCCTAGTACTATAATCTTTCTCAAAATTGTGCTCGTGGCCTGGTTCAATATTATGCATATTTATAAGAACGTAGATGTCTCGATCATCCCGTGTATGCTCATGAATCATACCAAGAACGTGCATCATCTCATGTAGAGGAATACCAACAGACGAAAGACAGTCTGGCAGATAAAGATGCACTAATTGTTTACCACCTTGACGACCCACCATTGACGAACACCCATCCCTACTACCTACAATCTCAATGTAGTCGCTCTCATTGTTGCGCGGCACAAACTGAATGCAGGTGTAGGTACGGAAACGTTCAAATGCTTCAAGGAGCGTGGACCTCTCGACAGCACTTAATGTTACATTAATTTCATAAGGAACTCTGGCGTTGGGCCACAGATTAGCTCTCCATGATGCAGCAGCTCTAGCATGGCGCGTTTTATAAGGAGTGCTTAATCCAGAATTCGATTGATCCTTTTCGAGGAAACTAATGATATCCTCCGATGGGGGAACCGAAAAAGACGGCGTGGCCTCCAGAGGAACACCATTAGTTAGGATATAATAATCCATTAATACCAATAATTCAAATAATATAAATTTCGATTTTGTGGACATTCTGAATCGTATAATACTTGAACGCGGCGGGAAACGACTATGATGGCTAAATGAAACAGTTCTAGGGCTTTTATAGATGAAACGAAGGGAGTAATCTTGTACACGTTTCATAAATTATTTAAAGTAAAAAGTACAAATATTTTACTTGGTTTAAATTTCAAATAAAATAAAACATAATAAACAACTGTTTGGTAAAGCTTTTAGACTAAATAGTATGACCACATTTTTCTTGTTACCAACAGAGCAATAATAAAGCCTCGTGACCAATTTCAAGGTCATGCGTGTTTAGGAACAAGTACTAGAAAGTAAGTTCGTTTTTCTGAGAATCTGGCTTTCCCTTAAAATGGAGTCTCTCCATTAAAGTCTACTCATACAACGATGGAACAAAATGGATTCCACTATCCAGTCAGTTAAATGTTTCTCTGCAAACCATAGATAGTTTTTTAAACCAAAGAATTATTAGAAACGTTGGAATGTTTCCTTTTAAATACTCTTTAATAGAACCCAGCCGATGGCCCAGATCATGTCATTCGATTTTTGCTCAAAATGCCCTTTTTCTTGGAAATAAATTGTCAGTTCGATAAATTTTGACATTGCGTAACGTGTCTCTCGATCACTTTCTCTCTCTCTCTCTCTATAGTTTTCTGTAACCCGTCTCTAAGAGGATTTTAATTACGCAAATCGAATTCGTAAGATAACAATTGTTCAAACAATTTGACTATTTCTTTCAATTTATAGATTTTAGTCATACTATTTATTATTTGATGAATAATTACCACAAATTTTACTTTAGTTTTCGTCAAAAATTCCAAAAATTTTGTAGACTTATTTTTTAAAAGCAAATACATTTTTATTTTAGGCAAAAGGAAAAAACGTGTTGTGAAAATATTAAAAGGGAGTTAAACTTGACCTTGACATTTTAGGTTTTAATGTGACTCAATCTTTCGTAGAAAGGGGCAATGATTACCATGAATATTTGGATAATTTCTAGAAATTGTTCACAATTTTTTCTTATACAAAATATATTGAAAAATTCATTATAAATTAGAGAAACAAATCATATAATTTTGGTTTAATTCGTTTTATGATTGAATAGTTTTAAGAACTTTGTTTCGATTATCGTGAATTATTAACTTTTAAATGCTTTTGGTCATCAATTTTTCTCTATCAGATAAAATAGTTTGATGACAACAATTTTGTGTACATAATTTTTTGGTTTTACAACTGGGAAATACAACAATAATTAATTTCCAATAATTTGGTTCAATTTATTAAAAAATGGTGTAAAACAATGGTACAAAAACAAAAATGAAATAATCTCGCATTCTTGCAGCGCATTGTTGTTTAATTCTATGGCAAGCTTGTGTTCGAAATGTGGTCAACACATCAAGCCTGTCTTCACCATTATTAAATAACGTAAGAATAGAATCTAGAAGCCTATTAAGCAACCGATATATTCACTATGTTCGCAAAATATTATATAGTTCAAAGGGCATAAAAATGGGAAACGAATTCAGCACGATATTTTCAGGCTTTGTTATCAACTCCGAATGGTGAAATTCGTTTGATCTTACTGATAAATGGGTGCCAGTGATATAACTAATAATGCCTTATATTTAGTTTAAACAAATTTTAGTTGATGTTTTGTTTCATTTCCGTATGGGCTGGATTTCTTTCGACCTGATTGCAACGGAATTGGTATACCCCCGCCTTAATTATGGTCTTTCTATGTTTTTTCCTCTTTGCTTTTCTAATTTATAAATTACTTGAATTTCCTGTAGTTACTAAAGGTATCGCATGAATCTAACACTTCGTTGATCATTATTATTATAAGGAAAGCGGTTGGGAAGACAGACTTCCTGCGTGATTGACCTTAATGAAAACCTAACTCTCATTGTTGGGAGGGTATGAAAAGTGTGGCACCGGAAGCGATATGCAGCAAAAATCGAAAAGCATAATCGAAATTTATGTATTATGTAAGAAGAATATGACTATGATGAAGAAGATAAAAGGAAATTATTATATCTCGTTTATTTAAAAATTTTATTTTTAATGTTTATCTTGAATACTCGTGATATTTTGTTAAACATTCGAGACGTACGGAACCCTTCCCTATATTTTTCATGTTAACAACATATTGTACTTTAATGATAAGTTTTAAATTTTTATTGTTTTCTCGAAAAATTAGTTAAAAATATGTCTCAATGGGATGAACATTGAATATTCGTCAAAACTTTGCCGCAATAACAATTATATTTTTAACAAATGACTGTGGAGGTCACACTTAATAACATTTTATTTTCACACTTAATAACATTTCTAAAATTAATTTCTATACCCAAAACCCAGAATGTCAAAGGATATCTTGACTTTGTTGCTACGTGTGTTGTAAGGCATTAAAGGAGGCGCACTCAATTCTAGCTCAGAGTCACCTCTTTTGTCGTTTTGACCAAGCTCGCCTATATTATCTGTCTGTCTGTCTACCTGTTGAAACCGTGATTACAGCAGAATGGAAAGAAATATTCCCATGAAATTTTTTATAAATATAGTCTTTTGTATAAGTATAATCATAAGCTGTGTGCCACTAGTTACTATGCGTGCGTTGCGAGACGGAATCAATAAATGGAGACGTTGCAAAAAGACCGCTAGTATCTCGCTAGTTAGCGAAACTGAATTACCCACCCCGATTTTATTTTGCAACGATTATGTTATGACGAAAATTTTATGGCGATCCATATTTAGTGTATTGTATAATTGATATAGGGATATAAGGAATGTTTTGCGAATTAATTTGAAATTATATTGTAAAGCAAAAAACAATACTGATTATATAAACTTTTTTCATTTCTGTAACGAGAATACAAAGAACATATCTCGTTCGAAATCCAAATATGTAAAATGTTCCTGTGAGATTATATATTATATATTCTATTAATGGTAAACCGATACATAAACGAATCTATAAATGGTAAACATCCAAATTAAAAGCGCCGTCAAAGCAGAGAGCTATTGATTTCCAATCCTGATTAGACTCCAAACGTTGGTTGATTCCTTCATGATCTTAAGAAAAACGAATCTTAATAAAAAATTTGCAAAGAATTGCATAGATATCAAATTAGGAAATTTGAAAAGATTAGAAATTGCTTTCGAAATGATTTCTACGGTCTTTAGTGTCATGAAGGTCTTACCTTAAACGAACATTTTAAAAATGTAAACAAATTTAGAGCTTCGTTAAAATTTCGAATATTGTGTTATTTCTTTATCAAAAATATAAAAATCTTTTCAATTCATTCAATACTCGGAAAATGTTGCTATTAAATGAAAAAATACTGTTGTAATTTGTAAAGCAAAATTTTACTGGCTATTTAAGAAACAACTGGGCGAGGGATATTGAGGACAAAAACTGACTGCAATAACTGATATTCAATTCATTTAATGTTATCCAGAATGGGACGATATACTCCTAATATTGAATTAAATAATGATAATTGTTCAAAACAGTTGCATCAAATGAAATTGTAGGAAATTGCTAAGAATATTCTAAAAATAATTTGGTAATGTATTTTTATTTGCCAGGCCATTTTTATACACTCACTAGCATTCTATTCGAAAATGAATACAGCGGTCTGCTTTGCCAAGGCAAGGCAAGGCAATGGTTGCAAGTCAAACGTCGTTGCAAAGGGACATCGTGCGTACGTATTTTACAAATGAATGAATTGTGTATCTCACTCCATTCAACTCAATCAAATTTAATTAAAAAAACAAATTTGGAATCACATTCTGATTCATCTGAATTACACTTTTCATATTATACGTGCCCATTTGCGCATCTTCCGCCCTCCTTCTCTTCATTTCGTAATCCAGTAATTTCATTCAATATACACTTTTATTCTTCTCACCTCGTGTAATTTTGCAATAATTGAAAGCATATGCTCTCTTCAGGTCTGTATAAAAAGGCTGTTTGTTTGCAAAGCGTGGCCATCTCTCTTAAAAAATGTCTGCTTCATGCGTTGCAAGAATTCGCTGCAATAATGGAAAAAAATTTGAAATTCTAAAATCAGAAAACCGTTTTCAAGCTCAATGAATTCCTTTATGACTGCAAGATTCAGATAACAAGCAAGCGGTAAGGGTGGAATGAAAGTCTAAGCAATGTCTTAAAAACCAACCAAATCAACCAGCTTTGCCACCATAATCTGTACAAATATCATTTATGCCGTTGGATTTTGTGGAATGAAACACCAAAACGTTCACTAAATTCATCTATTTGTGGCAGCACGAAATTTCCTTTTTTTAGCTTTGTTGCATAACATTAATGGGTATTAAATGCGTAACCAGAGTATCGTAGATCTATTCATACATAAATTGAATTACTTTTAGATTTGAGTAAGCAAGAGGACAACAAGGAATGAGTCCTATGGGAACCCTTTGTAAAGATTTCCTCCCGACACTGTTATCTTCTGTTTTCGGCCTTTTTTCTTTTTATTCACAAGCCTGTGTCCTTCTTCTTATTCTTCGATCATTCATATTTCGATCAATTTGCCCCTTTTTATTTTTATTTTATTTTTTGTTAGGTGTTTGGCTTCCATCTACAATGCTAATTCACATACGTACGTATCACAAATTTGAATTCTATAGATCATATCCATCCTACTCCTCGGAAAAAACTATCTCGTCTTTGTGTGTTTGTCCATTTTCGACCAAAAATTCAAATTCTTTTTGGGAATGAAGACCAACAATTTTATTCAATTTGGTAGCTATTTTGTTTGGTGCGTACGAATGTTCTCGTTGCGTGATGGTGTATATGATATAAGGTCTTATATTTCTTCTCCTCGTTCTGTTCGTGCCCAAAGTTTTTGACCTTCTCCTCCATTTATTTTTACTTCTCGTACAGACAATCTAACAATTACTCAAGTGGGCAGATCCATAGCAGTAAATTGTTTGAAAGTGCTTACCAAATCAATTAACTTTCAAAACACTCGAATTGTGAAATTGAGATAGCTTACGAATGAAGTTATCAGTCTTCTGAATTATTTTAATGAAAATTTTATAAAAGTCTATTATACTAACTGTTCTATATTGGGCAGCGCTCTTTACGCAGGAGGCGTCATTTTTTATATTAATTAATTATTTTTTAATTTAATGAAACTCAAGGCTTTTCTACGTTTTAGCAGCAAATTAAGAAAATGTAAAGTTTTTAAAAATGCCAAAAATATGGCTTTTCTACAAGCTTTTCTTCATTTATTTCTTTTATTATTCTCATTGTTTCACAACCCTTAGAGGGTTTTCAATCCCACACATTTCTTTTAGAGGTCCTTAATGAAACCTATTGCGTAAAAACTAATTTGAAAAATTTTGATTGAAAAATTGCAATGACGTTTCCGAAGTGAGCATTCAATCCAGTGAGAAACATATTCCTATGCGTTTACAGAAGAACCAAGATTGTCAATAAGCACACAATGCTCATATAGGCAGCTTAGTGTTAAAAGTGAGCGTACTTGGAAATGTCTCCTTAATTTCGAAATTAATAATAAAATAGAATTAAATTTGTTTTGATTATTTGATGATAGTGAGTCATACACGAATATGTTTCCTTCTCCTGGAATCGTGATTTCAATAAACAGTAAGACAGACGCACGTAAAGGCATATAGTATTACAGGCGTGCTGTCGGGGATAATTTAAACTAATAACTAATAAATAAACTAAGGGATAGGTCGAAATGTGTATACTTTTCACCTATATTTGGTTTAACAATTTTTTGGCTTTTATACCCTACATCCGAAGTATTCACTTTGTTCCTCCGCCAGAAACGCATCAGAGGAGGTGTGGTAGGTACAGAAAAGTTTATGTATCCTTATTCAGAACCTCCTCGTGGGTTCCTCATGGGTTTTTTTGAAAGACAGGCTTAGTGCCGCGTCTACCTTTTTATGAAATATATTTTAGAAGCCCGTTTTTCAGCCTCCATTTGCCTCCAACTTTTGGGCGGAGAAGACAGTGTTGGATATTACAAATGCACAAAAAATGGGCGCGGCACTCCACTAATATACTGTACTGTATAATTCTGTGAAGTTGTTGAGAAAGTTGTGTTGAAGAAAAGTGATTAAACCTAAATTTATCAAGAAAAGGGTATTAGTTTCACGCCCACTGTTTATTGGATTTAAACAATTAATCTAATTTACCGGAGTAGGGTAATAAACTTCGGCTAGTCCGAAGTTTTAGTTACGTTTCCTCGTATCATTGATTGTATCCGTTCATTAGAAGGAAAGCAGAAGTTTTTGATTTGAATTTTGCTTGGTGTCGGTTTTGCTGTTTGTCTGTTTAATCGTGACCGCGCTTAATGACAAATGCGTGGCTATTGTTATTTCTAATTTCTTATTCCAGCTAACTGCTGTAGTATTACTTTTAGAATAATATTGAGAACAGCAGACTAATGAAATCAAAATATATCTCTACAGGCATCCGTTTTAGCCGAAAAAGAGCACCAAGAAAGAGGATCATTGCTTTTACAAGGACTCTAACGAAAAAATTAGACAATATTTAATTCATTATTTTGAATCCTGAGTTTCAGTTTTGATTTCACAATTTATTCGCATTTTGAAGGATGTTCTTTTCTGACTGAAGCCGCTTGCGACAATGGCGAGTATTTAGAAAATCAATTTTTTTCGCTTTTATTTAAATAAGGAAAATTTTTATTGCAGTTTAACAAAATCTTATCAAAATAAATTTCCTGTAATATCTCTCACAGGAAATGATGTTTTAAATTCACTTAAAATGATATTTCGAAAATATCGGCTCGTGCTCTTGTTTTCAATCAGTGTTTCATGATCTTCCATGGTTTGGGCAGTATAATCTGTTTAGCGACTGAATGTCGTAATAGGAGAAATTATCTCTTTGACCGACTTTATCTAAGCGAACGTTTTCATCCTATGAAAAACATTTCAATTAAATTGCTCAGATATTACTTTGAGGTAATCCAATTTTACAAATAATCAACTTACTTTGATTTGTATGGTTTTGGCGTTGTTTTTGCCAAATGCTGTATTGTAGTAATGCATTAAACTATAGTAGTCGTATGGCGTGCCCAACTTCCTAGTACTATAATCTTTCTCAAAATTGTGCTCGTGGCCTGGTTCAATATTATGCATATTTATAAGAACGTAGATGTCTCGATCATCCCGTGTATGCTCATGAATCATACCAAGAACGTGCATCATCTCATGTAGAGGAATACCAACAGACGAAAGACAGTCTGGCAGATAAAGATGCACTAATTGTTTACCACCTTGACGACCCACCATTGACGAACACCCATCCCTACTACCTACAATCTCAATGTAGTCGCTCTCATTGTTGCGCGGCACAAACTGAATGCAGGTGTAGGTACGGAAACGTTCAAATGCTTCAAGGAGCGTGGACCTCTCGACAGCACTTAATGTTACATTAATTTCATAAGGAACTCTGGCGTTGGGCCACAGATTAGCTCTCCATGATGCAGCAGCTCTAGCATGGCGCGTTTTATAAGGAGTGCTTAATCCAGAATTCGATTGATCCTTTTCGAGGAAACTAATGATATCCTCCGATGGGGGAACCGAAAAAGACGGCGTGGCCTCCAGAGGAACACCATTAGTTAGGATATAATAATCCATTAATACCAATAATTCAAATAATATAAATTTCGATTTTGTGGACATTCTGAATCGTATAATACTTGAACGCGGCGGGAAACGACTATGATGGCTAAATGAAACAGTTCTAGGGCTTTTATAGATGAAACGAAGGGAGTAATCTTGTACACGTTTCATAAATTATTTAAAGTAAAAAGTACAAATATTTTACTTGGTTTAAATTTCAAATAAAATAAAATATAATAAACAAATGTTTGGTAAAGCTTTTAGACTAAATAGTATGGCCACATTTTTCTTGTTACCAACAGAGCAATAATAAAGCGTTGTCCCCAATTTCAAGGCCATCTGTCTTTAAGAACAAATACTAGAAAGTAAGTTCGTTTTTCTGAGAATCTGGCTTTCCCTTAAAATGGAGTCTCTCCATTAAAGTCTACTCATACAACGATGGAACAAAATGGATTCCACTATCCAGTCAGTTAAATGTTTCTCTGCAAACCATAGATAGTTTTTTAAACCAAAGAATTATTAGAAACGTTGGAATGTTTCCTTTTAAATACTCTTTAATAGAACCCAGCCGATGGCCCAGATCATGTCATTCGATTTTTGCTCAAAATGCCCTTTTTCTTGGAAATAAATTGTCAGTTCGATAAATTTTGACATTGCGTAACGTGTCTCTCGATCACTTTCTCTCTCTCTCTCTATAGTTTTCTGTAACCCGTCTCTAAGAGGATTTTAATTACGCAAATCGAATTCGTAAGATAACAATTGTTCAAACAATTTGACTATTTCTTTCAATTTATAGATTTTAGTCATACTATTTATTATTTGATGAATAATTACCACAAATTTTACTTTAGTTTTCGTCAAAAATTCCAAAAATTTTGTAGACTTATTTTTTAAAAGCAAATACATTTTTATTTTAGGCAAAAGGAAAAAACGTGTTGTGAAAATATTAAAAGGGAGTTAAACTTGACCTTGACATTTTAGGTTTTAATGTGACTCAATCTTTCGTAGAAAGGGGCAATGATTACCATGAATATTTGGATAATTTCTAGAAATTGTTCACAATTTTTTCTTATACAAAATATATTGAAAAATTCATTATAAATTAGAGAAACAAATCATATAATTTTGGTTTAATTCGTTTTATGATTGAATAGTTTTAAGAACTTTGTTTCGATTATCGTGAATTATTAACTTTTAAATGCTTTTGGTCATCAATTTTTCTCTATCAGATAAAATAGTTTGATGACAACAATTTTGTGTACATAATTTTTTGGTTTTACAACTGGGAAATACAACAATAATTAATTTCCAATAATTTGGTTCAATTTATTAAAAAATGGTGTAAAACAATGGTACAAAAACAAAAATGAAATAATCTCGCATTCTTGCAGCGCATTGTTGTTTAATTCTATGGCAAGCTTGTGTTCGAAATGTGGTCAACACATCAAGCCTGTCTTCACCATTATTAAATAACGTAAGAATAGAATCTAGAAGCCTATTAAGCAACCGATATATTCACTATGTTCGCAAAATATTATATAGTTCAAAGGGCATAAAAATGGGAAACGAATTCAGCACGATATTTTCAGGCTTTGTTATCAACTCCGAATGGTGAAATTCGTTTGATCTTACTGATAAATGGGTGCCAGTGATATAACTAATAATGCCTTATATTTAGTTTAAACAAATTTTAGTTGATGTTTTGTTTCATTTCCGTATGGGCTGGATTTCTTTCGACCTGATTGCAACGGAATTGGTATACCCCCGCCTTAATTATGGTCTTTCTATGTTTTTTCCTCTTTGCTTTTCTAATTTATAAATTACTTGAATTTCCTGTAGTTACTAAAGGTATCGCATGAATCTAACACTTCGTTGATCATTATTATTATAAGGAAAGCGGTTGGGAAGACAGACTTCCTGCGTGATTGACCTTAATGAAAACCTAACTCTCATTGTTGGGAGGGTATGAAAAGTGTGGCACCGGAAGCGATATGCAGCAAAAATCGAAAAGCATAATCGAAATTTATGTATTATGTAAGAAGAATATGACTATGATGAAGAAGATAAAAGGAAATTATTATATCTCGTTTATTTAAAAATTTTATTTTTAATGTTTATCTTGAATACTCGTGATATTTTGTTAAACATTCGAGACGTACGGAACCCTTCCCTATATTTTTCATGTTAACAACATATTGTACTTTAATGATAAGTTTTAAATTTTTATTGTTTTCTCGAAAAATTAGTTAAAAATATGTCTCAATGGGATGAACATTGAATATTCGTCAAAACTTTGCCGCAATAACAATTATATTTTTAACAAATGACTGTGGAGGTCACACTTAATAACATTTTATTTTCACACTTAATAACATTTCTAAAATTAATTTCTATACCCAAAACCCAGAATGTCAAAGGATATCTTGACTTTGTTGCTACGTGTGTTGTAAGGCATTAAAGGAGGCGCACTCAATTCTAGCTCAGAGTCACCTCTTTTGTCGTTTTGACCAAGCTCGCCTATATTATCTGTCTGTCTGTCTACCTGTTGAAACCGTGATTACAGCAGAATGGAAAGAAATATTCCCATGAAATTTTTTATAAATATAGTCTTTTGTATAAGTATAATCATAAGCTGTGTGCCACTAGTTACTATGCGTGCGTTGCGAGACGGAATCAATAAATGGAGACGTTGCAAAAAGACCGCTAGTATCTCGCTAGTTAGCGAAACTGAATTACCCACCCCGATTTTATTTTGCAACGATTATGTTATGACGAAAATTTTATGGCGATCCATATTTAGTGTATTGTATAATTGATATAGGGATATAAGGAATGTTTTGCGAATTAATTTGAAATTATATTGTAAAGCAAAAAACAATACTGATTATATAAACTTTTTTCATTTCTGTAACGAGAATACAATGAACATATCTCGTTCGAAATCCAAATATGTAAAATGTTCCTGTGAGATTATATATTATATATTCTATTAATGGTAAACCGATACATAAACGAATCTATAAATGGTAAACATCCAAATTAAAAGCGCCGTCAAAGCAGAGAGCTATTGATTTCCAATCCTGATTAGACTCCAAACGTTGGTTGATTCCTTCATGATCTTAAGAAAAACGAATCTTAATAAAAAATTTGCAAAGAATTGCATAGATATCAAATTAGGAAATTTGAAAAGATTAGAAATTGCTTTCGAAATGATTTCTACGGTCTTTAGTGTCATGAAGGTCTTACCTTAAACGAACATTTTAAAAATGTAAACAAATTTAGAGCTTCGTTAAAATTTCGAATATTGTGTTATTTCTTTATCAAAAATATAAAAATCTTTTCAATTCATTCAATACTCGGAAAATGTTGCTATTAAATGAAAAAATACTGTTGTAATTTGTAAAGCAAAATTTTACTGGCTATTTAAGAAACAACTGGGCGAGGGATATTGAAGACAAAAACTGACTGCAATAACTGATATTCAATTCATTTAATGTTATCCAGAATGGGACGATATACTCCTAATATTGAATTAAATAATGATAATTGTTCAAAACAGTTGCATCAAATGAAATTGTAGGAAATTGCTAAGAATATTCTAAAAATAATTTGGTAATGTATTTTTATTTGCCAGGCCATTTTTATACACTCACTAGCATTCTATTCGAAAATGAATACAGCGGTCTGCTTTGCCAAGGCAAGGCAAGGCAATGGTTGCAAGTCAAACGTCGTTGCAAAGGGACATCGTGCGTACGTATTTTACAAATGAATGAATTGTGTATCTCACTCCATTCAACTCAATCAAATTTAATTAAAAAAACAAATTTGGAATCACATTCTGATTCATCTGAATTACACTTTTCATATTATACGTGCCCATTTGCGCATCTTCCGCCCTCCTTCTCTTCATTTCGTAATCCAGTAATTTCATTCAATATACACTTTTATTCTTCTCACCTCGTGTAATTTTGCAATAATTGAAAGCATATGCTCTCTTCAGGTCTGTATAAAAAGGCTGTTTGTTTGCAAAGCGTGGCCATCTCTCTTAAAAAATGTCTGCTTCATGCGTTGCAAGAATTCGCTGCAATAATGGAAAAAAATTTGAAATTCTAAAATCAGAAAACCGTTTTCAAGCTCAATGAATTCCTTTAGGACTGCAAGATTCAGATAACAAGCAAGCGGTAAGGGTGGAATGAAAGTCTAAGCAATGTCTTAAAAACCAACCAAATCAACCAGCTTTGCCACCATAATCTGTACAAATATCATTTATGCCGTTGGATTTTGTGGAATGAAACACCAAAACGTTCACTAAATTCATCTATTTGTGGCAGCACGAAATTTCCTTTTTTTAGCTTTGTTGCATAACATTAATGGGTATTAAATGCGTAACCAGAGTATCGTAGATCTATTCATACATAAATTGAATTACTTTTAGATTTGAGTAAGCAAGAGGACAACAAGGAATGAGTCCTATGGGAACCCTTTGTAAAGATTTTCTCCCGACACTGTTATCTTCTGTTTTCGGCCTTTTTTCTTTTTATTCACAAGCCTGTGTCCTTCTTCTTATTCTTCGATCATTCATATTTCGATCAATTTTCCCCTTTTTATTTTTATTTTATTTTTTTGTTAGGTGTTTGGCTTCCATCTACAATGCTAATTCACATACGTACGTATCACAAATTTGAATTCTATAGATCATATTCATCCTACTCCTCGGAGAAAACTATCTCGTCTTTGTGTGTTTGTCCATTTTCGACCAAAAATTCAAATTCTTTTTGGGAATGAAGACCAACAATTTTATTCAATTTGGTAGCTATTTTGTTTGGTGCGTACGAATGTTCTCGTTGCGTGATGGTGTATATGATATAAGGTCTTATATTTCTTCTCCTCGTTCTGTTCGTGCCATAGTTTTTGACCTTCTCCTCCATTTATTTTTACTCCTCGTACAGACAGTCTAACAATTACTCAAGTGGGCAGATCCATAGCAGTAAATTGTTTGAAAGTGCTTACCAAATCAATTAACTTTCAAAACACTCGATTTGTGAAGATGAAATAGCTTACGAATGAAGTTATCAGTCTTCTGAATTATTTTAATGAGAATTGTATAAAAGTTTTATCATATTAATTGTTCTATATTAGGTAAGGCTCTTTAAGCAGGAGGCGTCATTTTTTATATTAATTAATTCTTTTTTAATTTAATGAAACTCAAGGCTTTTCTACGTTTTAGCAGCAAATTAAGAAAATGTAAAGTTTTTAAAAATGCCAAAAATATGGCTTTTCTACAAGCTTTTCTTCATTTATTTCTTTTATTATTCTCATTGTTTCACAACCCTTAGAGGGTTTTCAATCCCACACATTTCTTTTAGAGGTCCTTAATGAAACCTATTGCGTAAAAACTAATTTGAAAAATTTTGATTGAAAAATTGCAATGACGTTTCCGAAGTGAGCATTCAATCCAGTGAGAAACATATTCCTATGCGTTTACAGAAGAACCAAGATTGTCAATAAGCACACAATGCTCATATAGGCAGCTTAGTGTTAAAAGTGAGCGTACTTGGAAATGTCTCCTTAATTTCGAAATTAATAATAAAATAGAATTAAATTTGTTTTGATTATTTGATGATAGTGAGTCATACACGAATATGTTTCCTTCTCCTGGAATCGTGATTTCAATAAACAGTAAGACAGACGCACGTAAAGGCATATAGTATTACAGGCGTGCTGTCGGGGATAATTTAAACTAATAACTAATAAATAAACTAAGGGATAGGTCGAAATGTGTATACTTTTCACCTATATTTGGTTTAACAATTTTTTGGCTTTTATACCCTACATCCGAAGTATTCACTTTGTTCCTCCGCCTGAAACGCATCAGAGGAGGTGTGGTAGGTACAGAAAAGTTTATGTATCCTTATTCAGAACCTCCTCGTGGGTTCCTCATGGGTTTTTTTGAAAGACAGGCTTAGTGCCGCGTCTACCTTTTTATGAAATATATTTTAGAAGCCCGTTTTTCAGCCTCCATTTGCCTCCAACTTTTGGGCGGAGAAGACAGTGTTGGATATTACAAATGCACAAAAAATGGGCGCGGCACTCCACTAATATACTGTACTGTATAATTCTGTGAAGTTGTTGAGAAAGTTGTGTTGAAGAAAAGTGATTAAACCTAAATTTATCAAGAAAAGGGTATTAGTTTCACGCCCACTGTTTATTGGATTTAAACAATTAATCTAATTTACCGGAGTAGGGTAATAAACTTCGGCTAGTCCGAAGTTTTAGTTACGTTTCCTCGTATCATTGATTGTATCCGTTCATTAGAAGGAAAGCAGAAGTTTTTGATTTGAATTTTGCTTGGTGTCGGTTTTGCTGTTTGTCTGTTTAATCGTGACCGCGCTTAATGACAAATGCGTGGCTATTGTTATTTCTAATTTCTTATTCCAGCTAACTGCAGTAGTATTACTTTTAGAATAATATTGAGAACAGCAGACTAATGAAATCAAAATATATCTCTACAGGCATCCGTTTTAGCCGAAAAAGAGCACCAAGAAAGAGGATCATTGCTTTTACAAGGACTCTAACGAAAAAATTAGACAATATTTAATTCATTATTTTGAATCCTGAGTTTCAGTTTTGATTTCACAATTTATTCGCATTTTGAAGGATGTTCTTTTCTGACTGAAGCCGCTTGCGACAATGGCGAGTATTTAGAAAATCAATTTTTTTCGCTTTTATTTAAATAAGGAAAATTTTTATTGCAGTTTAACAAAATCTTATCAAAATAAATTTCCTGTAATATCTCTCACAGGAAATGATGTTTTAAATTCACTTAAAATGATATTTCGAAAATATCGGCTCGTGCTCTTGTTTTCAATCAGTGTTTCATGATCTTCCATGGTTTGGGCAGTATAATCTGTTTAGCGACTGAATGTCGTAATAGGAGAAATTATCTCTTTGACCGACTTTATCTAAGCGAACGTTTTCATCCTATGAAAAACATTTCAATTAAATTGCTCAGATATTACTTTGAGGTAATCCAATTTTACAAATAATCAACTTACTTTGATTTGTATGGTTTTGGCGTTGTTTTTGCCAAATGCTGTATTGTAGTAATGCATTAAACTATAGTAGTCGTATGGCGTGCCCAACTTCCTAGTACTATAATCTTTCTCAAAATTGTGCTCGTGGCCTGGTTCAATATTATGCATATTTATAAGAACGTAGATGTCTCGATCATCCCGTGTATGCTCATGAATCATACCAAGAACGTGCATCATCTCATGTAGAGGAATACCAACAGACGAAAGACAGTCTGGCAGATAAAGATGCACTAATTGTTTACCACCTTGACGACCCACCATTGACGAACACCCATCCCTACTACCTACAATCTCAATGTAGTCGCTCTCATTGTTGCGCGGCACAAACTGAATGCAGGTGTAGGTACGGAAACGTTCAAATGCTTCAAGGAGCGTGGACCTCTCGACAGCACTTAATGTTACATTAATTTCATAAGGAACTCTGGCGTTGGGCCACAGATTAGCTCTCCATGATGCAGCAGCTCTAGCATGGCGCGTTTTATAAGGAGTGCTTAATCCAGAATTCGATTGATCCTTTTCGAGGAAACTAATGATATCCTCCGATGGGGGAACCGAAAAAGACGGCGTGGCCTCCAGAGGAACACCATTAGTTAGGATATAATAATCCATTAATACCAATAATTCAAATAATATAAATTTCGATTTTGTGGACATTCTGAATCGTATAATACTTGAACGCGGCGGGAAACGACTATGATGGCTAAATGAAACAGTTCTAGGGCTTTTATAGATGAAACGAAGGGAGTAATCTTGTACACGTTTCATAAATTATTTAAAGTAAAAAGTACAAATATTTTACTTGGTTTAAATTTCAAATAAAATAAAACATAATAAACAACTGTTTGGTAAAGCTTTTAGACTAAATAGTATGGCCACATTTTTCTTGTTACCAACAGAGCAATAATAAAGCGTTGTCCCCAATTTCAAGGCCATCTGTCTTTAAGAACAAATACTAGAAAGTAAGTTCGTTTTTCTGAGAATCTGGCTTTCCCTTAAAATGGAGTCTCTCCATTAAAGTCTACTCATACAACGATGGAACAAAATGGATTCCACTATCCAGTCAGTTAAATGTTTCTCTGCAAACCATAGATAGTTTTTTAAACCAAAGAATTATTAGAAACGTTGGAATGTTTCCTTTTAAATACTCTTTAATAGAACCCAGCCGATGGCCCAGATCATGTCATTCGATTTTTGCTCAAAATGCCCTTTTTCTTGGAAATAAATTGTCAGTTCGATAAATTTTGACATTGCGTAACGTGTCTCTCGATCACTTTCTCTCTCTCTCTCTCTCTATAGTTTTCTGTAACCCGTCTCTAAGAGGATTTTAATTACGCAAATCGAATTCGTAAGATAACAATTGTTCAAACAATTTGACTATTTCTTTCAATTTATAGATTTTAGTCATACTATTTATTATTTGATGAATAATTACCACAAATTTTACTTTAGTTTTCGTCAAAAATTCCAAAAATTTTGTAGACTTATTTTTTAAAAGCAAATACATTTTTATTTTAGGCAAAAGGAAAAAACGTGTTGTGAAAATATTAAAAGGGAGTTAAACTTGACCTTGACATTTTAGGTTTTAATGTGACTCAATCTTTCGTAGAAAGGGGCAATGATTACCATGAATATTTGGATAATTTCTAGAAATTGTTCACAATTTTTTCTTATACAAAATATATTGAAAAGTTCATTATAAATTAGAGAAACAAATCATATAATTTTGGTTTAATTCGTTTTATGATTGAATAGTTTTAAGAACTTTGTTTCGATTATCGTGAATTATTAACTTTTAAATGCTTTTGGTCATCAATTTTTCTCTATCAGATAAAATAGTTTGATGACAACAATTTTGTGTACATAATTTTTTGGTTTTACAACAATTGGGAAATACAACAATAATTAATTTCCAATAATTTGGTTCAATTTATTAAAAAATGGTGTAAAACAATGGTACAAAAACAAAAATGAAATAATCTCGCATTCTTGCAGCGCATTGTTGTTTAATTCTATGGCAAGCTTGTGTTCGAAATGTGGTCAACACATCAAGCCTGTCTTCACCATTATTAAATAACGTAAGAATAGAATCTAGAAGCCTATTAAGCAACCGATATATTCACTATGTTCGCAAAATATTATATAGTTCAAAGGGCATAAAAATGGGAAACGAATTCAGCACGATATTTTCAGGCTTTGTTATCAACTCCGAATGGTGAAATTCGTTTGATCTTACTGATAAATGGGTGCCAGTGATATAACTAATAATGCCTTATATTTAGTTTAAACAAATTTTAGTTGATGTTTTGTTTCATTTCCGTATGGGCTGGATTTCTTTCGACCTGATTGCAACGGAATTGGTATACCCCCGCCTTAATTATGGTCTTTCTATGTTTTTTCCTCTTTGCTTTTCTAATTTATAAATTACTTGAATTTCCTGTAGTTACTAAAGGTATCGCATGAATCTAACACTTCGTTGATCATTATTATTATAAGGAAAGCGGTTGGGAAGACAGACTTCCTGCGTGATTGACCTTAATGAAAACCTAACTCTCATTGTTGGGAGGGTATGAAAAGTGTGGCACCGGAAGCGATATGCAGCAAAAATCGAAAAGCATAATCGAAATTTATGTATTATGTAAGAAGAATATGACTATGATGAAGAAGATAAAAGGAAATTATTATATCTCGTTTATTTAAAAATTTTATTTTTAATGTTTATCTTGAATACTCGTGATATTTTGTTAAACATTCGAGACGTACGGAACCCTTCCCTATATTTTTCATGTTAACAACATATTGTACTTTAATGATAAGTTTTAAATTTTTATTGTTTTCTCGAAAAATTAGTTAAAAATATGTCTCAATGGGATGAACATTGAATATTCGTCAAAACTTTGCCGCAATAACAATTATATTTTTAACAAATGACTGTGGAGGTCACACTTAATAACATTTTATTTTCACACTTAATAACATTTCTAAAATTAATTTCTATACCCAAAACCCAGAATGTCAAAGGATATCTTGACTTTGTTGCTACGTGTGTTGTAAGGCATTAAAGGAGGCGCACTCAATTCTAGCTCAGAGTCACCTCTTTTGTCGTTTTGACCAAGCTCGCCTATATTATCTGTCTGTCTGTCTACCTGTTGAAACCGTGATTACAGCAGAATGGAAAGAAATATTCCCATGAAATTTTTTATAAATATAGTCTTTTGTATAAGTATAATCATAAGCTGTGTGCCACTAGTTACTATGCGTGCGTTGCGAGACGGAATCAATAAATGGAGACGTTGCAAAAAGACCGCTAGTATCTCGCTAGTTAGCGAAACTGAATTACCCACCCCGACTTTATTTTGCAACGATTATGTTATGACGAAAGTTTTATGGCGATCCATATTTAGTGTATTGTATAATTGATATAGGGATATAAGGAATGTTTTGCGAATTAATTTGAAATTATATTGTAAAGCAAAAAACAATACTGATTATATAAACTTTTTTCATTTCTGTAACGAGAATGTAATCTCTGTGAGATTATATATTATATATTCTATTAATGGTAAACCGATACATAAACGAATCTATAAATGGTAAACATCCAAATTAAAAGCGCCGTCAAAGCAGAGAGCTATTGATTTCCAATCCTGATTAGACTCCAAACGTTGGTTGATTCCTTCATGATCTTAAGAAAAACGAATCTTAATAAAAAATTTGCAAAGAATTGCATAGATATCAAATTAGGAAATTTGAAAAGATTAGAAATTGCTTTCGAAATGATTTCTACGGTCTTTAATGTCATGAAGGTCTTACCTTAAACGAACATTTTAAAAATGTAAACAAATTTAGAGCTTCGTTAAAATTTCGAATATTGTGTTATTTCTTTATCAAAAATATAAAAATCTTTTCAATTCATTCAATACTCGGAAAATGTTGCTATTAAATGAAAAAATACTGTTGTAATTTGTAAAGCAAAATTTTACTGGCTATTTAAGAAACAACTGGGCGAGGGATATTGAAGACAAAAACTGACTGCAATAACTGATATTCAATTCATTTAATGTTATCCAGAATGGGACGATATACTCCTAATATTGAATTAAATAATGATAATTGTTCAAAACAGTTGCATCAAATGAAATTGTAGGAAATTGCTAAGAATATTCTAAAAATAATTTGGTAATGTATTTTTATTTGCCAGGCCATTTTTATACACTCACTAGCATTCTATTCGAAAATGAATACAGCGGTCTGCTTTGCCAAGGCAAGGCAAGGCAATGGTTGCAAGTCAAACGTCGTTGCAAAGGGACATCGTGCGTACGTATTTTACAAATGAATGAATTGTGTATCTCACTCCATTCAACTCAATCAAATTTAATTAAAAAAACAAATTTGGAATCACATTCTGATTCACCTGAATTACACTTTTCATATTATACGTGCCCATTTGCGCATCTTCCGCCCTCCTTCTCTTCATTTCGTAATCCAGTAATTTCATTCAATATACACTTTTATTCTTCTCACCTCATGCGTTGTAATTTTGCAATAATTGAAAGCATATGCTCTCTTCAGGTCTGTATAAAAAGGCTGTTTGTTTGCAAAGCGTGGCCATCTCTCTTAAAAAATGTCTGCTTCATGCGTTGCAAGAATTCGCTGCAATAATGGAAAAAAATTTGAAATTCTAAAATCAGAAAACCGTTTTCAAGCTCAATGAATTCCTTTAGGACTGCAAGATTCAGATAACAAGCAAGCGGTAAGGGTGGAATGAAAGTCTAAGCAATGTCTTAAAAACCAACCAAATCAACCAGCTTTGCCACCATAATCTGTACAAATATCATTTATGCAGTTGGATTTTGTGGAATGAAACACCAAAACGTTCACTAAATTCATCTATTTGTGGCAGCACGAAATTTCCTTTTTTTAGCTTTGTTGCATAACATTAATGGGTATTAAATGCGTAACCAGAGTATCGTAGATCTATTCATACATAAATTGAATTACTTTTAGATTTGAGTAAGCAAGAGGACAACAAGGAATGAGTCCTATGGGAACCCTTTGTAAAGATTTTCTCCCGACACTGTTATCTTCTGTTTTCGGCCTTTTTTCTTTTTATTCACAAGCCTGTGTCCTTCTTCTTATTCTTCGATCATTCATATTTCGATCAATTTGCCCCTTTTTATTTTTATTTTATTTTTTGTTAGGTGTTTGGCTTCCATCTACAATGCTAATTCACATACGTACGTATCACAAATTTGAATTCTATAGATCATATCCATCCTACTCCTCGGAAAAAACTATCTCGTCTTTGTGTGTTTGTCCATTTTCGACCAAAAATTCAAATTATTTTTGGGAATGAAGACCAACAATTTTATTCAATTTGGTAGCTATTTTGTTTGGTGCGTACGAATGTTCTCGTTGCGTGATGGTGTATATGATATAAGGTCTTATATTTCTTCTCCTCGTTCTGTTCGTGCCAAAGTTTTTGACCTTCTCCTCCATTTATTTTTACTTCTCGTACAGACAATCTAACAATTACTCAAGTGGGCAGATCCATAGCAGTAAATTGTTTGAAAGTGCTTACCAAATCAATTAACTTTCAAAACACTCGAATTGTGAAATTGAGATAGCTTACGAATGAAGTTATCAGTCTTCTGAATTATTTTAATGAAAATTTTATAAAAGTCTATTATACTAACTGTTCTATATTGGGCAGCGCTCTTTAAGCAGGAGGCGTCATTTTTTATATTAATTAATTCTTTTTTAATTTAATGAAACTCAAGGCTTTTCTACGTTTTAGCAGCAAATTAAGAAAATGTAAAGTTTTTAAAAATGCCAAAAATATGGCTTTTCTACAAGCTTTTCTTCATTTATTTCTTTTATTATTCTCATTGTTTCACAACCCTTAGAGGGTTTTCAATCCCACACATTTCTTTTAGAGGTCCTTAATGAAACCTATTGCGTAAAAACTAATTTGAAAAATTTTGATTGAAAAATTGCAATGACGTTTCCGAAGTGAGCATTCAATCCAGTGAGAAACATATTCCTATGCGTTTACAGAAGAACCAAGATTGTCAATAAGCACACAATGCTCATATAGGCAGCTTAGTGTTAAAAGTGAGCGTACTTGGAAATGTCTCCTTAATTTCGAAATTAATAATAAAATAGAATTAAATTTGTTTTGATTATTTGATGATAGTGAGTCATACACGAATATGTTTCCTTCTCCTGGAATCGTGATTTCAATAAACAGTAAGACAGACGCACGTAAAGGCATATAGTATTACAGGCGTGCTGTCGGGGATAATTTAAACTAATAACTAATAAATAAACTAAGGGATAGGTCGAAATGTGTATACTTTTCACCTATATTTGGTTTAACAATTTTTTGGCTTTTATACCCTACATCCGAAGTATTCACTTTGTTCCTCCGCCTGAAACGCATCAGAGGAGGTGTGGTAGGTACAGAAAAGTTTATGTATCCTTATTCAGAACCTCCTCGTGGGTTCCTCATGGGTTTTTTTGAAAGACAGGCTTAGTGCCGCGTCTACCTTTTTATGAAATATATTTTAGAAGCCCGTTTTTCAGCCTCCATTTGCCTCCAACTTTTGGGCGGAGAAGACAGTGTTGGATATTACAAATGCACAAAAAATGGGCGCGGCACTCCACTAATATACTGTACTGTATAATTCTGTGAAGTTGTTGAGAAAGTTGTGTTGAAGAAAAGTGATTAAACCTAAATTTATCAAGAAAAGGGTATTAGTTTCACGCCCACTGTTTATTGGATTTAAACAATTAATCTAATTTACCGGAGTAGGGTAATAAACTTCGGCTAGTCCGAAGTTTTAGTTACGTTTCCTCGTATCATTGATTGTATCCGTTCATTAGAAGGAAAGCAGAAGTTTTTGATTTGAATTTTGCTTGGTGTCGGTTTTGCTGTTTGTCTGTTTAATCGTGACCGCGCTTAATGACAAATGCGTGGCTATTGTTATTTCTAATTTCTTATTCCAGCTAACTGCTGTAGTATTACTTTTAGAATAATATTGAGAACAGCAGACTAATGAAATCAAAATATATCTCTACAGGCATCCGTTTTAGCCGAAAAAGAGCACCAAGAAAGAGGATCATTGCTTTTACAAGGACTCTAACGAAAAAATTAGACAATATTTAATTCATTATTTTGAATCCTGAGTTTCAGTTTTGATTTCACAATTTATTCGCATTTTGAAGGATGTTCTTTTCTGACTGAAGCCGCTTGCGACAATGGCGAGTATTTAGAAAATCAATTTTTTTCGCTTTTATTTAAATAAGGAAAATTTTTATTGCAGTTTAACAAAATCTTATCAAAATAAATTTCCTGTAATATCTCTCACAGGAAATGATGTTTTAAATTCACTTAAAATGATATTTCGAAAATATCGGCTCGTGCTCTTGTTTTCAATCAGTGTTTCATGATCTTCCATGGTTTGGGCAGTATAATCTGTTTAGCGACTGAATGTCGTAATAGGAGAAATTATCTCTTTGACCGACTTTATCTAAGCGAACGTTTTCATCCTATGAAAAACATTTCAATTAAATTTCTCAGATATTACTTTGAGGTAATCCAATTTTACAAATAATCAACTTACTTTGATTTGTATGGTTTTGGCGTTGTTTTTGCCAAATGCTGTATTGTAGTAATGCATTAAACTATAGTAGTCGTATGGCGTGCCCAACTTCCTAGTACTATAATCTTTCTCAAAATTGTGCTCGTGGCCTGGTTCAATATTATGCATATTTATAAGAACGTAGATGTCTCGATCATCCCGTGTATGCTCATGAATCATACCAAGAACGTGCATCATCTCATGTAGAGGAATACCAACAGACGAAAGACAGTCTGGCAGATAAAGATGCACTAATTGTTTACCACCTTGACGACCCACCAATGACGAACACCCATCCCTACTACCTACAATCTCAATGTAGTCGCTCTCATTGTTGCGCGGCACAAACTGAATGCAGGTGTAGGTACGGAAACGTTCAAATGCTTCAAGGAGCGTGGACTTCTCGACAGCACTTAATGTTACATTAATTTCATAAGGAACTCTGGCGTTGGGCCACAGATTAGCTCTCCATGATGCAGCAGCTCTAGCATGGCGCGTTTTATAAGGAGTGCTTAATCCAGAATTCGATTGATCCTTTTCGAGGAAACTAATGATATCCTCCGATGGGGGAACCGAAAAAGACGGCGTGGCCTCCAGAGGAACTCCATTAGTTAGGATATAATAATCCATTAATACCAATAATTCAAATAATATAAATTTCAATTTCGTGGACATTCTGAATCGTATAATACTTAAACGCGGCGGGAAACGACTATGATGGCTAAATGAACAGTTCTAGGGCTTTTATAGATGAAACGAAGGGAGTAATCTTGTACACGTTTCATAAATTATTTAAAGTAAAAAGTACAAATATTTTACTTGGTTTAAATTTCAAATAAAATAAAACATAATAAACAACTGTTTGGTAAAGCTTTTAGACTAAATAGTATGACCACATTTTTCTTGTTACCAACAGAGCAATAATAAAGCCTCGTGACCAATTTCAAGGTCATGCGTGTTTAGGAACAAATACTAGAAAGTAAGTTCGTTTTTCTGAGAATCTGGCTTTCCCTTAAAATGGAGTCTCTCCATTAAAGTCTACTCATACAACGATGGAACAAAATGGATTCCACTATCCAGTCAGTTAAATGTTTCTCTGCAAACCATAGATAGCTTTTTAAACCAAAGAATTATTAGAAACGTTGGAATGTTTCCTTTTAAATACTCTTTAATAGAACCCAGCCGATGGCCCAGATCATGTCATTCGATTTTTGCTCAAAATGCCCTTTTTCTTGGAAATAAATTGTCAGTTTGATAAATTTTGACATTGCGTAACGTGTCTCTCGATCACTTTCTCTCTCTCTCTCTCTCTATAGTTTTCTGTAACCCGCCTCTAAGAGGATTTTAATTACGCAAATCGAATTCTTAAGATAACAATTGTTCAAACAATTTGACTAGTTCTTTCAATTTATAGATTTTAGTCATACTATTTATTATTTGATGAATAATTACCACAAATTTTACTTTAGTTTTCGTCAAAAATTCCAAAAATTTTGTAGACTTATTTTTTAAAAGCAAATACATTTTTATTTTAGGCAAAAGGAAAAAACGTGTTGTGAAAATATTAAAAGGGAGTTAAACTTGACCTTGACATTTTAGGTTTTAATGTGACTCAATTTTTCCCAGAAAGAGCCAATGATTACCATGCATATTTGGATAATTTCTAGAAATTCTTCACAATTTTTTCTTATACAAAATATAATGAAGAATTCATTATAAATTAGAGAAACAAATCATATAATTTGGTTTAATTCATAAATGTTTTATGATTGAATTGTTTTAAGAACTTTGTTTCGATTATCGTGAATTATTAGTTTTTTTAATGTTTTTTGGTCATCAATTTTTCTTTCTCAGAAAAAAAGTTTGAAGACGAAAGTTTTGTGTTCACAATGTTTTTAGTTTTCTAACAATTAGTTGTATTTCCTAATTAATTTCCGATAATTTGAAAAAAATTTTTACTATATGGTACAAAACAATGGTGCAAAAACAAGAACGCAATAATCTCGCATTATTGTCGTTTATTTTGACGACAAGCTTGTGTTCGAAATGTGGTCAACACATCTGGTCTGTGTTCACGATTATTAAATGCTCCCAACGACTTATAAGCTTTCTATGATATCTGTTTAATTAAAACTGTAATATTTGAAAAAGGTAATTAATTCTTAATTGGAATTGTATTATTCACAACGTTTCGTGAACAGCCTTTTGATCCTTCTTGTCTTCTATTTCGTTTCTTGCATTCTTAAGTCTTTTCTTCAGGAATATTTCGTTTCTCTCTTTCATTTCCTTTTTCTCATCTCGTTGATTATATCCGTTCATTAGTAGAAAATCGGAAGAAAAAATTGTTGGCCGGAACATATTTTCTTATTTTCATCCTTGACCACTCATACTGACTAATGAGTCGCTTTTACTGTGTTGTTGTTATTGTTGTTCATTAGACCAGTTCGTGATTAATTCATAAATAAAAGGTAACAAGTAAGAACATTAACTTCGGTTTGACCGGTGCTGAGGATACGGTTCGTGGCAGTGATGAAGATCCTTTTGAACAAAATATTCAAAACTTTAATTTCAAAGGCATCAAATGTATATTGAAGAGTCTTCGATCTCTTAATCCCTTAAACAGGATTATCTGCTCATACAAGGAAAGTCAAAGAAGTAAAGAGAAAATCTAAAGAAAATTGAAGTTAAGAAAAATATTTTCTTGATGACACAAAATTGTCATTTTTCCCAAAACAACTTTCCTTTGGCTATAGTTCCTTAAGATATGAAATAAAACTCATTTAAAAGCTTTTCAGAATCAACAATTTCTAGAACTGTGTTTGTGTGTGTGATTTGTTGATTTTCTTTTTAGTTTTCCCTCTACGTAAACTATTCCTTATTCCTTTTCAAACATTCAGTCAAAATAATATTTTCTGTAGATTGATTTCGATATTGATATCAATAATATCAATTTCATCAAAAGGATATACATATACGATTTTATTATTCGGTCAACTGGACTAAAAGAAATACTAAGCAAAGCTTACTAAGCTACGAATACAGTAAAGGCAACAACAACAAACGCAATAACAATATTATTAAGCAACATATCAGAAATTGTGCAATGATGTGGAGGACGTAGATAGGATAAAGAACAAGATAGATAGATAGATAAATTGGTAAAGAGATCTATTGAAATAAAGTTCATAAATATTGCACAAAAATTGAAATATGTAACGACTTGACAGCAACTGTCAATATTTTTAATGCTCTAGCAGGAGAAGAATGTGCAGAAAAAATAAACAAAAGGATAAAACTTGAGGAAGAGGAAAAGGAAAACAAAGACGAAGGGGGAGACTGCAAGAAAGGGAAAATATAAGACGTTTAAAAAAACTAAAAAATATTACAAAAATATTAAAAAAATAAAAAGCAACTCAAGCAAAACCTCTTGATGATCAAAAAACAAAATGAAGTAAATGGAAAAGTACATCGATAAGTATTGAAAAGGAGAAGAGGAAAATAAAGAATAACAAAAGATGGAGAAAAAGAATCAGAAGCAGCAGCAAAAGTAGCACGTTAAGAAAAAATCGATGTGTAAGAAGTAGTAAAAGTAGTAAAAAAGGAAGGATATTAAAGCAGGCGAAGCAGAGGGAAATTAATTTTGAAGAAGTGTAGGGTAAGACGGTGACTGTATATCGAGTCGATTATCCTGTATATCGAGAATGTTTCATTTTCAATTTGGTTTTGAATGCCATAATATTTGAAATCATTGCCAAAAATCGAGAAAAAATCTCAAAAATCAAAAAACAAACAACAGGACCAACAAAATAAACTGGCGCTTCAACAAGCACAAGAAAAATTTGATGTATGTATGTTTAACAGAAAAACCACACACGCGAATACAAACTACAAACATACAATCACATACACACTCACACACTCACGTTGCCACACATTGCCATCGGTATAAAAATGTCAGTCATCAGGCGGATCTAGTTGTCAACTAAGAAAGTCGGAAACCAGAATGAAAACCAAAAGAAAAGTACTCTTTGAAGGACATTTTTCGGTACTTTTAAAAACTTTTTTATTGCGTCTATATTTTCCAAAAGATGAAATGGTAACGCATGACTGAAGAAATATTCGTACATTATCTTACGTAACGTAAGCACATACTACACAAACAGCACACAGTAAAAATATTAGTCCGTTGGAATTGAAAAGTTTCAAATTAAATAAACGTAATTTTTGAGTTAGGTTTTGTGTAAAGAGAGATAACCCTCACTAAAACAACTAACATGGATTCTGATCACCAGCATTTAGACTGCAATAATTTTTTAATTAAAAAGTTTATAAAAGCAGTTAAATTTTTCACCGTGCAAAACATGGAAATGCGTGACAGTTACGAATATGTTCGTACAATGGCAATGTAGTTGTAGAGCTGTAGAGTAGGCAAAACTGAATTGACTAAAGTAGCGGCGAGTATACGATAAAAAAAGAGCACAGTAAAACCTTAAGTTTGAGGCCTGATGGCACCAATTGTAAGTAAAACTTTATCAACATCGCAAGCAAGAAAGTGAACACGCGGAACCAGCAGTTGCAGCAGTAGCAACAACGACGGTAGCAGCAACAGTCAAAGCAAACTCGTGAGCGCAAGAGGAGCGCCCATCATCTGACAGTCAAGAAAAATTTCATAATTTGATTTTTAAGAAACTAACAACAGATAAAGGGAAAAAACAACAACTTCGAAACAAAACGACTATTACTAAAAGTTTCACTGCAAGAAAATAAGCGTCGTTTCGGTTTTTAATATTCCGGGGCTCGGAACGAGCACTCACCTCCTCGAAAAGTAAACGACGTATTCGATTTTTAATTTTCGGGGGCTCAGAACGGGGGAATTTCGGGGGCACCCACCTCCCCCCGCGTATTCAAAAGCAACTTAATAAAAAAGAAATTAATTTTATTGTTTTCAAAATTGAAAAAAAATATTCATTAATTAAATTAATGAATTTAGAAAAGCTATAGTTTTAATTTTTTTACTCTAATTTTTTTCTGAAACCGAAGGGGTGAATTGACCGCGATCCTCTTGGAATCTTCTACGAAAGCCACTGAAAAAAAGAACACTAAACTACTTACATTAAGAAAAGGACGCCTACAAAACAACAACAACTGTAATAACAAGTGGAACGATATTAGTAACTGTCATGCTTTTTACAATAAATGCAAAAGCAGCAACAATAACAACAAACCACCTCCAAGGAAATGCGGTGAAAGGCTTTCAAAATGAAATGAAATTTTCAAATTTCGTTTTACAGAACTTTTTGGCTGAAGAGAAATTGCATTTGGTGAAAGACTATTTAGATGTACCTCTTCCGTTTGTTCCTTCACTCCCTTTCCAAGACTCCATCGAATTGACTTTTCTTGAATTTAACTTTTAAAGTTGTTTTTTTAAGTTGAAATACTTAATTTGGATAGAAAGAGATAGAGAGAGAACTAAAGAGAGAGAGAGTTATGTGGAACCTAAGATGTTGAAAAGGAACTCTTATTTTAATGATTATTTATTAAATTAATTAATTAAATGCTGTTGTAAGGCCGACGGATTGAACTCCGATTTTAAACTTAATAGCACATTTTTTTGATTTTTTCCTTATCGTAAACTATTCTGTACACCCTGTATATTCTTATGAATTAATTCTGTTCTACCTTAGACTGAAAGATTCCTTTCTGAGTGGGCGAAATTTGGAATGAGAGACAGAGATTACCCTTTACCAAGAGACTTGTCTTCAGCCTGAAGGTGTGCTACTGCTTCTGCCGATGTTTGAGGCTTACCACCAGCGTATCCTGTGTGTGCGTAAGACAAGTAGACAAATAATACATTTAATGCAATTAGCTTAAAAGCTCTATGAACAAAAAAAAGCAACAATAATAATACAGAGCAATCCGGTTTTACACATGGTTAGCTAAAAAGAAAAACACGACAAACGCATTTTAAGAAAATAATTAAGATGCAAAATTTACATGGACATACATCCAAAGATGACAGTTGACAGTTAAGACCCCGTACATATCTCTATGGCGGAAAAACTTCGTAAGCCCGTGAGAGCAGCTTTTCTTAATTATTATAATTGGTTTTTTGCGGTACAAAAATTTTCGGAGCATTTCAAATAAAGTAATTGCCTGTGGCAGTAATAAGAAGAAGTCATTAACTCCTGTGTGTCTTATACAATCCCCATAGAGAGCCTTAATTTGGTGATTGACGGTATCATAATTTTTGTTTAAAATAACAAAATTATTCGTTTGGCAAAGAAAGAGGAGAGAGAGAGTGAGAAATAATCAGAAATTGTTTGCAAAAATTTATTCTTACAAAACTTATTAATTTGAAATTTTTTTTACCCCAAACCAAATTTGACAAGGAGGACAATAATTCGTTCTAATATCTTTTCATTTTCATAAAACTAATAAATCATTCATTTTAAGAAAGACGTTTTTTTGTTAAATACTATAAAAAATGTTGCTGATTCGAGTATTTATTCGTGTCCAAAATTTGGTTACTTTAAAAATTCACTTAGTTGAAAAAGAAAATGTAGTTATAAAATAGAAAGAATTCATTTGAATTTTTATGAATCCGAGACTTGTACTAAAAAGGAAAATCAAATGAAATTTTTGTTTAAAAAAAACAAAAAAAAATTTTATTTATATAAATTTATAAAATTTATAAAATTTTATTTTATTTATATAAAAATTTATAAATTTTTGTACTCTACTCCACAGAGTGGTTCAAGATGAAAACCAGTGGGCCCAAAATCTGTAACTTTTGAATAAAAGGCTAGTAGAGGTATCAAGGTCAGAACCATAGGATTCCAAACTCGATAAATATTTTAACTTTTTTTAATTCTAGCAAAAAAACATATTCTGCATATTTTTATAAAAGATCGATTTCCGGTTTTCTCTATTATATTGCACGATATTGGGCATAAAAATTAGAAAAAATATTTACATATATTTCGAAAGATATTTTTTTATATACAAGAAAATTTTTAAAAAATATAACCTAATCGTAAGTACAAAAACTTTATTTCCTGTGATAGTTCTTGAGATTTCCTTCCATCCTATATGGTACAGGATACAGGACAGAAGTGCTTTGTACTCGGCAGACCGTGGACGTAGGCGGTGTAGTCCTCCGTATGATCTAAGGTCGAGCTTTTTAAAAAAGGTTACTTCATAAATGATCAAAATATTTTTGTTACCTGTTGGTTATCCGCAATTTTCGTGAAGCGATCCGGCATAAATGCCCGGATTTTTTTAAGAAAGGAATTGGCTTTCACCCCCCTACCTACACATCGTTGCTTGTGTGCAAATTTGAAGCCAAAAGCAACATAATAATGATGCTGCAACCACCGCATCCCCAAATTTGCCTTCCTGTAACTATTCTTCTTCCCGAAACTGAAGAGACACACGATTGACGAGATAAAAACCCTTGGCATAAGTACACTTGGTACAAATATATAGTATGTGATTTACTTTGAAAGGGGCTGAATAGATACTCATGAATAAATAAATAATTTTTGAAAAAACACAAAATTGACGATAACTTTTGAATATATCTATTCCATTGCTCTGATTTTAGTTCTCGTTTAAAAAACGATGTGATCGCTTTCTTCTTATATAATTATTTATTCGTTATTAGAAACAGAATAACTATTATCTACTTTAAATTAGAACTTATAAATTATAAATTTGTCAAAGTATTTTTTTTCAAATTGGTGAAAATAATTTGTAACTTTTTAAAATTTTCTAAAGAAAATTATTAAAAATTATTTACCATGAAAAATTATAAGTAAAATAAATAATTCATAAAATTATTTATAAATAAATCTAAAAATAAATAAATTCAGCATAATTTTAAAAATGCAAATGAACAAAGTCGCCAAAGTTTATTAATTTCGAAATTTTGCTGGAAATAAATTTATTTTAAACAAATTTAACAAAATTTTGTTCCGAAATTTATTAACTTATAAAATGTATACATTCGAATAAAATATTAATTAAATAATCAACTCTTAATTAATTAAAAAAATTACAAATTGAAAGAGCGATTCAGTAGAAAATAAAAAAAATATATTAAAAATTCTTTTTCACAAAATATAGCTATTTATTTATGTGTATTTTGAAAGAAATCTGTGAGAATTATTATGTCTTAGAAAATTAAATTTATTTCCCTTTTAATAAAAAGAGAAATTTTTTATCTATGTATTTGTGTATTTATAAAATTTATTAAGAAATAAAATAAAAATGTTAATTTCTACAATAAAAATATTTTTATTGGACTTGGTTTAGATAAGTTTAAAGTTTCAAATCAGTTTCAAATTTAGAATGATTAAAAAAATTATTTCGTTAGAGGTTTGAAATTGGCTCAGAATATTTATTTGGTTTATTCTGGAATCAGTAAAGAGTGAGAATTTGAAATCAAAATTCAATAAGAAAAATACAGACGTACCCCAGCAAACATTTTCAATCGCCGACTATAAGAAAGCGACTCGCCATGACAGTAAATTAGTTGCCGGCAATCATTGCTATCTGATAGCTTTCTGATAGACGATTGTATGCAGTTGTTTCCTCGCCGGCGATTTGACATGTCAAGTCGGCAGCAATATGACAAGTCGAATCGCCAGCAAAAAGATATGTCTAATTGCCAGCAATGAGACATTTAAAGTCGCCGGCGATGAGACATATCAAGTCGGCAGCAATGAGACATGTCGAATCGCCAACAATAAGATATGTCTAATTGCCAGCAATAAGACATTTAAAGTCGCCGGCGATCAGACATATCAAGTCGTCAGCAATGAGATATGTCTAATTGCCAGCAATAAGACATTTAAAGTCGCTGGCGATAAGATGGCAAGCATCGCCATCTACTCGCCATATGCTTGCAATAACATTGAAATTATAAACACTTTGTAATGTTGTTTTGTTTTTTATTAAAAAGTTTAACAAGTTATATAGTGCGTATTAATTTATTATATGTGAACAAGAGAGGCATATAGTATTATTATATTAACAAGAAAGTGTAAAAATAAGAATTAATGAGCTCCTGTAACAGTATGACCGCTCTTCTGCCTATTTTGCCGCTTCTTTATTCTTCCTGCAGCATGGACAAAATGTTGCTGCAGTATTTTGTTGATTGTAAAATCTTCAACATTTTTGAATTTGAAGTGGCACGAATCTAGAATTAAAGACCATAAATATATTGTGTATTTATTTATATATTTTATATATATTATAATATATGTATTTATAAATTCTGTATATTTCTATTAATTTTACCTTTAATTGTATCCATAAAGTAAAATGATTGGACAGACGGCTTGGTATTGGTTCCCTTCCACGTTAGCATTGTGCTTGCCTCATCAGACAATAATATTTTTATTGTTGCTCTTACACATGAATGAACATCTTGACCACCTGTTTGCTTTACAACGCGTTTCTATAAATGAAACAAAAAAAAATATTTGTTGGATTTTTCTGTTATGCTTAAATTTAAATCATTCCATATCGTCGAACGTGTCGTTCGGCCCGCGTTTCCAGTTTCCTCTTAACTGTTGGATATAACTCTATTCAGCAAACCGTCTCCTATAATAGTATTAAACAGTTGACAGGCAATCACACATGCCAGACGAACGACACGTCGATGATGTGGAATGAACATATTAGACGAGGGTTTATAGCATACCAATTCGTTAACCATCTCTGGCTTTTATCTTAACACGTTACCAAATTCTTTAATGGCGGATAACGAATTAAATGGGAATTTTGGCAGGAATTTTCTTTCAGTATCAATTGGCGGGTCGTACTTCCATAGACATCGAATTTCATTTTTGATTGTTATTATTTCCTCGGTTAGCCGGGTCGTTGTTTGCAATACTTCTTTTCTCAAATTTGTGATGGCATCGAGTACTTCCGTATTTGCTCTAAATGATTGTGAACCTGATAAATACCATTAAATAGAAATTGTGTTATTTTATGATGCATTTTTATATATTTATACCATTTGTCAAATCGGTGAATGTTTTCGGGCTTTGCTCGTTTGCATCATAGTTTTGCGAGTAGCATCTGAAATCTGAAAAATGCACAATTATGCATTATTGATAAAGGTATCAAATTAAAATACTCTTACCTTGAGTGGAAAATAAGTTATTCTGCATATTGGATTCTACGCAATGAATGGTACAAAAAGGTCGAAGTATTGTTAACAGATCGTTAACGGCTGCGTTACATATTACATATTTTGTGGCCCATTCAGAAATTTGATTGCATATATTAGTTGGGATTTTATTATTGGTTTCTTCTGAATATGAGACGCTATAATTTACACTGGCATTATCCTCAGAACTTTGCTGCCCGTGTGTTGAACTTGGTGGTCCCGGAAATATCGTTGATGGTAGCTGCCCTCTTACGGTCTGTTGCCCAAAAATTGACGAAATCAAACGGTGCGCTTGCCTCTTGCTAGCTATTCTAATATATTTTCTTGACATTCTTTGCCTATTTTTATAAACAATTGACTTGATAACTTTTTATTTAAGAAGCCTTATTAATTTGTATTTAACAAGTAAAGGCCTGACTGAAGTTTAGATACCCTAAATCCACAATATATATTCGTATTCCTAGTAGACGCGGATCACGCCCACATTTTGCAGAATAATTTAGTATTCGTGGTTCAGTAACAGGATAAAATTTTTGTGTTCAAGTTCGCTCTACAAACGGAAAAACCGAACTTCGTATGTGGATACATTCACCTAATCTATAAAATGTAGGCGCGATTCTCGTTCGTTTTCATTAGCAACCAGCTTACAGTAACATAAGTGCCCCACTCTTCATGTAATGAAAGTAACTTACCTGTTATAAATCTGTTGTTTTTAAATTGACCTTATTCTGAATTCACGACGGAATATAAAAACGCACAACTTGTAACTAATAACTGAATGAACATTTTCAATTTTTTTATTAAATAAAGACAGGAAAATATATGATATGCACAATTTTTTTTATTAACTCAAGTAGTTATAAATTTATCGCCAAATTATTGCCGTGTCTGTAGGAAAGCGAGTCGCCGTATCGTAGCCAATTATCACCATAAATTTATCGCCAAAGTATTGCCGTGTCAGTAGGAAAGCAATTCGCCGTTTTCTAGCCAATTATCGTCGTCTATTTACCTCGCCAAACTATTGCTGTGACAATTAGAAAGCAAGTTGCCGGAGCTAGCCATATACATTTATCGCCGAGGGATAGCTCAAATGTTTGCAGGTACCTGAAGATCTTACAAGGGCTGATTGCCTTTAATAAGCCTGTGTGAAGTTTGAAAATATTTTTACTTCAGGTTTTGTAAATATTTTCAAATCAATTAGCCCATTTCTGTTAACACATTCCAGTCAGTTTTACAGACTTGCCTATAAAATGCACATTTGGGACTTGTTTAAAGTCCGAAATTTGAGAAATTTGGACATATTTTTCAAGGTCAATGCGGTTGCAGAGATTTGGCATTCAATAGTTCTGCCTTTAGAAAGCCTTCATGGAAACTTTTTTCGATTTCGCGTCATAATTTTGAAACGTTTAAAATGGAGCTCCTTTCCTGTTGAGGCAAACTCGGAAGTCATCAAAAAAGCTCTACAACAGTTGACTCGTTCTCAAATCGATGTCTGAAGTGTCTGGAATTCCATTAAATAAACAGAGACCCCGAAAGTCTTCGGGTTATTGAAAGCTTTTTATGGCTCGCCAGGTTACGAACTCTAACAGCTTTTAATATAATTAATATTCTTGCCAACAAAATCAAGTCGAGTTGGTTTGCCCATGGTACGTATATATCTTATACATATGTGCTAAATATTGCGTTCTCTTGCTGAGATTAATTCCTAAATTCCCTGATTACCCCGTCAAATGAAACAAAAAAAAAAAAAAAAAAAAAAAAAGAAAAGAAAACAAACTGAAATCTTGTGGTAAAAATACTGCACGCAACTCAGTTAATGCTATTAAATGAAATCTAAGAATCCCCTCCACCGACCCTCCTCGAATCAAACCATCCATCTTGTTATTTTTCGAACCGATTGCTGTTAAACGGATTGAGGGTCGAACACAAGGAAAATTTGCGCCCGGTGGAAATTATCAAATTGTAGAAACAAGAAGCCATACGCTCAGCGTAAATACGTTGAGCGCAATAAGAGGATGAAACAACAACAACAACAACAATTTAAATCACAGTAACAAACACTCTACAAGAACAAAACCACAAAAACAGAAGAAGAACCAACAACGACTACAATAATAAATTTATAGTGTGCATACTTCGTCAAATTCTGGTGTCCCGGGAAATGCGAAGAGGCGGGAGAACGGGGATTAAGTGGTGGTACTTTGGAGAACAAATTTGAACATGTGCCCTGATTGAAATGTTCAACAATATTAGAATTTTTCGATTGATTGACGCGTGGGGTTTGGTGTGAATGGCGCCAAAGCGCGTTTAGCTTGATTAAATGTCCTGACAGAAACTTTTTAAGAGAAAAAAAGTATATATACTATTGCAATTACCATAGACTCGGTTACTAGAAAACAACACTATCGATCACAGTCATCATCATCGTTCTCATCAGCGCTACCACTCTTTCGCCGCCACCATCCTTATCGTCATCGCCTTCTTCATCACTACGACTATCTCAATCACCATCGATGTTATTATCGCCTGCATTTTAATTCCGTCCATAGGTATATATTTATAAAGTTACCTTAATCGTTCCCTTCTAAGAATTCAGCGAAACTAGTGTGCTGAAGGCAGATAGGATTACAATCAGCCCTTTAACCATCAGCAGCCACCATCATAAACCACCACCCTTTAACTTTGCCAAATAGCACGAAAAGCATTCAGTCATATTTCCTGAATTTGCATCGCATGCTATCTGCAATTTGCCAGGCGGGACAAACTGATATGGAAATGAAGTTGTTGCACTAAGTGGCAGCTACAGCTAGAGCTACTGCATCGGAAATAACAGCAAAAACAACGATGTGCGTCATATTGTGACATTTCTCATCATTCCAGTTGTTGATTGCAAATATTAATGGTGGTGGCTTTACGATAGTACGTCTAGAGAACGTCGGCCAATATTGAATCAAAATTCATAGGAACTGTAGTCTCGGGGACCTATGCTCCGCTATGTGTGACTAGCTTTGTGATTGACTGACTGAGTTGTTTGTGCTGACGGTGATGGAAGTGGAAGTGGTTACCTCGCCGATCAATAAATGTTTATGACTCCGAAGAACTTTTTTTCTGAAATTATTTCCGATTGCCTTTTTTGATTATTATTTTGCATTTTATACATAAGTGGTGTAGTGGCTAATGCCTCATAAATCACAGCTAATGATGAAGAGCTTCCATATCGTTTCACCTTAGAGAAAGTGCGAAAGTGTGGATTGCATAAGAGCCAATCGATAAATTAAAATTTTTAAGTCTTACTTGAATCCAAGTAATCAATCACTATGAGCTTCTAAGTAAAGTGAAATATCTTAGAAGAACCGATATCTAAAACAATAATACATCCCCTCAAATATATCACAAGCTTCTATCTACGGAATACAATAGATTTTTAATTTTGGGGCCTAATTTTCAACCGTTCGACACATATGTTGTCGGTATGTTTAAGCCACAGGGAATCGGTTATTATTGATCTGTTGACGGTGATCCCTTCATCGACGTCAATTATTCGAAAAAACAGCCCAAACCAGCCTAAAACCTAAATTTCGATTATTCGCTTTTTATTCATTTTCTAGTTGAAGCGAAATTTCGAAAAAAACCAATCTGCAGTAGAAACCTGAAATCAACTGAGACTTCAATTAAAGACGCAGAAAACATTATATTCTTAAGTAATAGTGAAAAGTGAATATAAATGAATTAAAAAATTATACAAATGTGAAGTAATCGCTTTATTACGAAAATAAATAAATAAATAAATTTCATTTATATGCATGACTAAGAAAACCACAAAAGCAAAATAAAATTAATTTAAAAGAGGAAAAATATAATCTTTCTTAAGTTAGTTTCTCTATTAATAATAAATAAGTTTTTGTGCGTGTGATATGTTACTGTGAGATATACACAGATAGCACACGGATATGTGTTAGTATTTGTAGAATATTTTATTAGAAAAAGTTTCATTCAACGAGAAATATATAATAATGAATTTGAATCTGTAGGTGACAAAATTCCAATTTAACTTTAGTTACTTTTGTTATTTGTGTTTATGTCCTTGGCACGGTCGATTAAATACCCATGCATAGAAAAAGATACTACACACTCACACACACTAACACACATACATACACACGCATACACACACAGACACACTTACATGCGCATACAACAATAAGAATTAGCACACCAATTGTTTTATAAACTTCTTGTATATTTCTGTGGCAAATTGTTGAATTTGCAAATAATTGGAATTCACATAACCATTCCTGTAGGTTCCTATAGATCACAATAATAGTGATATTCTTTTATTCTTTTGTTCCATTAAAATTAAGTGCAGATCAGCTAAGGTCCGCGGTCACTTAAATCTAAAATTTTCAAATATTCAGTAATTCAATTATCACTAATTCATCCAGATTCATCTAACACTAAGCATGTTACGAACACTTCGGCATTGAAGCGAATGTGAAAATCTGTAAATACGAATTCAAAGAAAAATAATTACGGGTTTGGATTTCTCAATTACTGTACTTACAAACCGATTATGTCGACTAGTTGCCATATGGCTAATTCTTCTTCCACGTCTTCTAAACCTTCTTTCTCTTTACATTTTTCTCCTTTAACTTTTCCTTCCGCTTTATTTCCTTCACTTTTTCCTAGCTCCCTCTGTGGCCTTTCTTAGCGAATATCGATTATCACCGTTTACAATTCTAACAAGACGAAAAAGAAAATTAGCAGTTATTCGTAGAAACCATGAGTTTAAATAACTAACTATTTAGCTTAGGTTTGCTAATAGTCGAAGGGAAGTTTTATTTAAATGGAAAAAAAAAAGAATAAACATATCTAAGAATTTTCGTCTGAAGCCATCGCTTCCAACGCACTCTTTGTAAACTTTCGTCCTCAAACTTTCACACTCATTGAAATATCACACACCCACACGCACACACACTCGCACCTACATACGAGTTTATCCTTCTATTTACATGTGAATGCCTTTCTGAAGGTATTCATTTGTAGAATTGCTTTTGGACTGGTTTGAATTTAAGCAATTACGAAAATCCGTTGATTCCTCTGAGTGGTTACGGGGGAAAAGGAAAGAGACGAAATGCGGTAGGGAAGGCAACATCTGATGTCGACTCATACATAAGCACCTATACATATACATATAAATACCATCGTGGCATTTGAGTAAATAGAAAATTAGAAGAGAAAGCGGCGGAGAAAGACGAACGAGAAGAAAGGACGTCAGGAAACAGGTTATTTTGACCGCTTTATATCGGATATAACATGTCACCGACAGCGCGAGGTGTTAAGTAATGAATAAGTTACGAATGAGAAATGCAAATGTCGAGCGAAAATTCAACGAAATTTCATTTTGATTCCTGATTCCGAATTTGTGATGGTGAAGAATTTGGTGATTTTGTGCAATTCTTTTACTTGCAAAAAAAGTTATTTACATCGAAAAGTTATTTACATCGATTTTCGTTGAAGTGATTGATATACCGGTATGAAAGTCGTGAGTTAGGGATTGCTCTAATAGAATTGGGAGCTAATTAAATATCTTGAGTTTCCATTAATTTATTTATTTATTGACACCTCGAATCTGATTTGTTTTTGTTGTTGGTTTTTGTGCAATTAGTGAAATCTCAAAGGGAGAAAACATTGGGTAAGTCAGTGGTGGAGATTAGAAAAATCTCGTGGTGTTTTATGGTCGTTTTGGGGTCAATCAATTCGCAATTTGCTTTCCATACTTACGTCAGTATTTAGAGAGCGTTGAGGCCACATTTAGTTTTCAAGTCAATATTTTTTGCGATTTTAAGATTGGCAGTCAACCTCACCCTCACTTCCTCCAGCCCTTCCCTCAGTTTTAGAATTGAGCAGGTCTAAGGGAAGAAATTCATATCCCAAACATATGATTCCTAGATAGGCTTTGGTGCATGAATGAAATGGTCTACTAGGCTTTTAGTAAATATTAGTGTTTATGTGACACGAGTGTGCATATTCGTTAATGCAATATACAAAAGGGGTATCTTTTTCTTCACCTAACGAAATCTTCCACTTATTACATTTTAAAACCTTTATTTATTAAATATTTAAAAAATAAAGAATTAAGAAAAACGTTTCTGTCAATTTAATGAAAATCTCTAATGAAAATTGAAATCACTGAAAGTGTCATTTCCAAAGCAAATTAGAAAACGGATAACTTTTTCCTGTAAACCATACGCACACAAACACACACACGCATACACACATGAACCATACACACATGTACACACATCAATCCTTTTATTTTTATAGCTTTACCATTTTTTCTACATAAACATAATTATGTTTTGGTCAAGTTAGACGAACTTAACGAATTGTTAGAAATTGAACGAGTCAAAACCATAAGCGTCGAAGGGGTTTTAAGCACTAATTACTTAATATATCCATGCATACTTGTAGACACTTTCCCATAGATGTCATTTTCTCTCTTCTCATTCAACAGTCTGCACATTGACGACCCCCAGTTCTATCCCGGCAATTTTCTAATGCTATGCGGCTAACCTTGGCAATGTTTCCACTTATCTTCCTTACGATCCTGATTTCTCCTTTCTCTTAATTTCTATTTACGTTGCTTCCTTTTTTTCTTCCCGTTTTGTTATTTCATTCTGTCTTTCATTTCGTCTCCCACTCTGCAGTTAATACCGCATTTCATCACAGTCGTAAGGATTTAATTCAGCAAAACAAATCCATCTTTGGCTGTTATTTTTTTATACAAAAATCCACTTGTGACAATTTGAACCTTTCTTAAATCCTTATTGAATAAAAAACTTTTATTTTTAAAAATTTATTTCCGTCTGACTATTCTTTTATTGCGTATTTTATATTCGAATGTATATTTGGTTATGTTTATGCACAAGTATACACATGATGTACAATTCCACCAAAGTGCTCAAAATATCATTTATGGCAAGTCCTGCACGAATCAATACCAAGAGTTGTTAGTGAGCGAGAAAAGTAACTAAAATGTCGTTTGGGTTTCGAGTTTGTTCTCTAGTTAAATTGCTTAATTTCTTTTGTGTTTTATTTTTTTTATTTTTATTTCATAGTTTTGTATTTTTATTATACTTCGAATGCTTTGTTTTATCTTAAATTAACATCAAATTAAATCAAATTTGAATTTGATTTTGATTTTATTTTACATAACATTTTTTAATATTAATTCATATTATTTTATTTTTATTATTGGATATTTTATTGATATTGTATTTTAATTTCATTGTGATTTATTTGGCAAATAGTTCCCTATAAGACATTATTTTTATAGCTTTCTTACATTCTTTTTGTGACATTTTATTTTTATTATTATATTTTGTATTATACGTCCTTTTATTTCACGCTTAATTTTAACTATATTGTATTTCTATAATATTTTATTGTTATTAAATTTCATATTCAGTATATTTTTTATTATATGTTTATATTACGTTTTAATTCGTTTTTATATTATTATGAATTGTATGATATTTTCAGTTTTTTTAATATTTGATTTGATATCGTTTTTATTATATTTAATTGTTAGTGGATTATTTGTTCTTATAGTATTTTGCATATCTTTGGTATAAATTTCTTTTATAATACTACTTACTTTACCACAAACTAAATGTGGTTTACATTTAATTCAACTAGAGTTGTTTTTATATTTTATTTTCAATATGTGTCATAACATATTTTTCATTATATATTTTACTTTTATTATGGTATTTTTAATTATATTGATGACCGACTTCCAGTCGTTTTTAATAATTCACAGGGAAGGCAATTTTTTATTACCGAATTTGAACATTTCCACAAAATTTTTCATCAACAATTTATCAAATCAACTTGATAGAGTGATATAATAACATTCACGCAGTTTGATGAAATGTCACATATGATTCTTTCATACCTCCTTAGTAAAGAGCCGGAGTAACATGTTACAGAATGCTTTGACAAATATTCGCGTGCTACCCGCAAATGAATATTTTTATGTTGACATCGTTGACAACTTTATCTCTCCTGTCATTTCAATTTCATTAAATTTATATCAAACTGAAAAGAAAAAGGACCAATGAAGGAAAATCCAGAAGTAGAAGAAGAAGTATAAATGTGAGGAAAAGGGCGCAAAAATGGAAAATAAAAACCAAGAAAGGAAGGACAAAAGAGTATTTGCAGGACGGCTGGGCGGTTTTGTGTTAATTCATGGGGGTACGATAACTATTTGGGCATAAAGTTACCTGACGATAATCACGAGCATTTTGTTGTGACTGAAGTTAAACAAGACTATAAAATTTAAACATCTGCATTAATTTTGTTGTTCTTTTTTTAGTTTCAGAACGCAAGTAAGATAAGCAATAGAACAAGTATTTGTGAGCTCATGAGTCTACACTTAAATTAATTTATTGAGGAAATATTTGAATACCTTTTTTCTCCCTGGGAAACGAATTGACAGTTTTCCGTTCTCGTATTTTTCTCGAAGTTTATCTTTTCTTTTTCAAGTTTATCTCTTCTGTCAATTTTCAGGATTTATATAAACTTTTTATTACTTTTTAATGGTTTTTATTGGTATTTATGTACAAATTTGTTTTGTGTGGATTGGTTATAAGTAGCTGTCTGTTAACTGTCAATTATGTTGTCATGTTTCGATTTTTTTCTTTGTTATGTCACGTTGTCGTCAGATAATTAAATACATTTTTGCGATTGTTGAAATGCTTTTAGCTTTTTTTAATATTTTAAGTAACGAATTGTTGCGACATGATAAATTAAATGTCCGACTAATGGATGTTATACAAGGATTGAAAAATTTATTTATGTCGGAAGGTTAAGATTTTTTATTGATAAATATGCGATAAAAACATTGATTAATGTCATGAGTAAATTAAATATTATTCTTCTTCTCTATTTGACAAATTTCAACAAGACAATTTAATGGTAATTATTATTGGAATGATGATCTGTATATCCGTTTACAATTTTCCTTACTCGATACTAAATAAAAATATTAACATAAATCAAAATATTGTCAGTAACAGTGATATAACAGTAACAGTGATAATTTCTGCAAGTTATCATCACTTCATCTTTTTCCGTTTGTAACGCATAAACGGAGATATGACAGACGTAGAAAAGTATATATGTTCCGGCAGGATCAGCCCTTAACGACCCCTTTTGGGCTGTCTGCTCGTCCGGCTGTCGGCAGACATACTCGCAAAGATTTTATTTTTAACTCAGAAAAAATTAAATTATGTTCTGTTTTATAAACTACATTATAGCGGTGATAATGACAATGCGATGATGGTGATTTTATTGTCGTCGTCTGAAGGCGGCGCTTCTGAGGGGGCGTAGGTGTCCTTCTGCTGACAATATTGTTGTTATTGGAGCTGATTTGGTCGTACTGCCCCTAGAAATGTAAATAATGCCTTCGTTTTCTCGCGGCCAAAAGAGACCACAAGTCCAATGGTGAAATTCTAATGTTTTTTGTGTAAAATAAAACTGTTTTTATATTTTGTTTTCGTTAAGGCGTTAGAGAATGACACTTAAAAATATTGAAAATCTATTACAGCAAGACGAGACAAATGTAATATTGAATAAAAAATTTACTTCCCAAAAATTTTAAATAATACTACACTAAATAATACTTCACTATAAATGTGTTTATGTTTATTTTGAACGACTTTGTAGTTTCTTTTTGGCCTTTTTGCTAGAGTTATTTTTGACGTGTGTTTTTAACAGCTTTGAGAGGAAATTGGGACCGATTCGGAGACCCACTTTAAAATGATCAGCCGTTTTAATTTGGGACAAACAGATTTCGCATTACTGTGTTAATGGACCATCTTTTTAAGAGTGCTTTTTCTGACTTACAAAGAGATGTTTGCGACAAGGCAACATGTTGATGATAAACTTAATATAAATAAAATAAATTCAATATTTTGCACTTTTCGGAAACATTCCGGAAAATGAACTTGACAAGTTTTGGCACATCCTGCCCCCTCGACCGATATTCAGGAGAGTATTTCACTGCCACTCACGTTCAAAAACAAAAACACATTTCCTTCCTGAAAATTAAGAGAGCAAAATCTTTCACGTCATTCGATATGATGAGAACTAGATAAGGAAAGTTTTGAAAAGTTCTCTTTTAAATTTTCCTCTCTTATTCTGTGTAAGTCATTAAGTTTGCTACTCTTTCTATCCCTCTCTTATTCTCTCTATCTCCCTCTACGTTCTACTTTCGAAAATGCTGTTTCGTGTTGTTCGTGCCGGTGTTTTAATATAAATAAAAAGAAAAGTGAAATCAAATCTAAATAACAGAAAAAAGCAAAGAGAAAAAGAAAACACAGAAATTTTTAAGTACAAGAATGACGTGAAGACGATGTCATGCAAGAATCGTGACCTAAATTTTTTTAAGTGTGGACAATGCAATCACATAAAGAATGATGTCAAGTAGAGATAAAAAAGGTGAAAAAGTAATAGCTTCAGAGAAAGAGAGGAAGCAAATAGAAAAGTGCGCCATATTTAATAGAATAAAAAAAACAATTTACATTTTTTAGAATATTTATAAACGACTGAGACTGGGCAGGAAATTGTTATTTCTTAGTGTGAAATATTTTGGCAGTCGTCACAACAAAATTTGGACAGCTGCAGTAAAATGTAACTGCAATTGCTGAAACTAATTATGAAGTTTAAAAAAATCAATCCAAAAAAGTAACGAAATAATAAACAATTTTAAGGAAATTTAAAGTAAACAAAAAGTTTTAGTTCACAATAATTTGAGTTTATTCCTTTTAAGTTTTTCTGTATATTATATAATAATGAATTGTATTTAATACTCTTTTATATAATAATAAATTATATAAAAAAAGGTTTAATTTTTTAAATATTTTTATGAATTATTAAAATAAAACATTTCTTAATTTTTAACGCTTTTCTCTTCAGATTTATTCCTTTGCGGAATTCGAATCTTGAAAACACGAAATTTAGATACATTTTCATTAAACTACTTTAAAATATTTTTGAAATGGAAATAAAACGAAATTTTATTTTCTTTTGTTGTTAAATTAAAAATGTTGAATATTACGTTCATAAAAATCAATATATCCACAACTCACAAATTCTACAGATTTCAATCTGATTTAATTATTTAATATTTTCTGAAATTATTTAAAAAATATAGTGTGTTATATTTCATAGTTAAAACTGTGATTTTAAGAGTCAGAAAACGTTCTCTTCATCAAAATAAATTCCGAAGAGAGTTAAGAGATTATTCGCTCAAATAATTTTTTTGTAAAAAACCCATTCGAACATAACACCACTTACGTAGAATTGCTTCTTCGAAAACTTTTCGAAAAATACAATTATTTTTTTTACTTTTTACAAGCCACAAACAGCTTTCAGCAACATTTTGCTTGAGTCCTTTCTAAGATTTCAATATGAGTATTAAAAGTTTCAGATTGTTGCAACCGGAAATGCGCAAGCTCAGAAAACTGTTGCAGCAACAAAGAAAAGGGGAAAAAAAGAGACGAACGAAAACATGTTTGAACGAACGACCGAATGAACTTAAATTTTGTATCCTTGATTTGGTTTACGAAGCCGCATTACGATTACACACGGTATAACGGTATACAATGACAGCAATGACTTCACGAACTATGACGATGTAGTCGACAACAACGACAACAACAACATACGAGCACAACGACAACAATGACAATTGGCCAGACCGATACAGCTTGACGTGGCTCGCGTCTCGTGTCTTGTATCCCGTGTCCGGACTCTCGGTTCATAACAATTCATAAACAGTTACAGAACTTGATTTCGGGTTAGTCCGCGTTAGGGTTTCTTTAGCTTCGGATACAAAAGCTTCGTGAAAAGGATAATGACTTGATGACGTTAAATGAAATATAACGTCTACTAAAGGAAAGGGAAAGAGACATGAGATTAAAGATGATGGTAAATGTGTTATCAAGTGTTGAGAATTGAAGAAGAAAATATAAGTGAAAATGCACAAATCGAATATTAATGAAAACTTCGAAAAAAGAAAACTAAAGAAATGCAAATAATTATAAAAATTAAATCTGAATTTTCATAAAAACAATAAGAAGCTCTTCGGCATTTACGATTCTGATGATTTTAGCCAGCTGATGCTCACTGAATCAACTGTTGCTGAATAATTATTAGTTTTTCTTTTGATTCACTTTTTTTAATATCGTGTAAAATCTGTTGGATTTTGTGAGCGGAAATAAACCGATAGGAACCTTTGAAGTTATGTCGCGTAAAATATTGAAAGACAATAGGACAAATTTCAAAAGAAACCCAACAAAAAAGAAAAGCAAAGAAAGGAAAGTAAATCGAAAATCCATAATAAACTAAATAAAAAAGGAAATTTAAGAAAATTTGGAAATAAATTCAGAAAAAATAAATGCAAAATAATAACGCACAAATTTATTAAAATTTAAAAAATTAATAAAATTGACATTTTTAAATTGAATTTAAATTCAAATCCAAAATGACATTTCATAAACATTCTCTTGAAGAAATTTGATAACTATATTTAAAAAATTATTTCTGAAAGAATAATCATTCTCTTTTTTAAAAAATAGTATAAGACTATTTTAATATTCCGCGATATGATTTTTATTAAACTTTTATTATCTAATTTAATTTTTTTTTCTTGCAAAAAATTGTTCTATTTATTACAAACGCTACGGAAATTGTTTTAATTCTAGAATTTGGTTGCAGATTTTGAAGTGTGAAAATATATTTTACATAATTTTTTCCGAATCGATCTTTTATATTTCGGAACCTCATTTTCAAGATTGAAAGGAAAATTTTAAAAGTCTTCCAATTTAATAATTTTTCAGATTTTCTTGGTAATTTTTCTTTCCATTTCTCCTTAATACTTTTTGTGTCGAAAAATGTTGGAAGAATTTTAAATGTATTTTTTAAAAATGATCATAGATATGAAATATCTTTTCGAAGGACTAAATATTTATAAAAAAATTTGAAAAGAGATCTCAAAACATGAAGTTCTTTACTTTGAACAAAAATTAATAAATTAAAATTAATTAAAATAGACTTTCAAGAAATTCAGAAAATAAAATTAATTTTTGTGTGTGTTTTATACGGATTTTAGCAAAACTTAATATATTTGAGAAGTCAAATTTCAAATAAATTTCAGGGGAAATAATTAAATTTTAAAGAAACAAAATCGCTTAAATAATTCTATTGACAAAATAAATTATTTCACTTTAATTAAAATTTCTCAGGGTAATAAAATTAAATAATTAAATATAAAAATAAAATAAATAATTAAATTTCATAAAATTAAATAATTAAATTTAGTATAAAAAGTGTTCTCTGATCAATTGAGTTAGTGGATTAGATTTATATTTATATTCCATTTATGAAAATAACCAGAATATTATATTTTTATGTTAACCAAATCATAATATCAAATGTGTTAAGATGACAATTAATCGTTATTCATGATGAAAGGATTGGTGGTGAGAAGAAATAGAGAGTGAGGAAGATAGAGTGATTCACCTCTATACACTTCCACGATTTTTTCGTCTAGAATTATTATAAATCGAGTTGTAAGATACTGAAGATACACGAAATTTTATTGCAATTTTAATTTCAACTTTAACTTTAAACTAAGCTTTTGGTGCTAGTACCAATGACCAATATTAAATTAATTGAAAATATTTCCCAATAAAATTCAATTCAATTATTACTCTCTGGAAGGTATTATCAAATTTTTGAATATTCGGTAGATACTGTTTTATAAAACATAGGTTTTAAAATTGTCAAAATCATTTCACGAAATCCACCTAAAAAACTGCAAAATTAAATCCGGAATTTAAAAGCACTAATTTTGGACTTTCAAGTAATTTTTTGTATTTTTTGAACTTTTGGTATTTTAAAAATCTTACAATAAATAATTAATTGCGTACATGACAAATTTTTTTATATGACTATTACGGAATTGAATACAATTTCCTAATTTAACTTCAATCAAAACTGTCAAATTATGAATGCGAAATTTTTCTTCTTCACAATTTATTCAGCATATTTCTATACAAAAGATAATTTTTTTGAAATGTTTATTGAATTTATTAGAAACCAATTTTATTATCACCGAAATTTCACACAAAGTGGCTCGTGAATGGATCATGACAGCAAACAATAAACAGCCTGCCATTCAATATTATTATCAAAATTATACTGACAGCTGTCAAAATGAGTTTATTATCGGATACTAAAAGTTTGCTGAATGTCTCTTTCTTGAAGATAGCTAACGCTTTTGTTGCTGCCGACTTTTTTTCAATGGAATGATAGCAAAAGGTAGATCAACGATAACTTAACGTTAACAATTGAGAAGAAGAAAATTATGAAAGACATTATGAAAGATCAGAGCAATAAAAAAAGCAGATTGTATACATCGCAAAATATTAAGACCATTCAAAAAATTGAATTAAAATTTTATGCAAATTTCATTAAATGTTGGAAAAATGCTCGAAAATGCTCTTTTCCACTTAGCATTTCATATACTTCCGGTAGTCGCACTTTTCTCCTTCTTCTCTTATTTCAGTTTCTCTTCATTTCCTTTCTAGAATTCGCTGCACAAAACAGTATTAATTTTTAAATTTAGTTTTTTCCTTCCTTCAAGCGGTATCAAAAAATTGTGAGCAAAAAGGGTTTAATTTGATAACGGTTATTCGCGAATAACCACACAAATGGTATTCTTTCGGCGCATATTTATTATTCACAAGAAAAAGTTGTAACAATAATCATGAAAGTGACGAAACTTCCGACTTCGAGAGGAAGCGTTGGAGACATTAAAAAACAGTAAAAAAATAAAAATAAAAAATTATTTTAGAAAGTCATAAGTAAACATTCACCCGCATATCGCGCACTCACGTACCTACGCATATACCGAAGCATGTGTAATGACCCCGTAGGAAATCTCCACTAACCATAAGCCCATGATACCATTCTAGCATAGATTTTAAAAATGGAACTGAAAAATAATTTGGATACCAATTAAGACTACTACTGAAGCAAAACGCGGTGGTCAATCATTTCTATAATATACATAAACGCAATAGTCGTTCAATCCGATATCATGTGGGCGCCGTAGTGATGAAATTTTGGTTAAAATATTATTTTCGTGAAGGCAAGCTACCGATAGAAGTTTTTCAAAATATTCCAATTGCAAGGAGCTTAGCTACAAATACAAAAATCTGTCTATTTCGCAAAAGTTTTTGGCCTTTTTATACCCTGCCAGGCTTTGTCACTTTAAGAATTATCATAAAATATTCCTCCAAGAGAGCAGACATTGAACGGACCATAAGAAATACATCTGGTATTTTTTCGTTTCGCTTCCATACTACAATTACATTTTAAATGAATTAAATAAAAGATTGAGTTTAAAGTCAACACGCTGACCAAACCAGTTCGATGGTAGGTGGCGGACATTTATCCATAAACGCTACCCTCATTTAATTTTAAGACGAAACTAAACACATATTACACACACTGTTTTTGTATGGAATTGGAATTTTTTCCCTACTAGGTATTTTTCGCGTATAGAAAAAGGAAGTACTTTTAACTTTTACGGAATATTCATCTTCTTTTGCAACAATTTGGATGCTCAGTTAAGTTGTTGTTATAGTTTTCTTATCGCTGTTGTTGTTGTTCTTGTTGTTGCTATTATTGGATAAATCGAACATTTATATCGTATCTGGCAAATTTGTTTTGCACAAATATCGTAAATTTGTGTTTGCTTGTGGATGCATGTACGAATAGATGTTTACATGTATTAGCATCTGTGTGTGCATGTATGTATATGCACACATATACATATATGTATATGTATGGACACACACACATTGTGCATACTGGATTCGTTAACTTTCCGTTAGTGAATTATTTGATATGCCATCAATTTTGCATTCATCGTCTTTCCCTTTATTATTTGGCTCTCTCTCACTGTTGTTCATCTTCCTCTCTCCTCCTGTGTTTGTCTACACCTCCCCACCCGCCCGGCTCTCTATTTGCTTATGTGTCTATCTAACGTCTATCATTCGGAAGTATTTTATTTTATTTCCATGGAAATTTCTACAAATGAATAAACCAATTGGTTACTTTCGTTTTGCTTTTTATTTATTCATGTCCTTATTCATTGCTTTGTAATTCTGCTTCATTTTTTTACCTTTTTTTGGGAATTTTTGTATTTAGCATGTGGTTTGCTTAAAGTTCTATTCTCTTTCTTTTTTCTTGCACGATTGTCTTTAAACGAAATTTTTAATTTGGTTCTCTTACAAAATAGTTGTTTTAAAGTACAATTTTTATTCAGCTTTTACATATTTTTTTGATTTAATCCGAAAATAGTGAGCCCATTTAGAGCGAACATTTATCTGAAATTAAATTTGTTTTGTAATTATTTTTTTGTAGTCCACTTGAATTCTTTTATTTTACTTAAATTTTTTTAGGCATAGCATGCATCTATAAACCTCTCCCCTACATTGAAAACTTTTCAAATTGGTCTTTCTAAAGTAATTTATCAATCGTGATGATCTTGAAATTATTTTTAGATTGAAATCATAACAGTTTTACCCGACATTAACAATTTGATCCCAATGTGTTCGTGCTTTTGTCTTTGTCTCGCCATGTAAAGAAGGGTTTCCTTTCACAGCACTTTATTTAATTCGTATTTAGTGAATATGAAGTGAGCCAAATTAGTTTCATATACATATTTAATATTCTAGTATTTTCTGCACGAGTTGTTCGCGTCATTGCAATATTTTAAATAAAATCCAGTGATAATAAAGAAAAATATATATTCAATTCAAAATAAGTTTTATAGCAAGAATAAATTAAATCAATATTATGCCATTAACAATGAAATGGAAACAATAACAATAAATACTTCCATATAAATTATGCATAACGGTTTATTTATGGTATTAATGCAAACAAAACTGATTTAAACAATTTATTGCATTTAAAAATTAAGCATAAAGAGATTTTTTAAACAATAGTTCAATTAATAGAAACTAAAATTTCATGACGATGCGGTATGAAAATTAATATAATATAAACTTATAAAAATATAAAAAAACAAGTATAAACGCACAAATGGCAATAATAAAAAAATACAGAAAAACGAAAAGTAAAAACCTCCACTTAAAAAACTATAGGAATAGCAAAGAAGAAAAATAACCATGAATAACAAACGAACTATTTTCGAGAGAGAAAACGGAAAGGGACAAAACGAAAAATAATAGAAACCTTATATTTCAAACTACATCATAAACATTTTTTTAAAACTGAATTAACAACAAAAAAACTAAAAGAGAAAACCAAAATTTCCCCAAAAATTAACTAAATCGAAAGAGACGTTTGCAGTAGTAAAGATACGATATAATACCATACCGAACGATAAAATAAAATACAATCCGATACAGTATTACACGACACAACCAATTTGCCATTCGCAATTTTTGTGTATTTTTCCTTGCAATATGACGACGTCACTCAATGTTAACGCATCGAAATGGCTCATTAAAAATGGTAAGAAAACATTTTCATACTAATTTATATATATATATATATATATATATATATATATATATATATATATATATATATATATATATATATATATATATATATATATATATATATATATATATATATATATATATATATATATATATATATATATATATATATATATATATATATATATATATATATATATATATATATATATATATATATATATATATATATATATATATATATATATATATATATATATATATATATATATATATATATATATATATATATATATATATATATATATATATATATATATATATATATATATATATATATATATATATATATATATATATATATATATATATATATATATATATATATATATATATATATATATATATATATATATATATATATATATATATATATATATATATATATATATATATATATATATATATATATATATATATATATATATATATATATATATATATATATATATATATATATATATATATATATATATATATATATATATATATATATATATATATATATATATATATATATATATATATATATATATATATATATATATATATATATATATATATATATATATATATATATATATATATATATATATATATATATATATATATATATATATATATATATATATATATATATATATATATATATATATATATATTCACATCTAGTCATTAATTCATATAAATTATTTGCTTTAGATGGGTATATACTCCATAATTTCTTCAACTTATATCGTTACACTTTTAATTATCCCTTTCTTGAAAATAAAGTTTCATTCATTAATTTATATTTCTGAGAGTCACCTCAGGATAGGTTCGATCCTTCAGTATAGTTTAACGTCGACATAGGATGTGTTTATCAAAAATTGCAAAGCCAGTGTTCATTTATTTAAGGTGAAAAACTTATAACAGAGCCTACCATTGTTGCCATGAGGTCCGATGTAGGTTACCCAGCACAAAGCTGAGAGAATAAAGTATTTATAATAATAATAATAATAATAATATATAATATCTGTTACCTACCCACTCGGAAAAGTATCGAAGAAATTTGTATAAATTTTTGCCTTTAATTTTTAAGTTAATACTTTACATAAAATCTATAAAAATTAAGAATTATTTTATTTAAAAATAAGTCAATGCCGTGTTTAGAGTCTAAACAAAAAGCCCCAGACAACTTTATAAAATTTAAATAAAACGCTCCAAACCTCCAAAACATTGGTAAAATTTACTTTCAAATTCACAAAATTTATTTATAAAAATTTAACTTGAAATTTTGATAATTTTTGGTAACTCATTGTGTTGGTATACCTACTAAAGTTAGGGGAAACTAAAAAGGGAAAATTTGACAATATTTTACGATTAGTCATGAGCATGACATTAACATTAATTTTATAAAATTGAGGAAAATTTCTACAATTTTGAATACCGAAAAATTGTTAAAATTTAACTTAAAATCTGAAATCGAATTAGGAAATAATACTAAAATAAATAAATTGCACACTTTTATGCTCCATCTTGACATTAAATATATTATCAAATTTTTGTACATTTTCTATACTATTACATATTTTTTAATATCTTTTCGTAATTTTACTATTCAGTACATTTAGTTGACAGTATTTGACAAAGTACGAGTTTCATGTGATTTTTTATGAGGTGGTCTAATAAAATTCAAAGGTAACGCACTTTTCATTGCTTTTAATGCAAATAATGGCCCATTTTTCATGAGCCGGATATACGAACATGACTCATAAATACAAAAAAGGACTAATAAACGGAGTGTGAAGAATTAAAGCTAAAAACTGCTTTCAGAATAAAATTAAAATTAGAAAAATCAACAAAAAGTCAGATAAGAAAAATAACGTAAGAGAAAAAATAATTATTTTAAGTGCCTAAAAGGCGCCCACATCGAAATGCTGAAGGAGAAAAACATTTAGTAGCAGAATGGGCTCCATTACCAATGGAATTATTATATAATTTAACAAGAACAAATTTAGAAACAAAATCGGAGTCTTCGGTGCTCTCGACGCTTTTCTCAATTAGCCAAAGACCGGTCCTTGCGTTTCTAATTTTTGTTTTTCTTTTGTATTCATCCCTCTTTCTCTTGTTTTTCCTATCAATGTATTCATGCATCACATTTTAGTGAATTTTAATGAATCTAACCAAAAAATGCCTTTAAGCCTTTTCAAATTAATGGACCACTTTTGTTTAAAATAAACTTCTGCTGGTTATGGAAACAATGGCTTAAACTCTTAAAGGATTTACTTTTGTCAAAGTTTTTTGTTTTTAATTTTTAATATTTCCGTTTTTTGTTTGATTTGAGCCCAAAGTGTATTATTTGGAAAATTTCATTTACTTTGTTGTTAAATGAATTGAATACTAATAATTGTTTAAATATTTATAATTGATTTAATATTTTATTCTGTTTTCTTTGCATTTAATTACAAAGTGCACAAAATATATCAGAACTATATGTTATAAAAACAAATGAATTGCAATGTAAGAGATATATAAACAGTTTTTGGTTTAAATTTTTTAAGAAGTGTTATATATTTTAAGAAAAGAAAGAGAGAATATTGAGCAAACTTATAAAGTCCTCTAAAGACTTATAAATATGAAATGCGTCTATTATCATCATACATACATTCATAATAAATTTTACACACAACTACGCACGTGCATCTGCCGGACACATGTACTCACACCAAGAGAAATATACTCACACATGCACATAAGCACATACTATAAGGTTTGCAATCAATGTAATTACATCCATAAGAGCAATAGTGTAGATACCTGAACACACAAATATTTTATGCTCAACAATCTATAAACTGATATGCACTGTCGAAGCATACAAAAAACACACACATACACACTCATATGCACACACGCACTCACAGGTACACGCAAACACGCATACACCCAAGCACACGCATATAACTTTTTGAGGATTTATTATTTGTTTGTGCAGGATTTGGATTTTAGATTGCCTTTTTCTATTTTTCGTTGGTCTCTTTATTTGTTATTATCGTTGCTGCTGTTGTTGTTACGATCAGCATTTTGTTGCAGCATATTGTTGTTAGATATTGCTCATTTTCAGTAGATGTTCCTTGCTATTTCATATTACTTATCATTGTTTTTGTTTTTGTTATATGGAAATTGAAATCTGGCCATTACATCCGGACATCTGCATCTTCTTAAAAATCAATCAGTGCAATAAAAGAAATTTACATAAACAACAACAAACATAACAATTCAGAGTTTGTTTTATAGGGTGTAGAGAAGAATTTGATCAATTGAATTTGTTGCAATCTTTTCTGTTGTAGCTGTGGCTCCTTTCCCTCGTGATTTTACTGGGATCTATTTTAGTTCTTGTGGTTACGAATATGAGTAATCAAAGTTGAAATGACAAGAAGAAGAAGTAGAAAATATATTCAAACACAGGAAATTACCACCCATGTATAAGTCGACACACTCCTCTGTAGAGAGAGAGCGAGAGCGAGAGAATGTGAGGGAGATAGAAAGAGATACTTATGATACGAACGTGCAATATGCTGTGAAAATTCTTTATACTTCTTCCCTTTTTTCTCCTTTTGTAATCCCTCTTTTTACCTGCTTTCCTTATCTCCGATAAAGACATTTGGAAAATTTAGTAAAATCATTGAGAGATAAATATATAATGCAACCAAAATTAATTTGAAATATTTTAAGGTCTCTCGGGTAAGTCTCAGAGAAATGAATTACAATAGAGACATATGCACATACATACGGAAGATTGTATAATTGGAAGAAACAAGCCTACTTTACAGATAATTAAATAGATAGATAGATAGACAGGTAGATGAACAGACAGATGAATTGATAGAGAGATAGATAGATAGCTAAAGGGATAGGTAACTACATATATAGATGGATAGATAAATAGTAAGATCAATACGCAGGTAATATGTAATATGTAGATAAAAGTACAGATAAATAGATGAGAGTGAGAGTGAGATGAAGAGGTAAATAAATATATAGATTGGTGGATCGGTAGATGCATGGTATTCATATAATGTTTCGAATTTATTTTGTAACACTCAACAGCAAAACTCTTCTCCTGAAATTCAAAATCGAAGACGTTTAAGATAAAATCAAATAATCTGAAAGAATCCAAATGCACAAGCAAATACATACGAATATCTCAAACCGCAGAAATTCTGTTAAATTACAAGCGAACTCATTGTGCTCATCATTAAGTTTTTTCATCCACAACTAAGTCTTATATTTTAAAGTAGCTCTAGATCCATCTCCCTTTACAGGAGTGTACAATCTTGCTAAGAAATATTGAATGTTAACAAATAATATCATCGTAACAGTCACTAACATACTCAGTAATTAATAAAAAAGTACTTTATTATTTATTTATTTATTTGTTTATTATTATTATTATTTTTCTTTTTATAAATTTAATTTAATAGTCAACTAATAGTATTTTTTAATTTATTATTATTCCATTCTTTCAAATAATTACATTCTTTAATTCATTATTAGTTCAAATATTCCTTCTATACCCTTCGATTTCGATTACTGTAAATAAAAACCAGCGTCACGGCTAACTTTTGAGCTAATTATTGGGATTTATTGGTGACTATAATTCAGTTTGTCAACTTGGACAAAATATTCGAAGCTAAAATTGTAGTTGCGAATTTACCGTCTAACACAAAGTGTACTTTGCAGCCTGGTCGCGGTGAGCCAATTTATTGGAGAAATCGCGATGGCAGGATGTAAACTTCAATTAGGTTTAAATTCGACTTCCTCTTTGTTTCCCAATTTCGTTCAAGTAAACTTAGTAAGATTATTATTACACCATTAAACTTAGTATACTTATTACTTTTACTTTTTAGACTTCGATTATTGCAAGCTACTGAGACTTGACTACATATTTATTTATTTGAGAATAAATATGAGTATTTACTATCGTAATCAAAATTTCTCATAAATATTTAGGTTTATCACCAACCAATCGGTTTGATAAAAATATTCCATAGCCTCAATTAATATTTAATTAAATGCAAATACTCTCTCAGATTTATCCAAATAATCCCATCATCAATATCATCATCATCAGCTTCCTCTCTTAATTCGATTAACATCATCATCTCTCATCTCTCTGAAATAAATTTATTAAATTTAATGCATTTAAACATATAGAAGATTTATTATCCATTTTAGGAAAATGTGAAGTATATTATACTCAAACACTTGCTTATTATTCGTACACTAAGATATTTGCAACGATGGCTGTCGGTGACGTTAAGCAAACTGCTTCCCAAAGTTTACCTTTCGAAGTTTTGAGTCTAAGAAAATAACTTTTACACCCTTGCAACTAATTTCTTTATATCGGACCGGTTAGATATAAGTGGTCCGTTATATGAGAATCTCCCATATATTCTAATAATAAGGACACAGCCTAATAAAAATAAGTGGGTGTGAGATATGTGTGGATGGATTTGCGTGCGCGTGTGATAGAAATAGAAAGGTTATTAATTTTTAGTATATTTTCTTCTCAAACTATCCTGAAGTTAATTAGTACCGTACATATGTGTGGGTGTGCGTCTGCGTGCCTAAGAAAAATAGGAAAGTCGTGAGAATAGAAAGTTCGGCAGTTGAAAGAAAATTGCTTCTAGCATTTTCGCTTAAGTGAAATTTGATGATAGTAAACAATGAAGATAGGATTTTCGATTTTAAGCCAATTAGTGGCAATTTAAACAAAAGTAGCTACAAAAAAAAACACCAACAACAACGATAGTAAAAATAATTAGACATGCAAAATAAGTGGATAAGCAGACGTTTTTGCGTTACAGAAGTATTGAACATATTTTGCAAGATTGTGCGGAAAGACCGTTAAAATGGACATGATTTGGACAAAGTCGTTCAAAAACCGCAACCGGTAAAAATTAGGAACTATTTTATTCTCGACACTTTTTGAGTTCAAGTAAAAATTATGTAAGGTACTTATGAAAGGTAAGGTAATGTATGTTAATGTAATAACGGTAAAGGTAAAAATGGAAAGCTAATTATGAAGAGCTCTTGGGGCGGTGGAAAAAGGAAAGGAAGGGAGAGGGAAAGAGTGTGAGAAAGTGACACTACACAAATATGTTTCGCGGAAAATGAGTGAGAAATGGAACTCTTTCCGGGTATTTTAAATTTTAGCAACGAAATATGAGCGATATTTTTTCGGTATTACGACCATTTTTCATCTCTTCCGACTATCTGATATACTAATCATGTTATGAACAACAAAAACAAAGCGTCAAGAATGTCTACAGGAAAAATAAGTAAGAACAAGTAGGAACGCTAACTCCGAAACGGGTGGAGTTCATATACACGACTGAATAACCGGAGGGCGTGGCGCGCCTAATTCAATATTAGAGGTTCTTCAATGTTTAATAAAGGAAACTCTAATATTCTAATGAAAGATGTCGTCCCGACCTAATGTTATAGGGGTCAGTTATTTAATGCTTGATTAGTGAATGATTGATTAGTTTAGATTTACTACTCATCTTCAATACATCATTTCTCAAAACGATTATACAATTTATAGTATCGTTAGTAGTGGCATCAACGCACCCACATTTGTGAACTTATGACGCACGGCAACTACATCTTGAATATATAATTATATTATTATTTATTACTATATAAAATTAAATAAATTATATTAGAAATTATATTATAATTAGAGCTGTTATTTAAACAGAGGAAGTGGGAGCGCTGCTAAGCCGATAGCATCCATTTTCCATCAAAAACAAACAAATGTAGCAAAGAATATCCTTGCCAATTTTCATGTCGTAGTCTTTTTCATTGCGTTAGATTATAATCGCGATTTGCACAAACAGACACATAGACACGCATCCTCACAGACAGAGACATAGACAGACGGACAGACGGATATCACTAAATCGACCCAAGGGGTGATTATGTGCTACAATATATATGCCTTCCTATACCTACCACGCTTCCTTTGATGCGTTGCACAAAGTGCTATACTCTATCCCTTGCAATGTATGGTACACAAATTATATAAAAATTTCACATGCGTACAAACTGAACCAAATTCATTTGTCAATCTTTGCCCTTTTTAGGTATGTCGGTTATATTTAGAAAGCCTTGAGAGTCTAGTAATATTCTATCAAATTGTACAAAGCATATATTTCATTATCATCCGACTGACCCTCGGTGAGTCGCTGATTTGGATCTGGATTTCAGACAGAGTTTTTTCAAAATTAACAAGATTTCCTGAAGACTCAAATCGCATCAATTCTAAAGACAATTCTTGTTTGTTTTTGCTCCTTTATTTCTGTCCTGACCTACACCCCCTCCCTCATTTTCAAATCGCCTCGTATTCGTTTTAATTTAAGGCTGCTCCCCTTTCCATTCCATCCGACCCATCACCTCAACTTTTATCGTCACGCGTTAACGCGAAGAGGATTTTTTGAAAAGGATGCCTTCATTACTGTTTTCAGTTTGTACGATCTTGCAAACACTTTGAGGAATTTAACGCATAGCGATGCAACAGAAGCGGCTTCCAGAAACAATAAAAGCAGCCAAAATAACAACAACATCGTCAACAGCAATAACAACAACAACAATAGATTCTTTGTAAGGTTATCTGCCGCATCAACGTAAAATGTGATGCAATTTTAATGAATCGCAGGTGTTTGTTCCGTCGGGATACGCGTTAATGCAGCTTTCAGCCCCACTGATTTTTCTCTTTGTCCCCTTCTTCTTATTCTCCTCCCATTTGCACAATGAGTAGTCGTGGTTGTTTACTTGAACTCATTCATTACGCTCACACCCTACATTACCGCCGTTTCTTTTCCTTTGTCTTCACGATTTCCTCCCGCTTTCTCCCTTGGTCTTACACTTCCCTTTCCTCTTGTCATTCACCTTTCTTTCAGTTTTCTTAATTTTTCATAAAGCTTCCTTCGTACTTGCAAATTATTTTTCTTATCGTTGTAATTGCTCCGGCGGTTTTAGTTTTTGTTCTTTGTTGATTTTTTTTCATCTTGGGATTTGAAGTAAATCCTTGAAGTGCAATTTTTCTCATCCGCTTAGTCATTTATCGTTAATTCTTTTGCGCCTTTGGTGATCTTCTTCTTCCCCCATCTTTTTCCACTTTTCTTTGCCTTTTTTTGGTTCTGTTTTTTTTTTGTATGGTTTCAATTTTGATCTAGTCGTTGATTATCACCGTTGGCTCGTTGCACATTTTGTTATTTTCATTTGACTTGGCGCTGCTGGCGACGATGACGATGACGTTGGCGCCCGCGACATTGGCGGTGGTGGTGACTTCCGCAGCGTTAATAGCCTTCAGTAGCTTTGGTGATCTCGGTTGCTCTGACTTCACTACCATCGTAGTTCACTACCAGCGTTGTCGTTGGCATTGTTGCCACCTGTCTGATTACGTTCCCGGTTGGTGCTCCTTGAGGTATTTTTGCAGTTAAGCGTTTCACATTTGTTTTGTTTTAATCAGAAATTGTTTCCCTTTTGTCGTCTGAAGACGATGTCAAGATTTTATTCATATTTCCTGAAGGATACATTTTCTTTTGTCGTTTCTTTTTCTTCCATTTCCGTTTTCGGTACATTTCTCTTTTCACTTTTTTTGTTCATTTTTTTTTCGAGTTCACTTTGTTTCTTTCTTCGTCACCTCCCGATGATTTTCTCTCTTCGCTTTGACGGTCTCTTACTCTTCTTTGTATTTCTTTTTGTTTCTATGCGTTTGAAATCGTGATTCGGAAGTGATGATTATTAGTAGTAGAGTTTTTGTTGTTTTTGTACTTGTTGTTGTCCATTTTGTTGCAACCTAATTTATCTGATGCTCACGTTTCGGTTGCTCGTTTGTTTTTTCTTGATAAAATGTTCATGTTTCTATCTCGTTGTTGCTTCCTATTGCAGCAGTTGTTGTTGTTGTTGCTTCCATATCCAGAACGGTGTAGTCTTGCCGCAGATTGAAAAAATCGTGCGACTGATCTCGTATATCAGCGCCTAATTTATCGCGGTGCAATATATGTGTATAAAATATCAACAACAGCAACAACAGTACTTACAAAAAACAACTATAGCAACATTCACAACTTATTAAAAAACTCTTGAGTAATTTTCGAAACTAAAATTATATGTTGTTGCCACATAAAGGGAAATCTCTTCATGTTGTCATTTTTGTTGTTGCTGCCGCAGTTGTTGTTGTTTGTATTCTGAAGTTTACCTCAGCCTTCTGCGTGTTGAAATTTCAGTAGACTGGCAGGCAACGCAACGGCAGTAATTTAAAAAGTTTTAATTAAAAATGATGCTTTAGTCAGCGTGTTTTGTGTGGTGTGGTCTCGTACGCAATTGGAGCCAACTATTGCTGACTGTTGTTGTTAGTGTTAGTGTTGATTTGATTGCTATTTCGCACAGGTTTTATTTATTGTTAGTGTAGTAAATAAACTAGCAATTCTTTCACATTCAAGCACATGATACGATGCGTGCTTTAAGCTCTTCTGTCACATTTCGTAATGCTGCTTCTCCCTCTTGATTATTATTGCTGTTGCAATTATTCTTTCCTTCAGTTTTTAATATTGGCTTCTAAATTCTGATTTCCTTTCTTACTTCCTAAAATTGTCTCTGTCCACAAGGAGTGAAGATGATGGAAATATAGTGATAAAGCAAAAAAACAAGAAGAAGGAGAAATGATAAAGAAAACTATGAAGGAGAAAGAAACTATGAAAAGGAGAACTATGAAAAGGAGAAAGAGAACACAATTGAAAGAAAGAAAACACAAGCAAATAATTTGTTGACATTCGAGAACATTATTCACGATAATTTTAATTCGCTGAGAAAATTTGCAAAATGTTTCGGTAAAACTCTTAGCGACAAAATAATGTATCTTTGCTCGATTAATTAGAAAAAGACGAGCGAACTGATTTTATTATTTCTTTGGAGGTTATTGTTGTTTATGTTTTTGGTATTCATTTTAATATTAAAATCACTAGATCCTATGAATATATATATATATATATATATATATATATATATATATATATATATATATATATATATATATATATATATATATATATATATATATATATATATATATATATATATATATATATATATATATATATATATATATATATATATATATATATATATATATATATATATATATATATATATATATATATATATATATATATATATATATATATATATATATATATATATATATATATATATATATATATATATATATATATATATATATATATATATATATATATATATATATATATATATATATATATATATATATATATATATATATATATATATATATATATATATATATATATATATATATATATATATATATATATATATATATATATATATATATATATATATATATATATATATATATATATATATATATATATATATATATATATATATATATATATATATATATATATATATATATATATATATATATATATATATATATATATATATATATATATATATATATATATATATATATATATATATATATATATATATATATATATATATATATATATATATATATATATATATATATATATATATATATATATATATATATATATATATATATATATATATATATATATATATATATATATATATATATATATATATATATATATATATATATATATATATATATATATATATATATATATATATATATATATATATATATATATATATATATATATATATATATATATATATATATATATATATATATATATATATATATATATATATATATATATATATATATATATATATATATATATATATATATATATATATATATATATATATATATATATATAATTTATAGTTATACTCCTTTTGGGTCTTATTCCTGGCTGACTGATATTATTTTTGATTACCAGATAACAAAATTATTGCTAAAAAATTAGTTTCCGATTATATTTTAATTTAAATTAATTCAAAGCATGTACATTTTCATTTAGAACTTTAATGTTTCCTTTAATAAAGAATATTTCGTTCGCGTTTACGCCGAGACTGCTGATTTCCAAGCTCTGTTGAGACTGTAGTGCCGATAATAGTGCTGCTGAGAACACGAACACCACTCTCGATGTCCGCGCCCGCGCCGTTGTTGTCCCTCAGCTGTTACAACTATAGGATTCGCGAAATTATTTTAATGTTCTTTATAAAATTTTTCACCAATTTTTGCAAACGTATTTATGAAAAAACTTATTTCCTCTTTACGATATTGTTACTCGAAATTTTTTTAATTTAATATTAGTTATTTGCCTTTTATTGAAGATGTTTGCGTCAGTTTAGCATTGCGTTCGAAGAAAAGAACGAATGAAAGGAAATGAATTAAGTTGAAAAAAAGAAAAAATCCGTTGATTGTTTATGGAGTTTTTCTTTTTAGAATATTAGAAAATACTAGTAAGCTTAACGTTCAAAGCTATCTCTATATGCGAAAAGTTTTAATAAGAATTTGAAATGGAAACAAACATTTAATAAAAAATATGAAGTTTTTATTAATAAAAAGTTTCCATTTGCTTTTGGTCAGAACTGTAATTCTCGGAAGTGTCTAGGAAATAGCAATTCTAGAAAGGGAACCAAGAGGCAATGCTCCATATAGAAAGATATAAAAGGTTGGAGTGAATGAATGAAAGAGAGGGAAAAAGAGAGAGAAAAATATAGAGATGTTAGGATATACTTTCAAAAATCAAAATAAAGGTAGAGTTAAAAGTAAAGTAAAGAAAAACGGACGTCGACAATTTTCAAAACTTCTTTAAAGAATCAGAAATTTTTGGTATTTTCATGCTTTCATTTTCTCCATTTTCTCCAGTAGTAACTCTAGTTTTCGAGATATTAGCACTAATTTTGTTGATAATTATTTCATTATTTTCGCTCCACTGGAATTTATCAGGAGTAGCTTTACTATTTATTTTTCTTGTTTTCGTACAATTCGCGAAAGACTATGTCAGAAATTTAAAAAAAAATTGTATGTCTCTCGGAAAGAATGTAAAAGGATAAATCAAAGTATCAAAGAAAGACTAAAATCACAAACCGGCCCAACTAGTTTCGGTTTTGTTGTCGTTGTTGTTATCTTCTTTAAGTTCAATTTCCCAATACAATTTTTCTTTACAAATTAAATATTTGCTGACTATCTTTCATCATTCTGACACACTCCCAGACAAGCATGGACGATGTGCATCCGGTTGTCGTCTGATCTTTTATCATTTCAATTTACGGCGTCCAAAGGCTTGTCTTCGTTTCTTCATTCAAACAATTGTGTTAACACTGATGTTTTGTATGTGAGTATGTGAGCGTCTCTTAATTTGAATATTCCTTTGGTCTCAATCATTTCCGTTCATTTCTGAGCTTCATGTAATTAAAGCCAAGAACAAAAAAAGTAATAATATTAAAAAGGACAAAAGCCTAAGGTGAAAAGTAATGAAATAAAAATTGAAAAGAATAAGCAAGGAAAACCGTGAAAAATAGGAGGAACATCGGAAACGTTTTGCATCGTTCTTCCCTTTTTATTTTTCTTATTTATATATATATATATATATGTTTGTTCCTAATTTAGGTAACGCTATTCGTTAACACTCCTCTCATGTCTTTCCGCTCTCATCTTCTTTGCATTCCATCTCTCCCCCCCCCATCACAGCCTTCCTCTTCATTCTATAAAAACAGTTACTCAAAAACTTCCCTTCGGCCCTGGCATCCCTTCGGTTTAGTTTGAACTAATAGGGTGCAAAAGTGTGGCAACGCTCAATTATTTTCAATATTGCATCATGCGTTGAGGGTTCCATTTTCTCGTCTCATTGCTCGTTGCCTTTTTGAATTATTTCTATGCATAACCTTTAATTCTATATTATTTTTTGATGTTAACGATGTTAATAGTGATGATGATGATGATGATAGTAACAATGATAATGATGTCCTTAATATTCTATTCAAACTAAAGTTCGCGAACACCTTAGGGAAAGGGAAACATTTTGAAAACAGAAACACAAGAGAAGTGTTGTTGGTGTCGCTTTATATTGCCGAAGGCTGATTTTCCATAAACGAAAATAACTTTTATCGCCACTCTCTTTCTTCTGTTTCTGTTTGTTCTTATCTCTTTCCATCTCTATCTCACACACACACATTTCTTATCTCTTTCTATCTCGGTCTCTCACACACTTGAATTCGCTTTCATCTTTTCTACTTTACCCTTGTGATTATCATATTATTCATATTTTTGTAGTAGATGTTTTTGTTGCGTTTGTTCTTGCTGTTCTTGTTATTGCCATTTTGCCAGTCATTATTTTGCTCTAATCTTTTCATTTTTGTGCTGTCGATTTTATTGTTGTTTTTCTTATTAAAGTTTCACTTTAAGCGAAATTCGTTTTGAGTTTAAAAAACTTTAAGATTACCGTTGGCGATAGGTTACTCCATCGGGCATTGACGCAAGTCCCATTGTTGGTGACGTGGATGTTGCTCCTGCCGTTGGCTGTCGGCTGACCTGCATGACATAAATAATTCACAGACGAAATTTCGGTATTTTGCTTGACATTTCATACTTTTAAAAAACTGAAAAAATTAAGAGTTTTTCTAAGCGAGATTGAAAAGATTTTTATAAAACAACAGGGCGTATGATTAATTATAATTGCCCGAGTCGAGATTTGTAGGCGATATTTGGATATGTGAGGATTTGGTATGAATCAACCGTGAGATATTCGTTGGTGATTGTGGTTCGAGGTAACCGTGAGTTTTGAGAACTTCTGGCAGGAGTTTTTAGAGATATTTCCAATTTAATTTTGTCTTAAACAGCGACGTAACTAATACGATTTTTAGCAGAAGAAAAGAAAACAAATATCTTTATTAGTTTTATATATTTACGAATGTAGTGGAAGTATACGTTACGTCAAATAAAAGCACGATGTTAACACTCATAATTGTGTAGCTTTAAATCCAGTGAAATCTCTTACTTATAGAAATCATTAAAATAAGAATTTATAATTTAAAAATGTTATAATTTTCGTTGCCTTACATTTCATAGTTTCTTAATAAAACAATGCTTAATCTGGACGATAATAAATGCTTAACTATCATCACATCAAAGCCACACCATTAAAAATATTTACATATTTGTTAAAGCTTTTCAATAATTCAATATAATTTCAATCGCTTCAGTTCAGTCGCTTCCATTATTGCATTGTAAAAAGCTTGGCTGTTTATTGTAGCTGTTATTATTGTAGCTTATGTTAATAAAGTGTCAATGAATAGCAATGTAAATATTAATAAAAACAAATAATTGATTTCAAACAATAACAAGGGAAGCAGTGATGAAAAAAAATAATAATCAGATGAAGGGGGATTGAAGGAGAACTCAGTCGCATGACGCGACCATATACACGTACTTCCGTATAACCCCACATATCGCCATTTTTGCAGCACTTGCTACAACCAAGCATATGTCTATCCATCTAAGTTGACTAGTATACTCACCTACGATTTATAGTAATTATTATCATTATAGGAAATAGTATAGTAAATATTATTACGATCGATTGCTATTGCTTGAGAGTACGAAACACGCTACCTTTTCCTTTTTTCTGAAAACTAAGCAGTAATATTGCCGATTAATGTTAAGTTTATTAATATTCTTTCTTTTCAACAAATATTATCCTCAAAAGCAAGCAAACAGTTTAGTCCGGTCTATTCACTCTCAACTAATGCTCTCATTTTTAATCGGACAAGACATCGGATATGACAAGAGGAAATTTCTTCACGCACAAAATTCAATCAATTAAGAATTTTAAATGAGAGTCATCATTGTTTTCATTTTCTTTACACAGTGTGAAGAAATAATTTTTTATTAAACTCTTGCTTAAGAAAAGATTAAGATGCTTACATCTCATTTAAATTTATTAATTAAATGTCTCGCTAAATTAGAAAACAGGACCCAGAAGTGGACAATTTTTATTTTTCGAATACATTGCTATAAATCCACAAATTTGAAAAAACTGAGAAAGTAATAATTTCCGGCAAATAAAAAGTCTTTCTTCCAAGAACGATAACTAAATGAAAGAGTATGAAAGAGAATGTGTATTAAGTCGCTTTCGACTTCATAAATTGTATTAATATTAATCGTATTAGATTCTAAATAATAAATTGTATCATATTTTGTTGTGTTTTTTTACATTATCAATATATAATTAATTGTTATTTTAACAGCAGGTGTAGGGGCTACCTTGAGAATGAATGGACCAACAGAATCATTTATAATTTTTTTGCAATTTTTTGCTGTCTGTTAAATAACGAAATATTAATTAAGGACAGCAGCGATTGCTTATTACGAAACACTTGCTGGACAAGATAGAAGAAAGAGGAGGGAGCTAGAGAGGGGAGAAATCAAATGAGTCAAAGAAATATGGAAGAGCGATGTTTTTCCTTTATCTTTTTTTGTTTCGACCTCCTTCCACACGATATTTTTGCCGAATTCCATTTCAAAAAAAGGATGAACTTTATGAATATTTTAAAAACATTTTACTTCTCGCCTCTTTACAATACAATTGTATCTTTTTTTGCACGCTATTTGTCATTTATATATTGTCAATTTTTCATTTTTGACATTCAACTAATTTGAACAAATTTCAATTAAATTCTTTTGTTTTTATTTGTTTGCTTGTCAACCAAGACTGCAGGGAATTGTCTTCTGCATGTAAACAATCAAAAAATTTAATAAAATTGATTTTTTTTGTCTTTCTTTTTCGTCTTTCGTCTTTTTCGTCTTTCGCTTAATTTATTGTGTTCCTTTTTTAGATATTTTCTAATGAAGAGCATTTTATTAAGAGTTAAATAAGTCGAAGTCTGAATAAGGGTAAGCTTTAATTTGGGGTTGTAGGATTTTCAGTAAAATTATTTTGTTCTATTTTCTCCTCCTTATTTGTTTTTATTTCGTCATAATATTCGTTCCATATTAATCTGTCTCTTTTTGTTTCATAAGTAAAATATTTAAATATTAAGTAACAGGGGAAAGAAGAGGTAAAGACAGGTAGACAAAAATAATCAGATATTATCGGATTACGGACAAGTTGCACGTCTTTTCGTCCTTTCCCTCTATCCTCCGCCTTCCCGCCACTTTTCGACTGCCCTTCTTCATCAGTTTCTTATTCAAAGCGTATCAAAGAAACAGCTATTTAAATAATGTTTTCAACTATAATTTAAAGACTTTACCACAGAAACCACAACTGCAAAAAGAACAACAACTAGTGACACAACGGGAGCAATGGTAAAAATTTGCCGCGGGTCATCATTATTGTGAAAACAATATGAAATGCGATTAAAGAGCACGCACACGCGTAGCAAATAAACAAAAAGAAATCTGATATAATATTTTTCGATATTAACACATAAAAGCGTTTAACGGGTGTCAGTATTATTTTGCTTTAAAGAGTGCCCAGGGGGGTTTAGGTCTTCTAAATTATCATGGTTGAGAAACCGTGATGGGTACAAAAATTGTTTTTATCAAACAAACAAAATAAAAAACGAAAGGTATTTAGGTTTGTAAATAAATGGAATAATGTAATTCAGGAGAAAGGAAAAAGATTATTCTTTATTTAAAATTCAATATTTATCCTTTCCCGTCCTTGCGCCCGAATTCCCAAACACCGATGTAAGCGTCTTTCATTTAAATACCTTTAAGACAAATATTATATCGTTTCCAGTAAATGCGGTTAAATTTAATTATTCGCATCATCACAATCGTACAACACCAGCATTCATAACAACAAAAATAATGAGAGCAGCAACAACAGGAATGACCACAATACGTATAATAACTTTAGGCCACAAAAGCAATTAGATAAAGAACAGAAGTAAGAACAACGCCACCACCACCAACAACAACAACAATAACGACAACAATAATAACGACAACGGCAACGATTATATCAATGTTTAAACAGTATTTAGTTTACCGTTATCAGTTACAATTGAATTTGAAGCAAAAACTTTAAGCTTTTATGATGGTCACCATTTAATCTATTGTTGCTCCGTTAGTTGCTGTTGTTGTTTTCCCCCATTGTTTGCTATATTTCTCTTGTTCTTGCTGCGCTTTTATTTTGTTGTTAGCTTTTTGCTATTGCTGGCGTCGTCGTTTCCATCTATTTAATTGTTTTCTCCTGAATATACTTTATTGTTGGTCGCTTCTGTTGCATTTCTTTTAATCACACCAACGGAATTATTACCAGTAAATGGACACTAACAATATCGGTGGTTGACAGTAGTAAAATGCGGTAAATAGCAAAACAGCTGCAACGATGTTAGCAATTATTACAATTCACAAAAGAAAAGCAGCAACAACAATAGTATTGGTACAATAATTGCAGTAGTATTAGTAATAAAAACCAAAAAGATTAAAATCATATTAATAACAACAAAGCCATGCAATTCAATACAATTTAAAAAAGAGCAGAAAATTATTTACTTTATTTATCACATTCTTCTACTTTCACTTTTATCTTAGGAATATTTTTCTCTTATGTTTATATTAATTGATAATTGAACGCGAAACATTGCGAAGAGATTTTTGGACAAGAAAGTTTAGAGAGAATGCAAACCTTTTTCACATACTGTTTATGCATTCAATGCATGGTCCATCGGTTGGTTTCTTTTTGGTTTTATGTAATTTTTAAATAATGTGTTCATTTATAAATTATTTTTATTTGCTTTTCCCCTAAGTTTGTTAAATATTTTCAATGGTTCTGCCACATTTTTTGAAAGAGTCATAAAGCAACTTACGTATTAATCAATCGTCGCTGAAAGTCTCACGCTTCTTACGATAAGAAGCTTTAGTTGGTTTGAGGCGTGTACGAAAAGATATGGTTAAAGTTTGCGTAATGCGCTAAATGCATTAGAGCAGAATGGAAAGGGCAAAGTTGGTTTACTCTAAACTGAGTCTTTTATGGTTTCGATGCATTAATAGATATGTCTTTTTATTGACACTGGTAGGACCAAAACTGAATATCATGACTTGCCCTATGCACCCTTGAATTCATAGTGGAGTCCCGAAAATACTATCAGTGCCTGCGATTTCTATAGTAATTGATAATAACTACTTGTCATTAACTCTTAATCATTCCTAATCATTCCAAAGAAAAGATAATTGCGTTAAAATTTGTGAGGATAATTATTTTAATGACATACATTCAATATTTTATGCAAAGCTCGGACTAGTTTTTGTAAAGATATTTGATTTATCCTGCATCATTGCCGGACACATTCCCCCTCTCTCTCGGCCTTTGCACTTATTTCTCTTACTCTCCACCTCTAATCACCATCTTTAGGCTCGCATTTTATTGCAGCTTACTGGAACTCTCCATCAGTCAATTTCCTTCTTCTCAATTCACTTTCGTTTGCCATCCTCGCAATCTGCTTTCATTCTTTCTCTCTCTCCCTCTCTCTTTTCCAAACTCCAGATCAATACCTCTTACCGATCATTAGCTTGTCCTAGTGCTTTTTATTTGCCCATTGTTCATGTTTTTTCTTTACCTTTGTCTACTCTTCCAGCAAATATAAATTTCTGCGTGAAGCAGTAGCCCCCCTTCTCCTTTGCGATTTTTAAGATTTCTATTTCTTGCTGGGTTTCTCTCGTTCTACCCGTTCGGTAGATTTTTGCATTCACATAGTTCCAATTCTACAACGCTTTTTAGGCGCCCTTTAGATTGCCTTACAATCGTTTTGTTTACTTCCATCATAAATAATTTCCCATTAAGGTTTTCCTTTGTTATTGTCCTAACTTCTTCTTTTTCTGTTCTTCTCTCCTTTCCTTTCTTTATCCTTCCCTTTCTTCTTCCTTATCTTTCTTCCATTCTCTCTTACTTTCACGTCGAACGATATTCATTGCTCATTTCTCTCATCCGTGCCGTCATTGGTTCCATGCTGGGTTGTTTATCTTCTTTTCGATGACCAAAAACTAAGGTCGAGAGAGACTAGACAAAAGTCGCGGCATTTGTCTTTTGTCCTGTCAACGACTTCCGCTGCACAAGTATCCTGCAAATGAATTGAATTCAGTTCACGAAAGCAGCTTAATCTGAATTCGAACGCTGAAGAATCCGATGATTCATTTCATCGGATGAGACTGCAGACGGAAGGAACGACGGTTGAAGGCAATGAAAAGAGCGGAAGAATATCATTTGTCTCGCAAGATTTTATTACATTGGTTTTCAAGGGGGGGTGGAAGGAGACGGTTGGGAATATTTGTATGTGTTATGTTTTTTGTTTTTGTAAATCCCTGAATCTTTGAGGTATTTTATATTTCAATACAGTCGTTGTTAATGCTGGTTTAGTTGATGACGAAAATGCTGCCGCTGGGGCTCCTTCTCCTTTCCTTTTTGATGATGCCATAAATAAATTATTCTCTCTAAAATTTAACAAAAAAAAATCATTCTGCATTTTTCAATCCTATGGAAGCAAACGTTTCGATAGCGTGGTTGTTATTGTTGATCTTGTTGTTGCTGTTTTTGCTTTTGTTTTTTTCGTAAATTGTTTCACTTATATTAATTTGTACGTCGTTCGTGCTCTCACTCGTTTATTCGTTCCATTCTATACTTTCGACACGTAATGCATCACTACCAAAAGGAGAAAAAGAAGAAGAACAGGACGAAAATGTTATTTGCATTCAATTACTCTAAGCTAAAATAAATCAATCTCTGTTCTCATCTCTCTCTCTCTCTTAACGCCTCCGGATATTCTTTCGTGCAATATCTTTGATATCATCTGGGCCGATTCTCTGATTCTGAATCATCGTGCCTTTACCCAAGTTTCACTTTCAAACTTCGCAAATTTCGAAATAATTTCGGTAAGAGATTGAATGAATACAATTTATTTATATTTTTTGTTTTCCTTCTATTTGTCTGTCTGTTCCTCCGTGTATTTGTCTCTGCGGAAAGCAAAAAGGATGCAAATCATAAAGTGCAATATTCAATTGCCGTTGGTGCTGTTGTTTACTCGACTGTTATTGTTGTTTCCCACACTTCGTTTATTCAACAACGTCGCTAAAGTATCTCTTCTACAATCCTTCCGAATTTTCGTAGTGTTTCGTAAGGAAGAGGAAGAATCCCAAAGGGATTTCGAAAGAAAAAGTTCCAAAAGATCGGATTTCATTTGATCGCTTGTAAATCTATTCTCTGCTTTAATGGGTGGTGTTGTTTGTTTTTCATTCTTGTTGTTTAGTTTGTTGTTGTCTGCAGTTGTTCGATTTGTTTCTGCTTTTGTAAATCACTGAAAGATTTCTATTTGTCTTTACATACTCTTCGTTTTTCTTTTCATCATCAATTGGTTTTACATTTCGATCTATTTTTCTCCCCCTACTCCAGCCTTCCCTTTTTCTCCCAATAAATTCTTAAAAAATATATAAACAAATTTTATCCGAAGAATTCTGTAGCGCGCCCGTGTCTCGCGTAAATCGATATCGATTGCAGAGTAACGAATAGTATAGAAGATATTACTTATTTACTTTTCACCTTTATTACAATTTTGTACTGAAATAATAAGAATGATTCTTTCTTATCGAATTGCTGTCAAAAAAGTTATTGCTTTGAAAAATATGAATTGGAGACAAACTTAAACGGACTTTTGAAAAGATTAAAAAATCTTCTACCGTGAATCCCTAAAGGGTAAAATTAATAAATTTTCCATTCCTTTGAATTTCTTCCTTTATTAAATTCTCTTCCCGAAGGTACTAAAGTGTTTATCGATTCTAAAAACTATTTTTTTCAGACCACTTTCTGTTTACTTCGCAGATGTCGTAGTCATTTTTTGTCGGTGTGCAAGGTTTTTTCTAGAACTTTGAAAAATATGTGAAATAATTCCAAAACTTCTGAAATATTATTTCGACGATTCATTAAATTTAAATGTATTTTCTTTTTGTTTTTTTTTTTGTATAACTTCGCATCGTTTTAATAATGATTTCAATTAATCTAGAAATGAATCGATATCAAAAGCGATAGTAAGACTTATTCTTCAAATTCTCTAAGGACGGGCGGACGTAATGACGTAATAAAACCCCTTCATGTGTCTTTGTTTTGCTTTTGTTGGTTTATTTTTTCGATACATTATTTTAAATTTACCATCGTGTCTTTTTTCTTTCTTCTCTTTCCTTTTGTCACAAAGGTTTTGCTTTAAAAGAGTCAGTTGAAAGCGTTCTTTGTGCTTCCCGCAGAATGCGATAGAAAAAAAAAATATTGAAATAAATACGGACTTATAATACTCGCCATTCCATAACTTTTCATGCTTACTGCACCCGCTACTACCATCATTATCGTGATTGCAATGAATGTTGGAATGATATTTAACAAATAAGCACACATAAATGTATGCACACACGTACTCATACAAGTACACTTTTATGGTGGAATAAAACCCTGGCACCTTTAAAACACTCCCTGCATTCTTCAACTACTCTGATAAAATAAATTCAGTTGTTGTTTTTATTATTGTGGTTACGGTTACTATTGAATGGATACTGTTGATCCCTTATCATTTTTAAATTTTTTCGTTCTTGGATTCGCGGTGAAGGACCTTTATGACCATTACAAACACCATTTGTATCACCATTAGCCATTACTATAAACAATCCCCAAATTAACGTGTCATCATTTAAAAAACCACCATAAACACCACTATCCAAAACGACGTAACTTATCATCCATAAAAACATAAGTTATCACTATAAACTCTTACTGTAGTGGTATGTCATCACTTCAAAGATTCGTAAATTCCCATAAGCTATCATCGTTTTTGTACCCTACACCCGAAAAGGTGGGGTGTATTCACTTTGTGCTTCTGTTTGAAACGCATTAAATGATGATAATGGTGGTAGATATAGAGAAGTGTGAATATACTCCTGGTTAGATCAATTCAGCCCTCTCGCGACTTCCTGAGTCGTTTTAGGAATAACTATCCATCTCTCTGTCTTCTCTGTTTGTCGACCTGTGTGTCTATATCTGAAAATTATGATTACAGTGAAATGTTTGAAATGCATGAAGTTTGTCACTAATATTCTTTGTGAGTTAGTGCCACGTCCATTTTTTATGAGATATAATTCTAAAATGCCAGTTTTCAGTCTGTACTGAAATATTGATGCTGTGTTCAACATTATGAATCCATAAAAAAGTGGGCGTGGCATTCGAATTATAAACTATACCATGTATGAACAATTTGAAAAAAGTTTTATTTCAGACGGTTGTATATAAATCATAAATTTAAAATACGGATGTAGGGTATATGGATGCCTGCCAAGCATCCTTCCTTTTGCGTTTTCGTTATTTTGCATAACTATTATAACACTTTTTTATTATAATCTTCATGTCAAAAAGGATCATTGTCGTAAGCCACAATCACCACCGAGTGTCATAATCACTAACACTCATGCGTTGAATGTGTTAAATGTCATCATCAGTAATATTTATTAATTTATTATATATTTATAGATTTATAGATTTATCATCAAAGACCACAACATCGTTTTAAAATGAGATTATAATCAAGTAATATTTTCATCCATTAGTCACCAAAATTTAGTTCCATAACTTCTATATATTACTGCCATAATATATTCTCAATAAAAATATCACCATAAGAAGAAGTCAGGACTGTAAATTGTTCTCATTATTAATGAATATCATCGTAGAGAAATAATCTTCATTAAGTATTGATAAGTAGTCATTACCAAATCATATCGCTATCACAAGTACTCGCCAGTTATAACTAATCACAATTATCATCATCATTACCATAAATATCATCATTATATATATGTTATTGTGACACAAAAACACATCGCTAGATGTCATAATCACATTCAATTATTGCTATCATCGTTAATTTTACATATCAATGTGTCATCACTTCTAAGATTTATTATCATTAATTTAAATCATAATAAAAAATTAATCAACAGTCATTGCAAATAACAAATATTTTTAGGTGTTATTAAAATCTTAATATTACTATAATATCATTGGTAAAATTAAACATAAGAAATTAACGTCATGAACCACTAACAACATAAATCATTATCATCATTCACTACCATCACTAACATCAAACATTATCACCACCACTGCTGAGAGTCATGATGGTATAGAATTTTCATAAAAAACCATAAGACGCCGAATATCATCATCACCGACAAGAACTACCACCATTAAATGTCATCAGATTTGAAAATTTTCATTGTAAAGCATAACCATAAGCAATCATCAGTCATCATAATCCATGACTATCATCATCGTCATCAAAACTAAAATCATTACCACAACAATGTTATGATTATGATATATTATAATTGCGATATATAATTATGGTATGTAATTATTATACATTATAATATTCCTTCCATGGCGTTTCTCGATTGACATTTACATTGTCATCATCATCGCTACTCGCTTAGTGATATTAAAATCATCATAAGGAATTTTTTACAAATTTTTAATAATACCCCCAACAGCCTTTCCCTCCCTTTTATCGCTCTGTCATTCTACCACGCAAACATTATTGTCATTATTCCTTTGTCATCATTGGAAATTACAATAAAAATATCAACAACAAAAAGAAATATCAATGCGTAATTCAGTCTTTCATTCATTCATGCATTCATTCTTTTTTTGGTTTGTTGGTCCTGTGTCATGTCCTGCGGCGCGCTATGGAATGGCATAACTGTTTGGAGTAAATTTATCCCGATTGATGCTACTGCTACTGCTGTTGCTCCTGCTGCTGTCACGATTGAAGCTATATAGAGTTGCTGTTGATTGTTGTTTGCTGTCGTTGTGTTTGTACATTTTGTTGTTATTTCTGTTTTGTATTTATTTTGTTGCCTGCGGTTGTCTTATTTTGATCCCGTATTCATTTTCCTTGAACGGCTCTTGGGCCGCGCGGCATTCGGGAAGGTGGTGGTAGCTCTGTAGGCGGGTGTGAGGCGTTTGTTCAAGTGCTTTCAATTCTGTTCAGTTCTTTTCGCTAGTCCCTGAGCATCGACTCTTTTCCAGATTCAGTCCCAGACATAATAAATTTTTTCCTTTCGACGTATAAATTTTTTTCTCATTCTCTTCATCCCCGGGGAACACTTTGCGGACGCAGTATTGTCACAGTCATCGCCGTTATTGTTATTGAGGTTGTTCTTTTTTTGTTGTTGTTGTTGTTTTTGTTGTCACACATGTCCTGCGCTCCTATAAATCCCACCGCATGATATTGAACAGATCAGAAGTTTTCATCTTCCATTCCTTCTGCTTCGCACCAGCACCCTTCTTCCCTGATACTCATTTAGTATATTTTGTCTCTCAGTGATATAAATGCTTTTGTATTTAGCTTTTGTTGCGATTGAATCCGGCTGGATGGACCTCACAAATCCATCAGGATCACGGCGCTTCTATTTGTGTTATACTTTCCTCTACACCCCACAAATTCTTCCCGGTCCTTCAGTCAGCCCTCTGGAAAGATATTTTTTGTTGTTTTATTATGTTTTTTCATTTTGTTTGATTTTTTTGCGATATTGTTTTGCACTGTGCGCTTTAGATTATTACTTTTCAATTTTCTTTATGGATCGCATAATTTTCTAAAGCGTTTTTCATCGTATTGCTATGCTGCGACGTCGTATCGTTTCCTATTTGTTGTATCTTTTTTTTGAAAAAATTGCTATTAATTTAAATGTTTTTCGTTTATTCTAGTCAATTCATTTTGGTTCAGTCCTATTCGCTAAACGGAAAAATACTTCATCAATCACAAGGGATGGCATATATTGGGAGGGAGAGAGGCCAACTGGGAGGAAGAGCAATTTCATTTATTTTGAAATTGTTTTTATTCTGTGATTGATATACTTTCCTAGTACGATTGAAATTTCTGAAAATAGAATGTAAAAATATATCTAAAAGACCATTAATAATTCTTATTAATATTTCTCCTAGAAACTAAATGACCCTCAAATACATTCCAGCGCCTTACCAATCAATTCTTCTCATATTTTCATATCAAAAAATTAATTAGTGTCTGTTAATTCTTTATTCAAGAAGCGAGTTTAAAATTTTACGTAGTCACATTAGGGCGCTCCTGGTGTGACAATAATGTGACTTTGAAAAGTAACTATATTACAATTCTAGCATTATTCATAAAACTATAATTTAACCTTCAAGTAAACTTTACGACTATATTGTGATCTCTAGATTTTGAATTGCTCGATTTGATTGAATATCTAATGCACCCTGTATATGAACGCATTCCTTTAATAAACCTTGGTCATTTCCTTTAAATTGTAATGGCAAACATCTGCTGCCCCTTTTTTCGACCTCCTAGTTTTTTATTTAATTTTTCGAAAATGTAAAAGAAGTTAATACGCCCGCTAAAACACATTGAATCGGATATTCGTGGTTATTTTGTGGTTGTAAATAGTATTAAAAAATATCGTCAATGTAAAAATGTCCTTTGGTTTGCAAGTAAAACTTTTTACGAATTCATCGAAAATTTAGAGATTTGCGACAAAAAATATCAACGAAATGATTGGACTGAGTTCCACAAATGGCGAAGAAAGTAGATCACAGGGCGTCGGATCAACCCTGGGATTATATAATTTAGGTAAAACAAAATTAAAAGTTTCTGGCGCTACGGAAGCCTCGAAGCGACGCGACCGTAATGGTAGCGAACCGTCCGAACATTTTCCGTATGTTTTTTGTCGTCACCTTTCAGAGCCAAAAGTTTTACTACAGAGTAATGATGATGATAATAATAATGGTAAATATAATTATTTGGGCCGAGCTCTGCATTTTTTAAGGAAATTGATTCGAATAGAACTTTTTTCAAAAAAGATGTTTAATGAGTCCTAGTTTTAGATCTTCATTAACTTTTATTACTTTTAAAGCAAAAATGTTACTTCGTTTTCGATATGTTTAGTTTACTTTTCTTTTATTTCAACAGAATATTCAGCAGCATATTTATTTTTGCAAATTGTAACTTTTTTAAGAAAAAGGCCTTTCCTTCAAAATATTCTGCAATTTTTTTATTGTTTCAGCTTCTTCGGTGGTTTTTTAAGGTCCCAACATTATCCTCGCTAACATTATTATTCTCAGTATCGGCTAAATTTTTGTGACATATTCAACGACTTTAACACATTCCGGAAACTGGCAACGATTTCGACCTCTATTTGCTGTAGCTACTAAAGGCAATAAAACTTAGCCAGTTAGTGTTGCCAATAATTAAATGTCTCAGAGAATTTCAATTAAGTTCGGCAAATCTCTTAACTACAACCTTAACACCTTTAGTTTTACTTTAATCCTAGTCATTAGAAGGTCTTGCTTAAGGAGGAGATAAAATACCACCTTGAGGTGCAAACGGTATTAAGGTATCTGCATAAATCTAAGAATATGTATGAACATGACATATAAGCACATAAAGATATATGGTTGATGCTTAACCTTTATAAGTACTTATAATTTATGAAGGGCAACTACGGGACCATTACTGTTTCCTTTAGTAATAAAGTACTCTTCGTAATGAATTAGTGTAGCGACTCTTACGTAAAATGTACTCGTTCGTTTTGTATTCACTGGTGAATAATTAATGAGTGCAGATATAACGGTGTTTTTTAATTGGAATGAGAAAAGAGAAGGAAGAAAGACAGAGTTTGTGAAATTAATTCGTGATGTATTGATTAAAAACAGAAATAATTTATAAGCAGAACTCGCCGCAGAAGAGAAAAATAAGAAAGTAAAGAAAGCAAGTCTCTTCCTTTTTTAATTTTTTTAACCATGTTCAATGTTTTCAATTTTAAAATCTACAAAATTTATACAATTTGATAATTTTCATTGCTGCCAGAGCTCAAATAAAAGTCTCGTAGTCAACTGATACCAATTTACTAAATCGTTGAATATGTTGAAATAGTTGTTAGAAGTTAAATCTTGCTTCGTGCTATTGAAGACTCGCGGAAATCATGACCAACTAGTACTAAAAATCTGTCATGAAATTTTTTCAAATTCGTAGAAATTTTATCTTTGCTAGAATCTAGTCGGTGTTGAATAAACCGATACCTTCTACAAAGCAATTAATACAGTCGCCATCATTACCACCGTGCTTATGTTTATCAATATCAGCCTTATCACCAACATTATCGTTATTATTGTCAGCGTCATCGAAAGCATACATTTTGAATACTTAATAAATCATTTACAAATTGCTTTCAAATTATTCAAGTGGCAACTTTGTAGCTGCAGAAACTAATAAAATCAAGAAGGAAAAGCAAAAGAGAGACAAAATACCAAATGGGGTGCAAGCAATTAATACTTATAATTTTTTACAACCGTAACCATATTCTAGCACGAATATGGCTTGCGCTAGCAAATAAAATATGCTTGCCATAAAAATAAACACACGCCCCATTTTGAACTATGCACTCTTTTATAGACCATCAATAACTCACCAGCAGGCGTTCTGGGTTTTTTGGCGCGTAAATAAAAAAAAACATACTTAGTTGTAAAAACAATGCTGCCAAGTTCTGTGTGTGATTCGATGTTCGTGATATTACGATAAACATTGTTGCAGTTTCTATTGTTTGTTTCAAATCGTTTTTATGGCAAAAACATTTTCCTGAACGCCTTTTTAGTTGATACGAATGAACGTGTTGGCAGAGCAGTTTTCGTAATTCTTTAGATTTTAGGAAAGTACGAAGCAAAATGATTTAAGGGCGTGGTAAAAAGGGTAAGTGTCGTCAGACTTTTTATGCAATTAGTTCAAGCTTTAAACTTGAAAGATCCCCATAAGGGAAAGAATAGTGCTCTATTAGCAAAGAAAAGTATTTCAATAGAATAGAATTGTTTAGTACCTTACTCAATTGACGTTATTTGAAATGGTATAAAATTGGCCATGATCCAATCCCATAGATCTGATTCTCGAAGCGATAACCGACGATTCTCTTGTCATTTCATTTTATCCTGAGAAATGAGTAAATAATTAAGTTATGTTGTATAGGTTATGTTAGGTTTATACATTTAATTATTAAGACACGAACACATGCAAAGGGATTAAACTTTGACTTTTCTAAGATGAATTCACTAGGACACTCCTGAGGTAATCCTGTGATTTTAGAGATTCCTCAACGTTACAAATGAAAATACCCACCACTTGCTAACATTACCAATAGAAACAATTTAGTAACGAAAAACTAATTAGAAAATCTTAATTTTATGAATAGAAGAATCCACAATTAGCAGACGTGAAATGTCTTGGAACAATTGGTGGACATCCAGTCAATTGGTGGACATTTTTATTAACCTCCAGATTCGTTCGTTATATTTATAGATAACTCGCTGGCTTAAGATTATCCTTCTAACTTCTATCGAGTTGAAAAGATTTGAAAAAAAATTTGAACACTTTGGAAATTATGTGCGTCATTATTTTATGTTTACTAACTTAAAAAATATATAATTAATTTTTCAATAATTTGGTGGTTCTTTCCGAATTTTTATTTCTAAAGAAGCAGTCAGGAATGACACCTGTCCGCTATTTTAACGGAAGGAGGTAACATCTAACCGATAATGATAATAACTAAAGAGACAGTGAAAAATAACATTTTCGTACAGACCGCGTTTAAGTAATCATTAATCACAGCGTGTTATTCTTCCTTACTGCCTGCCCCACAGGAAGAAGTATTTTTAGTGTTTCCTTGCGCGGATACAATAAGAGTTTGGGTGTGTGAGCAAGTGTGTTTTCTACGAGCCATAATTCTAAAAACGTGTGTGAGTGTATTTGCGCTTCTTACGTTTATTTGTATTTGTTTATGTGAATTTTTGTGCTTGTGTGTATGCGCGTATGGATCAGTGTGTGTGTATGTGAAAGTGTGGCTGTTTGTGTGCGCGCTCATGTATGTGTGTGTACGTGTGTTTAAGACTAACATCCGGTAAGCGCTTTTATGTACGTTATGCCAAATTTAAAAACGACTCTCTCAACCTACAACGATTCCTAGGTATTTCTCGCAAACAGACGGAAACGCAACGGCAATAAGAAGAAAAAGCCGAAAAAATAGAAACCACTAAAGGATAAGAAATCAACTTAATGCATTCGATTCGAGCAATAAAATAATCGTAAATATTTTATGGGTACTGAATTAAACTTAATAAAATACTTAAAAAAAGTATGACGCGAGACCAAAGAAAAATGCAAAGCAGAAACTACGCGCAGGAAATCCCATGGGAAGGAACTATTTTTTTAAGTTTCAAATTGAACGTAATTGAATGGATTTTGGTGGTAGAATCGATGGTGGAAGGAACTATTTAAATCAATTTGTTAAAGAAAACTAATGTGTGTTAAAGATATACTATATAAATTTCCATTTGCACTTTCTGTGATGAAAGCGAAAGAAATTCAATGAAGGAAGTTCTGAGTTATGAATTTTGATTTAGAGAAGGTAAAAGTTTCATCTATTATTGATTTCCAACAATATTTTCAAATATTTCATCATGTAAATTTTGTTTGATTTTTAATATTTAATAAAAATAAAAATGCATAAAAATATTTAATAACTTTTAACAAATATTATAATTTTGAATTTTAGATAAATAAACTATTCGATTCGCCAAAAATTACTTCCGACCGTAAAAGTACATTTTTAATGCAGTCCAATCATCCTTTTATTGCATTTTATTTGCAAATAATTTACTTTACTAATATTTCCTGTACAATTTTTTATAAAAGCTCATAAATTTCAGGCTGGAAAAATAAAAATGTTTTTACTGAAATGGTTTCTGTTCATTCGACACAATAATTGTCCCATTCTTATCAAAATATCTTTGAATAACGGGATTGTTATTAAACATTTTTCATAAAACTTTTTTATGAACAAAATTTAATAAAAAGCTATAGAGAATTTTAAACGACGTCAAGGTCTTCCATTTTAAAATGAATCAAATAAAAAGGTAATAAAAAATTTTAAGTAGCTTAAATATTAAAATATAGAATTTGGAAGCAAGTATTGAAAAGTAAAACTTATCAATTCACTTATTTCTTTCTTTTCTTTTCAACAAAGAAAAATTTTGATATAAATAAAATTATTCAAATCATTATGATTTTAAAATAAAAACTTTATAAAATTATTTGCATGCTAATTCGTTTGATAAATGACTTGGAAAAAGTTTAAGGATCTTATGTCGTAATTGAGTAAAACTTTAAACGAAACTGCAGATAAGAAACGATAAAAAAGGACACCAACGAAGGGAAGAGCAGGAAAAGGAGAGCGCAACGGGGTATAAAATATAAATGGTGTGACAAAGCAGACTAATAAAAATAAAATAAACGGATTTGTATTCAAATAAATAAAAAACATAAAGAAGTTTATCGCATGGCAAGTGAGGGGGGCAAGGGCAAGTTAAATACAAACATAGTTTTAAAAAACCCGGTGCATAGGGGTCTAGTGTGCCTCATACTTTAAATTGGTCTTAAATTTATAACATTTGAATACGCAAGTCTTTTGAGATGCGATTTTTTGCTCGAGAGCGTTTCGCGGATGCCAGTCAGGGATTTCATGGAATTATTAACTTTGAACCTACAGAGGCCGAAATTTAAAATGCTGCAGCTCTTGCGCAAATTTGTTTACATTAATTGGACTTATTACCTCCTTTTCAAGCGTTTCTAATCAAGAATTTGGATTATTGTAAACAAATTGGTAAAGCTTTGAGTGAATATCAATCTCTTCGAATTTCATAAACAATTTCAAAATCTGTATGAGATCTTAAGAGGTTGGTATTCGCGCATAGAGAATTATATTAGGTATTTACCCTAAGGTAAATAGGTAAAGCTTAGGTAAAAACAAATTACATTTGGCATTTTCAGTACGTTTTAAAACTGGAAAATAAGAAGTTCAGGTCAGTTTAATACTACTGGTTCTTACGAATAAATTGGGACGTGTTCATAATTTGATGTAGGATGAAGAACGATGTGATGTGCTATATTCTCTTGGTGAGGGGCACTCGCGTTCTTTAGAAGACTTAAGCAAGGAAGGGTCACAAGAGAATCATATATTCTTAAGGCTTAGCCAAACAAAATTTAGTAAAATATTAAACAGAGTAAATAAAATACGAAAGAGGAAAATTATATCTTAAAAATTGGCTGAAATTGAGTTTATTAAGGAAACATTAAAACATTTGGACGAGAGGTAGTAAATGTATTAAACAAAAGTTAATTTGCAGAAAGGCCAAGAATTTTGATTCTCGACTTCTGTAACTCCTAAGGTCATACCATGAAACCCTTGATTGAATTTCAAGGAACCCTGAAAATATCTCCGTCGGACAAAATAAACCACATTACAAAACACTTGCGTGTACCAAAGTTACGGGTATAAGGCCGATCCTGCCTCACTCTGGACCATTGTGCGATTGGAGGCAAAAACATGGAAATTAGTATATCTTTCTCGTTCGAATTTGAAGGAAGTAAGAATTGTTAAAATTGGTCACAAGCAAAACGAAATAAAAATCTGTTATTAACTTTATTGAAGTAATAAAGAATATTACTTTCTCCTTTTTCTCCTTTGGCATTCTGAAGGGCTCTACGATTACAACCTTGTATTTGAATGGAATATTTGATTGAAACTGATTAAAATTTGAAGCAGATTAATTTATTGTTAAATTTTCATTAAATAACATTATAAAATTTAAATTAAAAAACATTATAAATAACACCGTGCCCAACTATGCACACACAAGCGAACATACGCATACACGCACGCACACACACGTTAATACTTTTGGATTATAACACGTAGCATAAAAAAATTTGTCAAAGTGTCATACGGTACCAAACCATGATACAAATAATTGAAACAAATTTTGAATGATTTATTATGTGCTGCCTCAAAACACCAATTGCTCTAGGTGTTTATATTGTTCTTGTTTCCTTGATTTTGTTGCTGGTGTTGTTGTAGTTGGTGTAATTTCTGTGTTTCTATTGTTTCTTGTTGTTCTATTATACTTGCGAACGATTAATTCTTTTTACCTTTTGTAACCCAATACAAATGATAACGTTATTTATATAATTGCACGTAGTTATATACATTAATATTCACCATGCATACACACGTATGAATACTTTGCACAAACAATGCAAATAATTTTAGTAATTAATTATTGTATCGTTAAGCCGGTATTTGTTCTATGCAATTTTTTTATAAATATTACTGCAATTTATTAAAATTTCGCATTGCCATTTTTAGTCCCAAGAGGCTTTAAACAATTTTCTATCAAGTTTACCTCATTGAGAGGCAATACGCAACTCTTTCTTCTTTAAGCATAAACTTATCTAATTTTTATTCCATTCGAATCAGACTTTGTATCAGATCGTAATTTGTCTTTCCCTTAAGGCATCTTTACTCTTTGCAATTAAATTTTAAAGACTCATAATCATTTGGAGTATAAGAAAAAAAGAGAAATAAATAGCCTTTACCTTCTGCAAATAAATTATTTTAGATATTCTTTTAAAATTAAAAACCAAGAAACGAGTATTATTTTGGAAAGGATACTAAAATTTTTAGTCGTTAAATATCAAAAGAAATTTATACCTCATTGGGATGTAGCCTAGTTGACAACTTCAATCAGTTTTCGCTACTTCACTTCAAATTTATTTCAAGCATTTTAGTGATTACTAAAGAGTATTTATATATACTTGTAGGACTAAACAAGTATTGTTTAGTTTAGTTTAGTGTCCTTTACAAGACTAAATTTGTAAAACCAAAAGCAGATAAATTTCGAAAAGCTTAGAAAACATTTTAGAATTGTTAAAATTTAAAGTATTTTTAATAAAAATATTAATAAATATTTTTCTTAGTCTAATGCGAATTAAGCTACAATTTTTTTTCAATTCTGTAATTTATTTTTTTGATATTCATTTCAAGATTTTAACAATACCTAAATGTTTTTTTAAGTATTGAGAAATAATCCCAATATCGGAAACTCGTCTTTTTGCACAACAATTCGTTTTCAATTCGTTTCTCTTTCTTCTTTTAGTTTTTGCTTTTATTTATGTTTTTGGTAGGAGTTTTTAAAAATGTGTTTAAAACTGTTTCAAAACAATTTTAAATAAAGTGCTCGTACCCTCAATATCCTTTGATTCCACCGAATCGTTACAAAAATACCCCTTAATTGCACTCAACAAAACTTTACCCTCCCCCCAGCTCGTAAAGGTGAATAAAGTTACTAAAATGTAACTAAACGGTTGTTGTTTTGGCTTTACTTTTATTTCATTTTTTATTCAGTTCAAATTTTGATACGGTGTTTCGTTACTTTTTATGATAAAAAATGTTTTAAAATCCCACAAGCTTGGAAAAAATGAATAACTCCACAAAGCAGTAGATTGCCTGTGGCTAAAAGACTAAGCCGGGATGTTATGAAAGGGTAGAAGGGGAGGATAAAGTGAGAGGGGGCAAAATGTGGGTGAGAAAGAAGAAAACTAGGGAAGAAAAGGAAGTAAGGGAATGAAGAGATGGTCTGTGGAAGAGATAAGGCAAAAGGGAATATTAAAAAAAGAAGGGAAGTAAGTAAGTACGAAAAGTATAAGAATATCACGAATTGAGTAAGCAGAAGGAAGACAGGGAAACAAGAAGGAAGAGGTCATGCCATAAACCAAAGAAGAGGAAAAAGTAGGAAGATTAGAGTGAAGGTGAGATTGCGGAAATGAAAGAATAAATGAAACTGGGATGGAAGGAAGAAGAAAAATAGAAGGCCAAAGAAAGGCAGGAAAACAAAAAGGAAAGAATACGCGAAATAATAAATGAAGAAAAGAAAAAAATGAAGAATCGGAACGGAAAATTATAAGGCTCCGAAAAGGGAAGAAGGAGAGAAGAAGCGAAAAAATGTAGGTAGTAGTAAAAGAGAAAGAAAAGGAGAAAGTGAAAAAGGATTGAAAGAAAATGATAGGAAGAAAGAAAGGAAAGGAAGGAGAAAAATAAGCAGAAACAAAGAATCAAAGTAGTGGAAAAAGATATCCGTAATATGCGCTTAAATGTTAATTCTGGTATTACCTATATTCGATATTTTATATAAAAATATTTAATTTAATCTAATTCAATTCGGATTTAATTCAATTTTATTCAATAAATTAATTTAATTCAATGCGGAATTCGCTGTTTTGTTAATTTGTTAGTTCTCTAGGTATTCTTCAAATCCATTATTTCTAGCCTCTGGAGCTTCAGAGATATAGTTTTGATCAAATTAGCTTATTTTTAAATTCACCCTCTTGGGTTTTAGGCGTAGTTGGGACCCATGTTATACCAGTCATTTGTGTGTTGATAGCTATTTTGCTGAAATAGAATCTAGAATCATCGGATATGTATTTAAAATTTGGGTAACAACGTGATGCCGGCCACTACTGTTATTTATGAGGGCGGTTAGACTTCGATTCAAACAAAAATATATGAAAACTATTATTTATTTTAAAGCGTTTTAAAGGCGAACCCATCCGCCCTGGTATGACATAGTATGGTATAGAGTAAGGTTTTCCATAATATTCTGAAATAATTTTGGTTATTGTCGTTCGAGCAATTAGCGCACCATGAAGAAATGCATCATGTTCCAGGCTCATTGAATACTGCGTAAATGAGCCTTTGTTTCATTAAACAAATTGTTATTAATGTTGCAATACGATTATAATGTACGGTGTTTTCGAAATTGATTGCAATCAGAAAGACACGAAAAAAATTGTTGGTTTATCCTACAAATATTTTGGAAAATGCTCATCATCGTGTAGGATTATTCATCATTATTTTATAATTATTCATTAAAAATTAATACACTACCAAATCAAATATTCCCTTGAGTGCACTTAGGAATGTTAGCACGGATAAGGAACTCTAAATCGATATCTATCTCTCACACCTTCCTCCCTTTCACGATTTTGCGCTGCGTGTCAAAAAAGTTTGCCGCTCTTATTGTTCTATTAATTTAACAAAAGCACGAAACTCTTGTAATTTGTGCGAAGAGCACCCCTTTCCCCCCCACCGACAAGCTCAGGGGCAAACTGTCTGATTGATGGATTGACTGATTGTTTGACTGAATTTCTGAAAAACTCTCTAAAAAGCAATTTCATGCAATATCATGGAAACCGAAGCAGTAAAAAACAAAAACAAACATTAAGCCGGCGAAATCTGCAGAAATCACTGTTGGGGCACGCGTTGACACGCTTCGAAATTGGAAAAGAATAATTTTTGGGGATGATTAAATCAAAACAAAAATACCCTTTTATTTTTGAAAGGTGCTTACTACAACAACAACACCAATCGCAGAAACGACAAAAATGTGACGGATTGTAAAAAGCATTTCAAACCCTTCTGTGAATGAAACCTCCTGCGCGTTCTAGCGAGTCTACTGCCGTTGAGGGAAAAGAATAACAAGAGGCGATATTAGTTTGCCTAAAGGCAGAATGAATTGAAGTACCAGATAACCACAACATTATTACATTCAGTGACGTATCCCGAAACGCAAACGCGAGTCTCGTCATAAGTACTTATTATAGATAAATATATATATTTATAAATTTTACCATACATAAAGGTAGGTACATGTATAATGTCGACTGAGTCTCTCAGTTTCTCTTTTATTTGATCAGTTTCTTTGCGTTTTATATAATCCATTTTGAAGTTAAATTCGATTTTTGTTATTGAAAAGGGTGGCAAAAGCCCAAAAGGGTTTTAAGAGACAAATTTAAAAGACGTTAAGGTTTGTGAGGACCGAAAGGACCCTTATGCGTAAAAATTAAAATAAAATCTTATTAGACTTTAAGTCTTAAGGTTTATCTGAAATAGCAGGGGAACAATTAATCCAATTAATACAAACGTTTTGGAATGTTTTCGAGAAGAAGGACCCCAAATGACATGCTTCATACTACCCTTCATGTCCCTTAGACTGTTGTTACCGATTTATATTTGTCAATATGACGCTTACCATATCAGACGGTCAATATTAAACCGCACTGTAAATTTACAGGAGAGCTAGTTTGTATGCCCTACAAAGGAAAATTCGAAACCATCCAAGTTATATTATTGATCCAAGTATTTAGCCAAGTCTTAGAAATACTCCTCACACTGTCTGGGTCCTTGTCGTATTGTTTACAAATATTTAATAGAACCATGTAACTTTTGTATTTTCATCAATTTTCGTATCTCTCTTAGGAGACATAATCTGCATGTCTTTATTCTAAGACGAACTCTTTATATTTCTGACTCGAGTACTCATCCTTAAAAAAATAAAGGTAATGGAAAAATTGCTAAAATTGTTAAAATTGCTCAAATATAAAAAGTAACCAGAAAGAATTCTTTTAAACAATAAAATAAAGGATTTTCTTTCCATTCGATTTGATTGAGAGAATAATAATGAAATCCGTTAAACTTGCTCACGTTTCGGGGGCTAAAAACCGCAGGCTTTCCCAAAAAAAAGAGAAACGGTAAAAGAGGGAAAGAACAAGAGAGACATACGCAATTAGCAACAAAGAAAAGCGACAATGCTTTTACGCAACCGCGAAACGTCCAACCGCATAAGACCATCGGAATGGCAAGCCGTGAAAGAATACAACAGAAGCGAACGGATAGCGACACCAGCTTGCTACATCTGGCGACGTCGCGAGCCCCCGTTTTTATTTATGTATACGTATGCATTTCCGTTTCTGTTTCTTTTCCGGTTTTTTTTCTGTCATCTCTGCTGGCCACTTGTCGATCGACTATGACTAGTAATATACATCAGTCTTTGGTGCTGCTTTTGTTGTTGCAGTGCTCGTTCATGTTTCTGGTGTTTGCTGCCACGTGTCCTTTCTCTTCTTCTTTGTATTTGGCAAATAGTTTTTTGACTGTTTTGAATAAAAAATGTGTTGATTTAATGAACATTTTCGTGTGCGTTTGTGCGTATATTTGTGCATGTGTGTATGTATGTGATGGGGGAGGGTGTTTTAATGAATTTTAACACTAAAAACACTAAAAGCAATTTGTTTCCGGATGAGAAAACTCCATAAAAATACTAGCCAAAAATTTTATAACCCGCAGACGCGCACACATGAACACACATGGAATCCATTCCACACGGACTCAAGAAGTACAGAAAGCGAAATATCATATACGAATGTGTTTGCAGCAGTGTTCGTTTCTAAAAATTTAGAACATGAAATTATAAAAAAAACTTGCTGTTAGTGTCAATATAAAAGGTAAATTACCAGTAGAAATTTCAGTCTCTTCCTCGCCCAAGATTTTCGCAACTCTCCTCCACATCTCTTTCTCGTTTTCGCCTACGGTGGAAAAAGAGATAGCATACCTAGAAACTAACAAAAAGCAGCTATATCAAGAACAAAATTTGCCCCGAAAAATAACCATTAAAACTAAAAAAATGAGTTACCGGCCACAACCGTTTGCAATGGCCAGGACTTAATTTTCAGCAACCACCCATATAATAAAAAGCGGAAGTAGATTAATACCAACAAACAAAACCACTTCAGAGATATATAAAAAAAATATACAAAAAACCAAAAGTAAATATCTCGGAAACAGGAAAAACTGGCAATACAAGATATAAAAAAGTTCTTGAAAACAATGTAATACAAATAAAAAATAAATAATAACACAATTTAGGCCAGCCCGGAGAGTAAGGGTACCTTAGATTTGCAAAAACTTATGGTTTAATTCTAATAACCCGTTAATGGATAACGTTCATTTTTGGGAACAACTATATTCTTAGATGGTAAGCGTGCAAATTTGAGCACAGTTTGTTTTACGAGGTAAGAAAACAGGACTACACACCCAGGCTAAATTAAACACGTTATAAAAAGTAGTCGCGACACTGATCCGATTTTTATAATTTTCAACACCTAGCAATCTAGGGAAACATGCAATTATCATGATAAATTTCTTGGTCATTGTGATTGTAAAAGGTAGAGATTACACTCAGGCAGTGCTAATTCGATAGGCTGATTCTGATTTGGAATACGTATCCACTTCCGTATCTGTAAACATACATATTGAATATACACGCATAGCACCTTAGAGTGTTGGAGAAAAAATGAAATCATTTCAATGAAAAGTAAAATTGATAAAATAATGAAATAACGCAATTAGTTTTTTAATATTCACTGATATTTATTGATGTTATTTCAGCTGGTATAGCGTGAAAACTCGCTTGACTGAGTGGCAATCCTGCATCATATTGTTTTCTTTATTAACATTTTTCTTTTTTCAAATAAAAACTACACTGGTTCTGTTTTTTATTTCATCACTCACAACAAAAATTATTTCTGTTTCCTGAAAATGCATGCCAAATAAAAAAGACAGAGAGGCAGATGCTCTTTGGCAGCAATTCTTCTGTTTATTGATTTACTAATGGCTAATAAGAGTGAAAGAGGGGTGGAGAGGGCGCATGGAAGAGATATCTGGTTGATAAATATTGGATCACAGAACTAATCTGTTATACAATTTGCAATTAGTTCTGATCATTCCTAAACTATATGAGTGAAATCGCGTATCGCGTATTTTTACCGAATACAATTAGATTCATTTCTGGGAGTAAAATTTTAACCGACGCAATTAATTTTTGAGAGGTTGGAGGAAGGGCAAACCGAGGCCTTCGCATAAACGCAAGTATATTCCGTAAAATGCCCCTTAAGTTATTGAGAGTATTTTCAAGAGTGGTTTGAGGACGTAGCTGTTTTGAATGATTTTTTATTTTCTTACAGAAACCTTAAGTAAATTATTCTTGAAAAAGTCCTGAAAATTCCTGAAGGGGGTGGAAGAGAGTGACAATGTTAACGGTCTTTAGTATTGCAATTTTTTTTACTTTGCCCTTACTTTGTTTCTTTGTCATATGTGGCACCTATTTTTTAGCCAGCATACTTTTAATTTATTTTTCCTCCCTCTCGGTATCCCTGTTTTGGGAGCGTACCGCAAAAAAATGTTGCAACATCATTTATGACCATTAATTTTTGCTTTTCGTTTTTCTGCTTATATATTTGTATATATTTGTGTTGTGTGTATATATTTGTGTGTATATTTGTGTGTGTGTGTGTTTGTGTGAAGTATATCTCGTTTATGAGAATATGGAATATATATAAGCATGTGTGTGTTAGTGTGTCTATGTATGAGTATCTGTGCACGTATTATGTCATTTTAACTTTTCATGCGTGCACTTATTGCGGTTAACAGATGGTTTTCTGTACAAGATTCCACCACAAATTCATTTTAACCAACGCAACAAAAAACCAAAGCAAAAAATGTCTCTAACAACAGATTGTTACAATGTATTTTATGGTTGTTTTAGTTGCCGTTCTTGTTGTTCTTATTTTGTCATTTTTCGTCTAAGTCACCGGTTGTTGTAAAGCAATGAAATGTGGTCCTGGACTGATGTGATGCCATTACATATTCCTATGATTGTTGTTGCTGTTGTTGTACCTGACGTTGTTGCAATTCGTAGTGGTATTTGCTCTGCCATTAGTAGTAGCAGTGCTGCGGCTGGCATTCGATAATAATAATGCTGTTGTTGTTGGTGTTGTTGTTGTTGTTGCTGCTATTGTTATTTTTGCATTTGTTATTGTTATTATTATTCGTACTAGTATAGTCGTTGCCGTTCTGACCACGTTACTGACAACTACTAACTTTTAACTGCTCTGTTGAATTTGTTGCTGTTATTGTTCGTTGTTTTTGTTGTTGTGCGGCGGTGGTTTTTGTTGCCATGGCTAGTGTTGATTTTGATGTTAATGGGTTGAATGTGGTTGGTATTTTGGTGAAGAAGCGATCCAAAATGCATAATTTTTATTTATTTATGCTGAACGAGCACCATTTGTTGGTTTTTATAGCGAGCACATTATTCCACTTTTTTAGAACATTCATCTTATTTTGGTGAAAATTTGTGAAAACATAAAATTCTCTTACCGCAATATACCGAGCTTTTAAATGTATGTATGTGTGCCAGTGTGTATGTATATGTGTATATAACTGTGTTTGTGTGTTTACGCCTGTGACTATTCTCATTTATATTTCCATGATTTCGTAATTGTTTTGAAATTTTTTGAATTCGAACTGAATTTGAATTGAAGAGAAATGAACAAAACTAAATGAACAAAAGCCAAACCAAACTGAACTCAACCAAATTTTCGAAGCGAACTTTGTTGATCTCGTAGTTTTGTGACGCATTTTTGTTGCTCGTATTTAATGTATCTGCTACAACTTCTTCTATTGACAGTGCTTCTCGGGGTATTGCTACGTTTTCTGCAACTATTTCTGCTTCTGCTTTTATTGCTTGTAGCAATTATTTATTTTATGAACTGCATGAAACATTTTGCAAACTGTATGTGGTATGTGCTTGTGTGCATCTATGTGCTTGTGAGTGTCTGAGTTCATCTCTTTTCCTCTGGCTGTCTAACTTTGCAATTAATAGTAAATTACTTCTGGTCTTGCGGCCAGAAACCGGACCGGAAATGTATTATCATCAATGCTTACAAGATCAATGGAAGGCACCGTCTCTTCGCACTTCACATTCCTCAAGCTGATCACAGATTCACTTATATTCTTCACCTTACATTTTATTATCATCATTCTGATAATCACAATATTCCATTTCTCTATTTAATACATCACATTAACTTTAATATGATAAAGTCGGTATAAAATTGCAATTTTTTTAAAAGACTATATTTTTCACGCTTGAAGTTCCTGAAATAGGTAAAAATATCATTTACTTTTTTACCAAAATCTTACTGAAATATCAATCCAAAATAACGAAACCTTTGGATGGAATATTTCCCATGTGTTGATATTGTTCTAATAGAGAGCGGCCCCTTGCTAAAAATAAAGCAGACATAGACGATAAAATTAATTTTATGGCGCAACTTACAAAATGTGTGTAAATATTTCCGTCAAACAATGAATATAATTTGATGATATAGAATAGCTCGGCAATTTATTGATTTACTCTTCTGAAATAATTAATTATATTATACTATTTTTCACAATTTATTTACTCATTAAGAAATTTATAAACGTGGCATTTTTTAGGTAAAACCATATGGAGGACCACTTCATAAATTGACTTAAACAGAACAAATGCAAACTTCTTACAAGAACCAAGTGTGTGAATGTGTGTGAGGGTGGGGAAGGAGGGTTAGTTGGTGGTTGTGTTTGCTTTTACATACATTTCCTTTTAAGGATCGTATGAAGGGCTAAATACAATTGCAATCAACGTTAATTTTTGATTCAGCCCCAATTGTTTTTGCCATTCTAGTTCTTGGTATTCTTGTCTGTGTTGTTTGTTGTTGATTTGGATTATTCCTGCTGTTGCTCTCATTGTTGTTGTTATTGTTATATTTATTGCTTTAATGATTACATCCTCGTTCTTTGTTGTCAATGATGCTGCTCCTGTTGCCTAAAGTTTTCTGATGGCAATATTAATGTGATTGTTGTTGCCGTTGCCGGTTTTGGCTCTTCTGGTCTTTCATTAACATCTACTACGGGCACGAATATTAACACCGAGAACCTCTACCTTGCGCACTAGATTAAGGTTGGTGTTGAATTCAACAACTCAGAAAAAAACAAAAACAACAGAAACACTGACTACCTCAAACACCAACAACTTCCTTTTCTATTTCTCATCTATGGAAACTGAATTAATGCTGAAAAACATGCTGCCATAAATTGCTGCTTTTGCTGTTTTGCTGCTGGCCCTTATTTCTGCTGCTGGCCAGAGCTTTTCTCATTTTAATAGCATGAACTTCTACAACAAAAACAACAACAACAACGCCAGCCAGCCAACACTAGTAATAACGAAATTTGTTTACTTCTCTCACTGTGAGATGTTATTGTTATAATTGATGTTGCTGTCACTGTTGTAGTTGCGGTTTTTGTTGGCTTATTCTTATAAGTAGTATTTTTTGTTACCGAAAATTTATTGCTTTTGCGAGCAAGCCGTTTGTTTTGATTTCCTCTTTTGTTTCTTGTTTTTATTTTGTATTTTTTCTCATAATTCTTTCAAATTCTGTTCAGTACTACTGCATTCCATCGCTTAATTGCATCTTTTTGGCTTTTGTATTCCGCTTCCAATCTCCCTTTTTCTGTTTTCATTTCTTTTCGCTTTTATTTTTAATTGTAAGTAGTTTTTCGTGTTGCATCGAGGCTCTAGCAGAATTTTAATGAAATATGTCCTTGCCGAAACGCAAATAGAATAAAGGAAAGAGAGAAAGAGAGAGAGTAAAATAAGGAAAAGAGAGAAAAATTAAGAGCGAGAAAAATTGAGAAGGAATAAAGGAAATGGGCACACGTGAACATGAAAAAAGAATTAATTTTAAAAATTTTCATTCTCACTTTTGCGTCGACAGTCTTTTTTTCTCTGCTGTTTCGCAGAAATATTTAATACCCACGAATTTCTTGTTCTGCATTTTTGCACTGGATTCAGCATTTCGGTTAAAAAATTTCCTCAAATCCTCTTCACACCAAGTTTCTCGCGGTTTTGGCCTGAACTTATAGAAGGTATCGATATAACGGATATTTTCCAACAGGCACATACCAATTCCTGCTGCTAAAATAGAGATGCCTTAATGACCTAATAGCGCTGTAATGTCGCGCATATACAACCGAATTCTTGGTCAAGTTTGTGTACATATAGTCCACCGGATGTTCCATGAATTGATCAGATTGCGCACTGGTCGTAATACCAAAGTATGACGGCCGTAAAAGACACGGCCTAAGACAAACCATATTGGTGGATTTGTCGTAGTCTCTAGAACCCTGATTGACATTGTGCTTTGCGACCTTTCCTATACCTTTATAGAGTTCCCTTAACCCCACCGTTTCAACGCTACTCATTTAATGTTATGTCCTTAATGGAAAACGGTGTCTTTTACTTTTCAATGCAAGTTTGTCGGACTTGTATTCGAGCTTTATTTAGTAATCGTCCCGTCGGTGTGTCGGTCGGTCGGTCGGTCGGCCAGTTGACTGCCCGTTTCGTATATCTTCCGTTGATCCGATTATTTTGTTTGTACTTTTTATTCCCAAGTGAATCGTAAATAAACATCAGATATTATTTCAAAATATATAATATACGCTTTTAATAAAAGGTGCCGTTTGGGAATAAGTTATTGTTGTCGTTACTGTGGTTGCTGTTGCTGCTTGTACTGTTGTAGATATTTCGCCATACGATATTAAACCAAATTCTTGACACATTTAAAAGTAGACGTTCGTTACCGGAGTAGAATAAACGTTTAACCAACAATAATAACGAGGTCAGAGGGGGAAGAGAGCGATGTGGATGAGGGGAGGAAACTAGGGCAGGAAAATAAGTTCTAAAGAAAAATGTGGAATTGATGGAGGACTGAGATGGAAACAGATAACTAGTAAGAAAACAGCAAAAATCCGATAAACTGAATTCCAAACAAAAGAAAAACTTTCATGAAGTTTGAAATGATTTTCTTATACTTAAGAGATTTATAAACTAAACTAAGCAAAACAATAATATCAAATGACAACAAAAACAATGTAAAATATTTTCATAAATATCACTGAATAATTGAATAAGTGAATGAGTGCAGGATAGAATAAAGAAAAAGCTATGTCCAAACAATGTCTCGATGGATGGTTGGATAGACGATAAGAATATCACCAGAAACCACAACACTAACAATAACAACAAGAGCAACAGACAACAAAAGCAACAACGGCATACACAACAAAAATTAAAACAATAAGTGTCATAGCTTAACACCCAAAGTGCCATCACGAACTTCGATTCGATAACCACAAAAGCACTAATAGAAAAGGAAAAATAGGAAGAAGAAGGGAAAGATAAAAGAGGACAAGAGGGAGAAGAAGAAGAAGAAGAAGAACAAGAAATACTTAGTAGGTGTAGAAAACTAATCTGAATGTCCTTTATATACAAAATATTGTCTAAATCTTACGATTCTTCCATCTTGTTATCGTCTTGCTCTTTTTCTTTTTCTTTCTATTTGTCTTCCCGTTTTCTTCTTCTTATCCTGATATTGTTGCATTTGCTTTAATAACATTACTGAACTCGGTTGTTCTTGTTGTTATTTCTGTTTTAGATGTTTGTAAATGTAAGCCTTTGTAGCCCGACGGTCAAAACAGGATAATGAACCGAGATATAAATAAACAAGGAACAACAAAAATGTGATGGAGATGATAGCATAGATTCGAAATAGCCAAAGTCGCACTCATCCAACGACATTCACTCAACTATTTCTGCACACAAAATCAAGGGCCATGGAGTGATAACCACTAAAATTAAATTTCAGTTTATTTTCGATTGTTCAGGTTACGGTTTTTGATGTCATCTGTTTTAAATTAGCATTGTTTTGTAGTTATTGTTCTTGGGTGGTGGTTATTGCTGTTTGTGCTGGTGGTTGGTGGTGGTATTGTTTTTGTGTTGGTGGCAATGGTGGTCCCGATGGCTCTAGTATAGTGTTAGTAGTAGTGGTGATAGTAGTGGCTTTGGCTAATTGCCAAATAATGTTCTCGTGTTGTAAGTAATTTGCACAAAATAATTAAATTCAATTCAACTCCAACAAATTCGAGACAGCCTTAAATTAATGAAATAATTTTTTTATTTACAATTTAATTGCACGTAAAGGCATGTTGGGTGAGTAATTGTGTGTACGTGTATATATGTCTGTATTGGAATCCATGCGGCTACGTATGTATGTGAGTGTGTGCATAAGTGCATTTGAGATATTCGGCTGCGTAAGTGAGAAAGTGTGTTTTTGTGGTTTTAGCCAACTTTTATTCTACTAAAATTTTATGTCAGTTTTTTGCATGTTCAGGGAGTTCAAATTGAATAATTCTAATTACCAAAGTTCGTATTCAAAAATTTAAATTTCGAGAACATTGCGTAATTGTCGAAAGAAATATCCGAAAAATTGAAACCAAATTTCGGAATGTTGAGCTAAAAAAAAAACATCGATGGTTTTTTGCTTTCCAATACCTCGATCTACAAAGTGTCTGGTGCAATAGAAATGCAAGGTATGATGCACCGGTATGCCAGTCGTCAGGGCATTGATATAGTTGTCACATTAACAGATCAGTGATTATAGTGAAATAATCAGAGTTGGACTTAATTTAAAAGTTATGACATCTTTATTATATAACAATTCCAACTTCGTGTTTTTGAGAGATACGCTCACATATGTATAACGTAACGTAAAGTTATCGAAATTCGAGCGAAATCTCGACAAAATTTGAGCTATAAAATTTCGAATTATAGCTATTCGAAAATTATGTCAATAATTTATGTTAAAATGTGCAAATAACCGTAAGTAGAATCAAGGTTCTAAGAAATGTGGAAACTCGAGTCATCCTTGTTTGGAAATAGAAACCAGTTGGAGCATTCAAAAACATATTTAAAGTTACCAAAATTCCTTTATGAAATACGAAATTAATATTCGAATATTTAGATTAATCCCAATGCGAATTCTTGAATTGCATAAGTAGTTATAAAATTATATCAAATTTAAATTACACATGCGTGCATTACGGTAATTGAGTCGAGAATAATTTTAATTAGGGAAGCGCAAGTTAAGACAGTTCGGGAATGGGCATTCGAGTTTCGCATTTTTGGTTTCACTAAGTCACGAAAAGTTCATACAAGCGAGTTAGAGTTTTATACGTTTATACATGTAGTTAATGCATGTAGAGACACTTTAAACTATATTCAATTGTCATTTATTGATGAAGAATGAAAGTGAATAAATAAGTTGAATAACAAAAGTGAGAGGGGGAAGGGTGGAGGTAATAACATAATTAGAGAAAAAGCAAAAAATTATTGCCAAACAAATTAAAGAGAATTAAAACGTTTTTCTGCAATTGTCACAAATAGTCACAAGAGCAAATTGTCACAGGAGCAGAAGCTGCAACAGCTGTAGCAGTAGTTGCAGCAGCAGCACTCCCAATCCATAGTATAATAACAATTTCAAAGAAAATAAAAAAAGCCATAAATTAAATAAGAAAAGTAGAAAGAAAAAGCAACATTAAGAACAGTATCTTGCCATGTTCTCCACTGACAGAAGCAGGATAAGTAGATTGTAAATACGTCCTCTGACTAATACGACAATTAAGACGGCTAAGCCAATAATAAGAAAAATATTGTAGAGGATGAAGATAAGAAGGTAAATAAGAACAAAAAATATGGCAATGGGAGGACAAATAGAAGAAAGCGGAAATTTTGCGGATCAAAAAGGAAATGGTGACCTTTTCAAGGGAAAATAGGGGGAGAGCGGGGGATGATAGCATGATCAGATCCAACTACCGAAGTGTTTTTCTCAATTTCAGCATTAATTAAAACTACTATACAGCAAAAGCAATAACAACAACAACAATTGCAGGAAAAACAAATAACAGAAAACCAAAAATAAAAAAAAACAAAAATTAAATTCAAACGAGAAAGTAATCTTAAAAGGTTAACTAAAATATTATTAAGGGATAACGAAAGTGATAAATGCAGGAAGATATCGTATAAAAACAGATTAATATAAAGAGCTTTTCAATTGGAGCGGTGGCCTGCGGTGTCCACGCTGTTTCGGCGGCGTCTGTCTTATGTATCGTTTATTATTCAGGAAGTGATGCCAAATCACCATGGTAAGCTACACGATTGAACAGCACGTCCAAATGATAAGACTTTATTATCAAATGTGTTTATTAGTGTATATTAGTGCAATCGTTGCGCAAATTGGGACCATTTTATGGCAGATGCGGTGGACGTTCAAAGTCGACTCTCCAACGTTTGGTGGCCAAACTTGAGATAACCGCTTCGGTAGAGAGTCAACAATTACCCATGCGGCAGAGTGACGCCAGATTGACCGAGAACCTCGCCGCGGTCTATGAAAATACGTACGTACAATACGTACAATATCCAAATAAACTTAGAGCTCAAAGCTAATAGCTATAGACAATCGCCGCCTATCGCTAACTGTGCTTCGAAGTATTTGGATTAAGACCCCAACTTTGGTCGAAAGATCATCTTCAGCGACAAGCATAATTTCCGTATATGGGACGACCTCTCACATGACGTTTGCGAGGTTGTAATGCATCTACGGAGTTATTCTTTGGCAAGTTCATGCGACTTTTCCTTGTGATTTTTCCTGAAATCACAGGCTTATGCCAATTTCTATGCCAATAACCCGCAATCAATCGATGGCCTTAAAGTCAATATAGCCCAAGCCATCGCCAGATCTATTTCCATACATATATTCCAGACATAATGGCATACACAGGCCCTAAAAAAATCAATTTCACTAATGCCCCACACACAAATAATTCGATTTCAATTCTATTTCTATAACATTTAATATGAATATCCTGTGACATAGATTTTGATATAAATTATATTATAATTTATATTATATTTCCTATTATATTTTACATTACATTATATTAAATTATATTATATTTTTTGTTATTATATAAATCGGTATTTTGTTATTATATATATGTCGATTATGGTTTATACAATAATGCTTTATGATCATAGTCAACTAAATAATTTTCGTTGACCCTTAATCAAAAAAATTCTTATTCTAAACAAAATTCTTAATTTTTACTGTGTATTAAAATATATATCTTTCAACAATCTAAATTGATTAGCTGAATATGACAAATACGAGACTTGCTTACTAAGACCGAAAATAAAATTCAAGAAAAAACAGTTAAGCAGAATATTTAGGAAATATGGTAGCACACACAAATATCACACACGTATGCTTATACGATATACACAAATACACACACAAACACAGAAAGCCTCACTCTTTTATAAAGACATTTCCCAAGCATGAGTGGTCCAAGGTTCTCCAGGCTGCCAATGCATAAGCAGTTGACGGAGAAATTATATAAAGCTATTGCTGTTGGTGGCTGTCATTAAGAAACATAAACATAAACTTAACATCATGACAAAAATAACAAAAGGAAAAAAAGAAAGGCAATAAAATGTAACTTGGACCGCAAAGAAACAACAAGAACGGCAGCTCGAGTAATAAAAACAACAACAAAGAAAACAATTGCCTATAATCATATCCTACACATGCACATGCACACATACTCTCTCCCTCTTTCTCACGCTCCCATACATCCGTTCATTGTACAAGTGTAGAAATTTGTTGCAGATAAAAGTGAAAAATCAGCAACGGCAACGAAATTGTCGCAGCTGTCTGGGTACAGAGCTCCTCTTGTACAAGTGTATTTGTGTGTGAGTGTATGTGTTTATGGGTTTTTATTAGTATGTAGGCTTGAGTATGTGACGTGAATGGAACGAAAGGAGGCATGATTCTGTTTCTCAGATATAAATGAAGATTAGCAATGGATGCATTGGCTTATGCGTGTTGTATCAACAAATCATACGCACACAAACATACTCACTGAATAGCCAAGGCATACATTGTGTGGAAGCTTGACCTTATCCCAAGGCAAGCAAAAGCAGTCGGGTACAGTACCCTGTCGTGAATCCGCAAGTCTATTAAACGGAAATGAATTCAGGATACCACACTGTTGATATTTACTTTGTTTTATTTGCTATTTTTACCATTACCGTAGAAAGCTATTTCCCCCTCTCGCTTTCTTTGATCTCTGTATCTCTGCGTAGTTGTTCGCTTGTTGACCGGAAATGACCACTTCCATTTGTAATTCTTCCCTCATGCGAGGCATGGGAAGAGTGTTTTATCTTTAAAAAATCTTTAGTGACTATTTTCTACGCATAACGTCGTAACATATCGTATTACATCGCAATCCCTTCGGCTTCATATCTCGGAATATTCCGTTAATGTTTCTAATAAGCTGGTAGTTCATTTTGCTTTTTATTTAAAAGGCTTTTTATATTCTGAGTTTTTGAAAGAAATCGATAAATGTTGGAGAATATCATTAAACAACATCAATAAAATTTTAGGCTTGAAATTTAGATTTTATAATTCGTCTTTATATTTTATTTTCTTACTAACTCCAAATTAAGTTCTTTATATGAAAGAAAATTTGTAACGCATAAAAATATATAAACACATAATGCATAAATCGACTTTTCCACACCTGTCACAAAAGGGACAAATAAATTTGTGGGAGTATGCGCAATTATTTAAACTTTAATCTCCTTAATATTTTTGAATAATTTTTTCGAAATCTAAAAATATACCCTTATTCTAAGAGACGAGTCGAGGCGAGACGAGCAGATTTTTGTACTGAAAAACAGCTTCCAATAAAAAAAACTCGTCTTTTGGTAATCCAAGAGACGAGTTCGTTATTCAACTCGCTTGTTACGTCTTTTTTCCTCGTCTTTTTGGTAATCTAAGTCTTTTTGGTGTGTTTTTGAATTGTGGTCTCCATATAAAATTAGAAGATTTTTAGGAAGATTTTTAATGAAATACTATTTTTAATGAAAACAGAGACCTGAAAATGAATGAATTTAATTAAGTTTAATTTGAATTTAATTGGATTTGTAAAACATGTAAACATGTGAAAACAGTATTTAAACAATATTTAATTTTTATTCGATGAATTTCATGAGATGTATTTAATGTATTGTAACAGAAAAAACCTGTACCTGGGAATAGAAAAAATAAACGTGGATGCAGAAAAAATCATCCGCGCATCCATTTGCAAATTATCGCGAATTTTTTGTGCAATTTGTCAGAAACCATAAGGTTTGTTTACAGTGTTGGAAAGTGAATCTTGAAAATAAAATTGGTGCATACTTTTGACTGAAAATTGAGCAAATTTACGGAAGAAAGCTGAAATATTATTATATGAATATCTTGCACTGTTTACTTTATATTTTAACTACGTTTATTTTAGGTATTTCGTGAAGAAAAACAACTGATTTTAATTTTTGTGCATTCACCACATTGAGTATTATAAAATTTAAACCTTCCAACACTGTAAATATATTAGGTAAACATCTCGTCCCTTAGATTACCCTTTTTCATCGTTCGTGACTCGTTTACGTTCAACGTTATATAGTTACCTCGTCTCTTAGAATAAGCACCATAGTCTTATATTTTTAAAACACAATTTCAAGAAACAAAAATAAATTTTAAATTACGGTCAAGTCGAGGTAATAAAATTTCTACGCTTGCCAGACGTAGCTTCGATTGAATTACAACGATAACAAAAAGGTTGAACAACGATAACAAAAAAATCAGAAAAGACCCAATAGAAAATCTTTAAACTTTAAAAGCTTTCCGATAAATATTACAGTTTTCTACAGGAAATTGAAAAAGTTATGAATGGGAGAACTTATGAAGGGGACACCATCGAGGGTAAAACATTTTAAAACAAATTAAAATATCAAATGGTAAACTAGAATTAAAAAAATTCCAACTGAAAAAAATTTTCAAATATACTTTACCTCAAAAGTATATTAAAAAATTATATTAAAAATTGAAATTAAAAAGTTTTCAATCTCCTGATTATTTATTTACAGGAACAAACAACAATAAAAAAGTCCATAAAGCACATAGAAATATTATTTGAATAAACTTTCGTACCAGAAAAAGAAAAAATAAAGAAATTTAATTTATTAGAGAAATTTCCTTTTAATTTAAAATTCTTAACTTTTATTTATTTAGTTAGTTATTCATTCATACTTTTGCTTCCTTATTTTTTCCTTTTTTCTTTTTTGTTGAGTTTTATTGTTTTCTCTTCAATTTAACTGAATCATCGGTATCAGGTTTCCGTTTATCGATTGAATTTTCACTGAAACCACATACTCCTGGTTCGTGTGTGGTATTTTTTCGTTTAAAATAAAATAAAAAGATGAAATGAAAAGCAAGAATAATATAAAAACGGCGTACAGGGGCACATTTTATAACCTTCTTTGGTGACCTCGTATTTACTTGCTGGTTTAACAAAAACTTTATAACTTTTTCGAGCATCATTCGATTAATTGCTTAAAAATTGAAAAAAAAAAGCAAAAAAGTAAATATGGAAAAATATGTAAAAATATTCGCCGGCTTTAGCAAAACCTTCGGCGGGCTTTATTTAAATATTTTTCCAATTTTTTGAAAGTTTTGAAATAAGGCACGAATATATTTTTAAAAAGAAGGATAAATGGATCCTTTAACCACTAAATAAATGGTTTAATACCATGTTATCCAATATCCAATATCCAATAATACTAATTTATCCAATAGTCCCTAAAGTAGTAGTCAATAGGTGTTATGATCACTATTATTTATAATAACTCTTGTTAAATCCAATCAGTGATAATCACAAACGATAAAGTACAGTCGAGCAACTTTACCATAAGTTCTTTACGATAAATCGGGGCAATTAATTAATTGGTTAAATTAACTTTCATTCTTTCGTGACCAACTTTTGTTATCATTATAATTCGGGCAACAAAAGTGATTCACGTTAGTTAAACTTCAATTAAATTGGGTGATCGTCTTCAGTGATAAAAGAAAAATTATTGCCTTCAATAAAACGGATTTAGCACTAAAGAAGTACTAAAAAATAACCGACTAAATCGATTATGCTTCTATTCTAGACAATTTTATCTCTAAATCACATTAAATCTTAAACGGTCATCCATCATTGGCCAATTTCAGAGATTTGTAACAAAATACCAAACGACGCATTCGCAAATGGTCAAATCATGAACAAAAAAATACCGAACAAAAAAAACCTGAAGCGACAAAATCCCGAAAGAACTATGAATTCTATCATCAGAAATCAGTCTGTTCAATCAGTATAATTCTAATCTACAGCAAATCGAGCGCTTCGATGCTTACGGCGTAATGGCATACCAAGGCTTGCATATGGTAACCTTCGACTGCGACAAGTGCTACAGTTCTCAATGTGCAGAATGCCGATTTTGTTACTAAGAGTAATTTAGTATGGCAGATTGCATTAGACGGCATTTGCTTCATTTATCTGGGCATTAGGTATTAATCGAATGTTGCCTCGAAAATTTGTCGTTTTCGAATTTCTTCGTTCGCGATTTCAGCATTTATGGGTTTTCCACCCGGAATTTCCAAAAGTCATGCGAAATTACTCTTTGGGGATTGTATCGTTTGGAATTTTCAGTGCTTCTCCAACTTTAGTACTGGGTATAATTTTCATAATTTTTCGATTTTAATTAGTGGTAACTTCAAATAATCGTTACAAATATTTGTGACCATTATCAGCGACAATTGATTAATTACGACTGTTTCCAATTACCACAAGCGATCGATATCATCGGCACTGACCATTATCAGCAGATCAGTCGTCCACAATTTTTTGATTGAATTTCCCCAAAAAAGACATAAAGTCAATAACGTTTACTATCAACGATCTTCTTCGGTTATTTCTATCTTAACTCATACTAGGTGTCTTAGATTAGTAATATCAGTCATCACCCATCACTAAGCGCCAGTCATCAATCGCCATCTTTAATAAATTTCATGTCATCAATGATCATTATAGTTATCACTATCAATATCACTAACACTACATAGTTGATGGAGAGATAATTAAAGGATTTATTGCACTAATACATTGTTTTGTTCGATCTCAAAATCAAACCGAGTAATGAAACCAGTCTCACCAAATATGCAAAAATGTTTTAGTATTTAAAAATCAATGTTTTTTTGCAAATGCAAATTTTTTATAATAATTCATTCGATTCAGTAATTTTTCAATGTTTTCTCTCAACAAAAATGCTAAAAAGGAAATACCACAAAAACTTTTTATTAAAATTTCTATCGTGCGTTATTTAAAATTGTATGTAAAAAGTTTTTGAACTTTTTATATTGTTTAAAAAATAACCTCTATCTGTTCAAGCGAGAGCTTTTATTATGGTTTCGATGGTTTCGACGATTTTGATGATTGGTCTCTATTTTGGTTATTTTAGCGAATGAATTTATAGACTTTGGTGACACTTGAAAAGGATTTTCAAATTTAATTTCATTAAATCCATTTGAGGGTAACGAATATATCTCTTTAAAAGTCCTGTAAAGTTTTTTCCCTCTCCATTCCGACATTCCTATTTATTGAAGCGAATCAATTGCGGTTTTTCTGATGATCTGTTGAATTTTAAAAAGTATCTGCTTTAATTGAAAATATTTTTAATCGATTTTTCAAGTTGACAAAGGATGTTTCGAATAATGAAAAAAATGCAAATGTAAATTTGATATTGTTTAATCCAAAATTGAAATATCAAAACACATTTTATTCATTATTTTTAGAATTTTATGTTGTTATCGGATCACGTCATATATATCCACGCAGCTATCTACATATACAAACGTTTATCAATTACAAATATTTTTTTTATAATTGATTAGGACGAACAGACTTCATACCCGCTATGTTAGCTACGCTTTTATCTTCATCTCCATAGAAAAAATAATTTTCAAATCAGTTATGCCAGAAAATAATATTATGCTACAAAACTTTTCAATCAATTTCTAATTTTTTCTTGTCCTCTGTTGGTTCCGCAGCGCTCTTCGAGATATCCCATGAGGCTTTAAGGTTCACGCTATAGCAAAACTCACATAATTTCAATTGAAATCCTATTTCTCATACCAAAATAAATGTGTCGTTCTTTTAATCATTTAAATCATTTAAATTTTTATTAATTCGCTTTATACAAACCGTGCCTTAAAATTCTTCAGCTTCATCCTCAGCTTATTTCATAATTCCTTAAATTTAATTCACAAATCATCCAACTAAGTCCGTAAAACCCTCGATTATTAAAAAACAACCCTTAGTGTTATTCCAATAAGCATTTTGTTTCATTTCACGTAAGATATAAATTGGTTCCTTGATATTGTTAAAATGATTTCTCAATTTATTTCAAAATCTCGATGAATTTTTTTCAGAAATCATTCAATTCATTCTACTATAGAACCTTCGACTTCTCACAAATAGTCATTGATATGTTGACAGCAATCCCCTTGGTGCATTTATGAAAATATTTGGGTAAATGATTTGATTAAATGTGTATTCCAGAAATAAATGCATTCCTAAAGTCTGCCCATTGCAAGAATGAATTTTTCCCAAAAACTATACTTGTGCAGTTGAAGTATAGTTGCAGTAATATTAATAAAATCGTTCAGTGCATAAAAGTAAAAAATTAAATAAATCTGTTAACTCCTTAATGTGGCCAAATATATCTCCGACTTGTTTCCATAATAAAGTCATGCTATAAAATGTTTTTACACTTCAGACAGTTTAGTTCACTACAGACAACTTTTCTTTAATCCCACAATGCTCTAATTCGTTTCAAACTTCTAAATAATTCTGTAATTCACTCCATTTTTCCTGCTTATTTAACTATTTTTTTGCATTTTATTTATTCGTTTACTAAGTCCGTTACATTTTTAATTTTCCTTAAATCCTAAACATTTGGATCCTCCTTAAAATTCTCTAATATCATTCAACCCTTTAGTTCATTTCATTGAATCTTTCAGTTGATCCTGTTTATCATAAAGACGATGTATTATCTTTTATATCGGACGTAATTTCAGTTAACGCAATCGCTAAATAGGTTTAACATAATCAACATTTTTATATCAAATATCGTACATCGTATAACTCGTATATATTCTGAGTTATATTATAGTACAATATTGATAAGCTTAATATGGATTATAAGGTCTTAACCCGCTTTTAAGCTCTTAAACCATGATCGTTTAAAAAATTTATGACTGTCTTCTTCAAACAGAACAAATTTTTATGATAGAAAATAACATAAAATCTCACCTGAATTTTAAAAAATACACTCGGATTCTTTACTTACTTCTTTATCATACGCACACACACACAGACGAACATATAACTCAGTACAATTTCTCTAATAACTGCGAACATCTTTCTTCTGATCTTCTGACGTTGGTTTCTTTTTTACTCAATATTTTTTTTCTTCCTCTTTCTATTTTTAGTGGTGCTCTGTTTGCTTTATGGCATCCTGATGCTTACGGATGATATTGCCGCCAACGAATCGTTAGATACACGGGAAGGTGTTGATTTAGTATTAAAGTGTCGCTTCACTGAACGTTACGACTCGAAGGATTTCACCTTCTACTGGGCTCGCTGGACTTGCTGCCCGACACAATTTGAAAATGTGGCTATCGGTGATGTTCAGCTGAACTCAAACTACCGGTAAGTTCATAAATCTTCCGTCAACAACCGTCGAAGTGTTCCGGCATCGAGCTGGGCATCTGAATTATGTACAGACATTATGGGTACGTTTGTAAATCTATAGCTTTATGGAAATCACTTGGTGGTATATTTTACGACAGAATAATTTTCTTCCAACAACTAGAGTGTACATTTGGTTAGCTGGTCTCCCAGCTGGTAGCTTAATAGCTCCTCGGTTGGATGGTTGAAAATGGTCAGTAGAACTAAAAAATTATGATTGCGTTGAAACCGTAGAGTTGCCGAGAGCAAAATAAGAAGACAAAGTGTATTAAAAAATGAACTATAAAGACAGGTACGGTTAAAAAGAGACCGAGTATACTTGGCATAATTTTATGGTCTTAGAGGATAACCGCGAGTTTATAGAGTGATATAAAAGAAAGTTAATTGCATAGAAAAACCCATCCAAGGTGGTTTTTTTCAAAAATAAACAATTGAATGGTACCTATTTAAAACTTAAAGAAATCCTTCCTTTTATTTGTCAATTAAATAATCTTTTCTATTAAGTCAATTTGTCCCATTGCGCCGAAATGCAAGAACAAAAATTACAAGACTCTTTAACCCATTAATGGAATCCACTAAGGGGCCATCTGGTATTGACAAATTGCGTATGTCATATATTTTTAATGTGCATGAAATAACAACAACAACAACAACAACAACAAATTTACTTTATTGGGATTATTAAGAAATATTCTTACTAATAAAAAATAAATATACTTATTACAATATTTAGCGAAAACTTATCGAATTAATTTACAAACGAGTAGCGAAGGATTAGTTTCAACATTTGAATTTTTCTTACAAACAAAATAATGCACAATAACAAATGAAAATTTCTCTCTAGGATTCTATTAAGGATCAAAAATTTTTAGTCTCATTAATAATAACAGGTTCACGAAAATCAGAAGGAATGTCTTGAAAATATAAGGAATATTTTAAGTAGATAACATTAATATCCACGACAGCACCAACATCGCGACAGCGACGACAACGCCACCAGCAGAATCAAAGCAGCGGTATTCCAAATATAGCCGCAGCAACAATAAGAAATATCAACCATAAACTATCATATAAAAACAAAAACCACACCCAATACTGGTACTAAAAGAAATAACAAGTGTAATAACAAAGAAAATCGCAAGAAAAAGCGGATTCCCTAAAGACGATTCTCAGGGAACACTCTCTTGCTTTTCCCTCATTTTGCTGTTGTTGTACCAGTAAGATTACAATTACTGCTGTTGTTTCTCTTATTGTTATTTATGTTATAACTGCTGGAGAAAACATAGCCTTTCATAAGACCAGTAATTACTGCAGGCAGAAAAAGCGGCAGCAACAAGAACGTTAATAAGGAAAAACAGCATTATCAGGAGATCCTCAACAACTATAGCAAAAGCAACTCCAATTTAACGGCAGCAACAATTACAAGGAATGGGCAACGCAATATTTCAATATATTCGTTCAATTTCAGACCCTTTCAAGCGTTAATTTAATGTGTTTTTAACCCATGTTCAACCCTTTTCCTCTTCCTTCTCTTGGAAATTGTTTACTCGTTTTTAAAGTTTTAATAAAAATCCAAGAAAAAATAAAATTCCGTTTCAAGAAATTAAGAAAATGTTGATTTTATTGCTTTCTAAGGTATAATTTAAAAAAAATAGTTTTCAATTTAAACGCATTTTTCAAGAACAAAAACGCACTAATGTACAGAAAATACCCACGGAGAAATACGTTCACTCCGTTATTTAAACATTTATGCATAAATGTGCGTATACATATACACATGTGCATCAGACATATATTTCTTACACATGAATGAATCAATTGTCCATTTTGAAATGCGGCCAATAAACGAAATGGCGCGTAAAATCGTAGGAAATAATGATGTAGCGGAAGAGATTATAAATTTATTAATATGTATGAGTGCACACACTCACTCACAAATACACACAAAACACGCGCAGTTATGCACATATGCCCATAAATATACATATACCCGTATGAACCAATTTATGCTGGCAATACATTTAGATACACTGAGAAAAATGTATGGACAAGATTCAATTAATTTTTAAAACGGCAAAATCTAAACTAAATATATTAGGAATGATATTCTGGCATTCGAGGATTATTTATGGCATTTAACTAGTACCATCAATACTGTAATGCTAAAGGTTATTTACTTTAGGACATCACGAATAACATAAGACTGGAAACTCCTGAACATCAGTAGAAACTTCAGCGCTTCTTTCAACATCAGGAACAATATTAACAGCCGTGGAGATTTGACAATAATAATAATCTAAAACCTGTTCAGCAACAACGACAGAAAACTTCCTAATATTACCGCAAATGTTGCGTACTCCTATATATCGAAACTTATCACCCCCAATCTCTGCAGCATCAAAGTCATCAGTTGCAATCTTTGCAAAATAATGAAGAGATGAACTAGATAAGCCCATTAATCAAAATAAATTAAATTTTTTCCTATGCAATATTTTCATTTGATCATTTCGAAGCAATTGCAGTAAATCAAATTAAATATTCCATAATTTGACAGATGTTTAGAGTTATCTCTTTTTATTTTTAGAGCAAACATTTTATTGTGACAGTAAGGATAGTGTAATAACGAGGCAATAAGAGATATTTTATTAATTTATTATCATACGTAAATTTTCATTTTATATTTTCTTTCCAAAAAATAGTAGAAAAGCATAAAAAAATTTGTGTTTTAAAGAACCAACTATCTTTTTATTATAAATTAGCCATTCATTTTCGAATTGCCTTGAGGTGACTCTGCAAACCTAGACATTACAATTTTATCGCTAACGGCAAAATGTGGATTTTTGATAGCGTAGGTGCTATCGATTGGTGCACCGATTCCGGTCCTTTTAGAATAAAACTGAAGAAGAGAGCGTTGATCGATATGGTGCAAATAGTTAGATTTTCAAATGATGAAAGTGATAAAACAAATTTTGAAGAAAATCAGTGAAGGTAGAACGAAAGCAACTAGCGTACAAAGCATTTTAAAAAACATGCATGAAAAATTACTCGAAAATTGCTTTAGTTTTTAAAGAAAAACTTTATTAAAAGAGGGTATTATTAAAGTGTCGGGTTATCTCTTGTTACTACCGCTACAGTACAAACGGAAGTAATTTTAAGCCCAAATAATATAAGGTCTTATACACACGTATACGCTCTCAAATCGATCTCACGCACGTACCCAAACACCATACGCTGACGTAATAAGATATCGTATAATTCGTCACACAACGCCACACACTGTTATTTGCTTGCTAGGTGCTAGCACGCACCCAATCATTCGAACTCCCTTTCTCTCTCACATATGGAAAAATGCACATCAGCACATAGCATACCCTCCAGGAAAAATATTGCGAATTTCGTACCCTCAATTTCGTACTCTCAATTTTGTAACTTCGAAAAATACCATCGTCATTTTACATTATTTGAAAAACGGCTTTTAAACAAATAAGCTGAAAAGAATAAGGAGACTAAAAAATTCAACAGTGGTTTAATTCTAATAACCAATTACCGGTTGGTGGAAATTTAGCTCCAAGTTTGCTCTAAAATTTGAGAACAAGAGCTACGGACACCGATAAACCGTATTAGATTTAAGAAGCGGGTGTATCTCCGGTTTGACTGCACATAGTTGCGTGAGATTTCAGATAAACTTGTATTCTTCAGCCAATATCTGTGTGCTACGATTTCTCTTTATGCGTATAATATATGTATTTATAAATTTACCGCATATTGCAAATTTATTTTATATTTTATATAATTTATATATTTCATATATTTTTATATAATGGAGATTAAAAACCCCGTTTTGCCATTCCCAGTGTTATCTGGTACTGAATGTGATTGAAGAAAAGTAATTAGAAACGGGATTATCTTTGATGATTGAAGAAAGGGAATTTGAAGTAATTTCCTACCGGGGCACCTCATTCAGGGATCCTATAAAAATCAGCATCATGCAGAAGCAAATATTTAATGTCCAAGAATGATAAATTCTCGTTTTAATTGAATGTAATGAAAGGTATTGGAATCAACAGCAACAACAAAAGCAACAACAACAAATAGAATGATATCCTTGGCAAAATATACAGACAGCATGACAAATACGAATATATGATGACATCATCTGCATGCGCTTTTATGACCACATTTAAAAGGGATTATAAATAAAAGCAACAACAACCAAAAATATGCAAACAACAACGAGGAAAAGAACAAATTAATCTGAGAATGTAACGCTGCTTTTCTTGTTTACTTTCAATTTGCATGGGAAAGAATTGAGAAAATCAGGGACAGTGGCTAGATGCGTTCCGGCAGGAGGCGAACGGGTGAACGTGATCCTGGGGACGAGAACAAATTAAAGCAAATAAAAAGAGAAAATTAACATGAATAATTGGCAATTACTGCAAAAGTGTTAATCAATTATTGGAAAAGTTCAGCCAATTATCAATGTTAACATTTTTCATGGCTTTATTAATAACGGTGTTATTGATGTCATCTATTAATTCCAGACTTTGATTGATGAAGTTTTGTTAATTAAATTCATTCGCATTTCTATGACTTTTATGGATTAAGTAGCAAAAAGTTGAAATGAAGGCTACTTTATTTAATCTTTTATTTTTCCTCTTACATGTTTTCGTTGTAAATTATTTTCCGAAAGGAATGGGGCGAAAAGGATAACAACATCCTGATGAGAATGCAAATGCATTCCACATTTCTTGTACAGCTAACAACAAGCACGATACAAGTCCGAAGGGCCCTAACGGAGCAGAAGAGCACTTCAATGTCGTACCAAAAAGGTTAAGAAAACAGAAAGTATTTTATTAAAGTTATATAAATTCAACAAAGGCAAAAAGTTATCTTCATAATCTGTTAAATGGATAGAAGAAGTTAAAAGCTTGTTTTTCTCAAAAGGAAGAACAAATGTCCCAACTGGTTTGTTGTGAACTCTGAGTACGGCAAAGATTATCTTTAACTAAAGTATAATTCTCCCTCCCCTCTTTCCCCTCTGCTGATAACGCTTTCTCTTACCATGTTTTATGCGCTTTCTTTTTCTCATAAAGAGAAAAATACTGTAGATAATTGTTTTTCCTCCGCAAAGAAAAGATAACATTTTCTTGTTATTAAATTTTTTGTAAAATTGTGGAATAAAAAATAATTAAATGAAATGTTCAAGATGGTTTTTCCCAAAAGTGCATTTTCATTTTTTCTTAAAGAATTTTTATCTCAAGCATTATCAGTATTTTATTATATTGAATTATTGTTATTTTATTTGAATTAACAAACTCAAATTATTTAAGAAATTATTGCTCAAGTCTCAAGCTCAAATCTCCTAGTTACGAACAACTTAGTCGAGGTCCATATACCCTACATCCTAATATTTTGATCTCGAGGTTTCGTTATCCCATAAACTTGTATTGCCCCTAAGGGGTACCGCCCCTAAGTGTGTCACTGAACGGACTGGACCTACTTTAAGAAGCCAACGTCCTATAGAAACGCTTTGTTCAGAAACGTATTAGAAACCCTCAAAAATGAACTAACCTTTAAGAAATTAAACAACAGACATGAATTAATTTGGCCAATTATCCTTTATCTGTAATCCATTGTGGTATTTTGCCCATTTTCAATCTCAACCAATATTCGTACCAAATTTCATGTCAAATTTTTTCGTTTGTAATCGTGATTTCCACACACAGACAACCAGTACAACAAATATGACTAAATCGATTCAGGAAGTGATTCCGAGCAAGAGTATGTATAACTTCCCATACGTACTCCGCCTCCTTTAATGCGCCACCTTTACTCCCTTCGGGTATAAAAGGCGAATACGTTGAGAAAGTAGATTTTGCTCAATTCCTCTCTAAAATTTACTGAAGAAAAAAATCTAATTAATTTATATCTACTTTTTAGTCATTTATTCCATTATATGTTTTCCTTTTTATCTAGACGTCTTCGTTGAACGTTGTTTTGCGTTGCTGTTTTTTATTATCTAACTAAAAGGATAGATAGATACGTAAATCCTTCACTTTGTCAAGTATCAACCTCTACATTTCATCAGCAACAACCCACCAACAAATTCTTGCTTCTACTTGTCATCGTTGCTATTTTTGTAAAAACATGACGTTGCACGTATGCCAATCAGCTCTCATCAAAATAAAAGGAAGAAAGAAAAATGAAAGGAAAATAATAATGAAGAAGAAATTTAAGAGTTAACTGTAGAATAGCACTACAAAATGCTGCATGCTTCTCTTTTCTTGAATTTTCATCCTTGAAAAAATTATCAAGAGCTTGAGCGTCTCTGCCACTAATACTTCAAGGCTCACTAAACAAAAGCTATATAAATATCTTTAATATATATTTATTCCTCTTGCACACATCTATCAAACAAATGCTCATTATCAGCCTCTTCTTTTGAAAAGAAAGCAGAGAAAGCATACACACGCAAAATTGTTGGAAATAATTACATGGTTTAACATTTCATTTCTCCGACAGAAATTTAACAGGAATAGAATCTGCCGAGTCTAACTAAATTTTTGAAATCTCACTTAATAATTTAATAATTTAATTTAATAAGTACATTTAATAGTTTAGTTTCATTTAAACAATATTTAAGACAGGATCTTGTAGTCGCTTTCGTATTTCTAATTAATTTGATATATTACTATGACTTATATTTGAACATATATTTGAATTTTTATTTGAATTTGTATTTGGGACTATTACAACTTGAAATTACTTTAAACTTGAATTTATTTTGTTTTTGAAATCGTATTTATATTTGTGTTTGAGGTATAAATTGTGAGTACTATAATGTGTTGTATCTGCATTTTATTTCAACATGTCTTAAAATCTGTGTTTGAATTTGTATTTGAATTTGTGTTTTGTGGTTTTGAATTTTATCTAAATTTCTATTAGAATTTATATGAGTTTGTATTTGGATTTGTATACGTTAGAATTGTGTTTATATTTGTATTTTAGTTTGGGTTTGAATCTGTATTCGGTATTGTATTTTTAATAAAATTTGTTTTAAATCTGATTTAACAATTGATTTCGATTATTTTTAATTGTTTGTGATTTTCTGCTTTAGCTAATTATTTTATTTAGCGTTAGCATTTCAGTTAATTCCGTTAATATTGAAAATAAAAATGTGTAATTCATAATTATGTCTTTGTTTAAAAATATTGAAAGCAAAAATCTTTAGAACAATATGTGCAAGGAAAAATCCTCAAGGACCTTCAAAAAATTCAAACTGAAAGCGTGAAGGACAAGATTTTTTGGACCCTACCGTTAAAATGAAGTTGCTTTGTATAAAATGGGTTTTATGTTGAAGCCGTCGGTTACTTCCCTGTAAGAAACCATTATCGCAAAACTCTCTCCGGCTTTACCCTCTTTATGGAACATTCTTATACTCTTGTTTCCAAGGCGACGTTTGGTAGCCGAATTAATTGAAAAGCGCTTGATAATGTAGAAACATTTTCTAGAATATATTTTCGTGGTGGCTTGACAATGATATTTTTATTTCGCATTTTTTCTTACTCCTATCATTTATGTCGATAACTGGCAATATAAGGCTTTCTCATATGCCTTTTGAAAATTCTTACCTAAAACTACCCTCATTTTTTTAAGCCGGCGCTCTTGAGTCTTGAATTATATTTGTTTAATTCCTTTTGCCAGGCAGAAGGAAGAGGCACTTGATCGTAAGAAAGATTTATTCGGTTTTTTATATCACACAATTTGATAATGACTGCATTCTAATCATTCAGAAAAATTATAAAGTTATTTAGTTGTTGCAAGGAAATAAAACTGTATTATTTTTAAAATAATAAAAACGCGTTCATAATTATTACATTTTTTATCACTTAAATCGGAGCTATGGTTTTACTTAAAGATACATCGGATAACAACACAATTAAGGTGTTTGTCATATGAATGAAATTAAAAATTGTTTTACTAGGATGTTTGTAAAAAGCAAATAATGAAGAAATTATATGTTTGTGTGTGTGCGTGTATTGATGTGAAGAAGGTAGAATTTCAGTGTAATGCCTGAAACAGAACCAAAGCGATTTTTTGCCGTGATGCAAGTTTTTCCTCTCTTCTCTTAGCGTTTGCACAAAACACCGGCGTATAAAGCCGTCGAAAAAATTAGATTCCCGACCGAAACGAAGTGACGTTTACTCAAGTGAGAGAGAGAGAGCACGGCTACAAACATCGCCAGAATAGAAATAGACCGTAGCTGGCTACGGCTTATTTCGCCGCTGGCAAATCCTCTCTCAGCGGCATTATTTTTTCTCTCGATCCCCATAAGCGCAATGTAAATTTTGACACTTGTCAGCTATAAAAACCCTACACCGCCTTGGATGTGTTTATAGCATAAATGTTCTATCGTCATCTTAATTTTCCTCGTATGCTTTGCTTCTCTACACAATTCGATAGTAATCTTCGCTGGTGTTTATATTACTTCCTGTTGACGCAGCTCCACTCCTTCTACTCCTTGCTGTTGTCGTAGAAAAATCTCAGCTTGTTATGCAAATTACTGCAATTAGGCTGGAAATAATGCGATACCTATAAGCTCGTGAAACTACGGAATGTTGTCTCTTATGAATCTTTCAGTGTACAAAAACAACAACGCATACGTATTATACATGTCCCGGGTAACTAAATATGCGGATACTTGCTCGTGCGTGTATATATATATGTGTGTGTGAATGTTTTGATTATTTCGGAAATATTTTGTACGCATCTCAACCGCATCTTAACACCCATTTGTGGACTCGTTTTAAGAGATAGAATCACGTTGTTTGCACTACTGTTGTTTGTACTACTTCTGGGGGGAAATTTCGAAACGTTCCCGTATCTGCCATGGTTGCCTGCTCTCTTATAAAGAATAAAAAAACAACTATATTCGAAATTTGTTTTGATTACGCCTATTACGTTAACGCCTTTTAGCATAAAAATACAATTCATGGTATTTCTTGATTTTTTGCTTAACTTTTGCATTTGCAAAAATTATTTCGACATAAATCTAAAAAGATTGCCATTAAAAATTAATACTAAAAAAGATATAAATGCCAGATTAGTTTAGATAACTTTATTACAAATGAAACCTTTGTATACAGAAGTATTCCGAGCTTCACTCTCTATTGAACAAATTATTCAATCGTTATTTTTTTCACTTTTCATCGAATCCGTCGAATTCATTTTTTTGCGATGCATTTTTGTTTTATGTACCAATCAGCAGGATCCATGTTTTTCCGTGCTGAAAATCTAGGCTACATCAAAGCGATAAACGCCGCAAAGCAGAAATTCTTTTATCTGTTGGCTGGGTTCCCATTACTCATCATCATCTTTAAGCAGCAGAAATATTGGCGGTGCTTACAGATATCTTTGATAAAAGTTCTTTTGGCGAGATGTTAAGCCGTTGACTCAAGAAGAATCTGTCCGCTGGTTCAATCACTAGGTTGGCTAAAAACACATTTGGAATAGGAAACGAAAACAAAATTATAGATCTTTGTTTGTTTAGGATAATTAGAAATTTAAGAATCTTATCGGAAGCTGTTGTTTCAGAAATATGTCTCTCTCTTCACGTTCTTTTTTGTTCGGCTTATACCGAAAAAATATCTTTAAGATGATTTCTAAGATTCAGATATATTGCAACCTCTTGTCCTAGATAAAACTTATTATATGTCGCAACCATTTTTATGTAACACTAAATGTAATACGCAAAACTATTAGCGGGTCCAATTCATTCAAAGTTCAATTCATTTAAAATTCAACCGAAAATAATTATTGCAATTAGACCAATTAACTCTGATATAGATTAATATGTATTACCTATTCCCGAAGAATTATTACAAACTTTGATAAAATATATATTCTTTTTATTTCATGACTTCTTATATGAAAATTTAATAAGAAATTTCTCAGAAATAAATTTTATACCAAATTCTTAATTCTAATATCTTTTTTCTTCGTAATAAAATTTTCTGCAAATATTTTGTATAAATCCTTTCTGATTTAATTAATTTTAATAGTTATTAAAATTAGCAAAAATCTTAACAATATAAGAAATTCTTTAAAGGGTCGCTGAAGGAGTACATAATAAAGTCTAATAAAAACTCCATCCACTTTATTGTCTTCGATTTATGCAAAACCAGGTTCAAAGGATACCAAATTCATTGTTTTTCAATTCGCACGTAGCGTTTATTTTTATCGATGAACCAAACGATATCGTATCGTAAATCATCGAATAAGCACAAGAGATATTTTGGAATTCTTTTTGCTGTTTGATTTTGTGTCTAACAATTTTAGAGAGTAAATTAAGGGAAATGATCGGGCTATAGGATTTCATGTAATCCTAATCCCATTTGCATTTTTCTTACATATTTTTCAATGAATGATGAATAATTTACTTTTGAAATTTATTCTGATTTTAACATCGTTAGGCATTAAACGATTTAATTTAAATAATATGGAAGAGAAATGAGGGAAGAGAGAGATGGAAGAGAGAGAGAGAGAGAGGGAGCGTTAGGGAGATTATAAAATAATAATTTGGCATAATTTCTTAAAATATGTATAAGTTTGTTGCTTTCAATATTTATTAAACCTTTTTGTTTCTTGTTTCTCTTGAGTTTCTTCCTTCCTGATATTGTCTAGCTACAGAAACAGTCTTGTCCTGACCTACAGCAACAAAACTAAGACTGAAGACTGCTTCAAATATGATGAAAATTCTGGGCCTTCTTTTTTAATTTAAAAATTCGTTATCCATCTTTTTACCCTACACCTGAATGAGTAGGTTATATTCATTTGTGCTTGTGTGTTTGTAACGTGGTGTGCTTGGTATGAAAAAGTAAATATGTTCTTGCTCAGGCCTGCCTCCTGAGTCGATTTAGCCATATCCGTCCGTCTGTCTACCTTTCTGTCTGTCTGTGCATCCACGTATACGTGTCCATGTATTTCCTTGTCTGTGGAAGCCGAACAGAAAGAGGTATCGAGATGAAATTTGCCACGAATATTGCTTGTCACAGTGGATTTTTTTTTGGATTGAAGGCGGGCAAAATTGGTTGAAAACTACTTCTGATACCTAATATGAATATATCTATGTGTATAGTTCAATTCTAAGGTTTGTTGATGAGATTGGATGACACAATTTTATACTCGAATCCACCATCGAAGTCTAAATTATTTTGCTGAAACAGACGGGATCCGCTCATCATTGTACTAAACCATTGAATAGTTAGGTTGAAGATAAGTTAAATAAGCTATTCAGCTATAGATCCATAAATCTAAATTAACCAAGAAAAGTGAAATGTAATATTAAAAATTAAGTTCACCGCATACTGGTTTTAAGGACCAGACTGTGAATTTATAAAACATGTCTGGGGCATATAAGGAGTCTTACTTGCCCTTATACGTCGTTTTCTTTATTGCTTCTGCAAACGGTGCTCGTTACTTTATGTGACTGGACCGAGTGATTTTTCTTACATTCATCACATCGTCATTGGACCACAGATAGACTGCCAAGCACGACCCGACAATTTTTGACGTCCCGACATTTTTTCCGCCATCAGCAAATTTTCTTTCCTTTACGTTTGTTCTTTTATTATTTGTGCTTTATTCATGAAACGTAAATTTTTCGTAATAATTTCGAGCTGATAATGCCATTTTTCCTTTTTTTCTTTTTTTTCTTTTGGTTTTCTGTCACATTAAGTGACAACTTATTATGAGTATAAAATTATTATTCCAAGTTTTGCTTCTTATATTCTTCTATTATTATTTTACTAGATTTGATTATGCCACTTTTACTTGGATGACATTTTTGGAGCTCCAAAATCTTAGATAATTTTATATTCAGGGATTTTTCCTTTGCAAAATGTGTTGGATATGGCAAAACTATTGTTAATTAAATGCGATTAATTTAATCATATTTATTACAAAAATTTAATCGTATTAAATACAAAATGGTATTAATGTTTATAGGCTTTGATGTCCTTTCAAAAAATTTGTTTAATTTAATTTTTTTTTGCAATTTTTTGATTTTTAGGCTTTTTTAACGGAACTTCCACTTTGGTATTTGAAAACTAGTCTATAGAAGAGCCGCGGAAAATAATTTCAGTGCTATAACATTGTCATGGTGCTGCAAGTGGCTAATAGTGCCGATTATATATTTCATATAGACTGATTTTCAACTAAAAAAAGTATCGTTCACATGTGCCCAAATGCCGTGGCGTGTTTTTTTATATGAAAAACAATTTGCTTCGTATTTCTGTCAATTTTCTAAACAAACAAAATCTTAATATATAGATGTATAGACCGAAGAGGTATAGACCGAATATGTCAATATTTGAATTTATAATATCGATCCTAATCATTCTTCATCCGGTTTGAATTATTCACTTAGTTATTTTCCTTCTGTAAACGAATTTATTTTATTGTTCTCCGTTTTGAACTTTTCGTTATATTCCTTCTCTAGTTCTTCGTATATGCCTTATCCAACATTTCTTCTCACGTCCTTTCCTTATTCCTTCCTGTTTTTCAATTCTGTCTCATAGAATCGTTTTTGATTGACAGTAATGGATTCGTATGTCAATAAAAGTTAGCCATTCAATTGGTAGACGAGATGTAATGAATGACGTTTTATTTGGCATTTATTATTGGACGATAAACAATCCGAGGGAATCATTTAAATGACTAGTATTGCAGCTTGCACGTTGTCCTTAAAGGATTCAGTAATGGGCAAGTTTCTTTTTGAAATTTAAGGACGTCCTTCAATGATTTTCATAAATATATAATTTAGATATATTGAATATGTTTGAATATTCGATAAGTGGTCAGCTCATTCTCTACCTCACTCCCTCTTTCTCTTATTCCATTTATTCATTATGTTCCTTGTCTACTAAAACATTGCAGTATCTTTTGGGTTTTCTTTTTGCCGTAAATTCACCGCAAATCGTGGCTCTTTCAATTCTACAATTCTCTTTTCCAATGAGTGTATGGGCAGACGAACCAGCCCGGAAAAGAATTCTCGATCTTCGACAGCTAAATGAAGGAAGAAATTTAGAATTAATGGCAGTCATCCCTTTTTGAGATTATTTTTGAATCAAAATCTTTAAGATTGGATTAATTTTAATGTTTTTCCTAATTCACTTTCTCCCGGAAATATTGTCAAAAGGCTGTTTTCAAGAAAAAAATATATGCCCAACATATTATAATCCATTAGATCTTTGAATTTACATGTCCTTAATCATTTTTAACTGTGCTCCGGAGCAGAAACATTCCCTTTTTGACTTTCCTTGCCATCTTCATCAGCGAGAAGAATCCTCAGTAAGTACACTGCATGTGCAGTATCCTCTGCTGTTTTATCGTACCGGCTACCCCTTGGTGTCCTTTTTACATCTCACACAATTACCAATCTATCCGTCCATTCATCCCCTTTTCCGACGTCTTACTCACTCGTGCTCATCTCATATCATACTGTTGCCAACACTTCGAAAGGATCTCGTGCATGTACTAAAGGATTATAGCTTATGACATGCGGAATTATGTGCGGGATTTGAATATCCTTCAAATCCTTCATACTCCTTCTACTACTTCCAAGGTTTGCAGGTTGTGCAACCCACTTGGCTTGATGTGCTGACATGATGATTATACAATACGTGCAACTCATATAGCACACACACACACTCACACTTTGGTAAATTTATTGAATGCGCTGTAGACGTTATTTTTTTGTGTACCCTATAATTTTTTTTAGTGGCTGGCTGGCTGACTGACAGGAAGTGTTAACATTAGTTTTCACTGTTTTTCACTGCAATCGAGGAAAAATGTTTAAGAAAATTAAAAAACGAAAGAAATAGAAAATAGTCAACGAAAAACTTGACACAAAAAGAAAGCTGTTTAAGTGAAAATGAAGCGGAAGATAAAGTACCGAAACGGCAAGAGAAAAAACTGCAGTTATTGTGAAGACAGGTAATCATTTGTCACTTTAGCTGCCATTAGGTGTTGCATTTTTCTTTGTCTTATTTTGTTAGTGTGATGACAAATATCGTTGGCGAATGCATCGCAAATAAATAAACATAGAGAAAGAAGCAGATAGAATGCTCTTTTTTACTTTTCAGAATATTATATAGTTTAGATCATTTGAAGTAATACAACCCTGCGCATAAATAGAGATAATAGAGGTGCAGAAGGTGTCTTACCTTACAAGCTACCTCGCACCTTACTCTAAGCCACCGTGTTTCAATTTATTGCAATGAACAATTTATCACTACAATACACGACACTTTAACTATTGAAGCGCTGCTTCCATTGCCATCTATGAGCACCGAATACGTTCGTACTCTCCATCGTTAGTTAATCGAATAAACGTTTGTTTAACTAATTCTTATATATAATTTCAATTCATTGCCCATTGCTTTAAAACAGCAATAAAAATTGTTTGCTATTGTTGCGTCATATTTTAATCGAAATACGATCTTTCGAATGATAGTATTAAATCGTCTTCATTATCACAAATTAATCATGATGGGTAAAGCAATTAACAGACCATTCGAATACTGTCAACAACAACAATTTGGAGATAAAGAAAGCTTTAACTCAATCTTCCTCTCTCCATGTTATTTTCATGTTTGCATTTTCTTTTTGAATTTTGTTCGTCTTTTTTACAACCGTTTTCGCCAATATTCGGAGAACTTTTTATGGACTATATTGATAAACAATATTGTGTTTGTTATTATATTGGTTTGTTTGTTAATATCTCTTGACCTTCGCACCCCTTTACAAGCCTGAAAAATTAATATTTATTAACTCTAATTATTTATAATAAATTTAACGCTACACTAGCGTAAAACTCATGCAATGATATTAATTTCAGCTTGGTTTCACGGTTAGGTTAAATTAAAACGATGTCCTTTAGCTCATGCAAGCACATTAATAATGTTTATAAAAACGGAGGTACACACAATCGTTATCGTTATGTTGTTCCTATTGTTATTGTTGTTGTAGGTAGCAAAATAGCACTTGTGTTGTATGGCTTTTGCTGTTGCTTTCACGTACGATAGTTGGCTTTTAGAGTATTTATATTGATGGTAAAATTTTTGTGACCATATTTTTTGCTTCCTTTGAAGCATATGCTTTCATATTCACAAACGCCAGAATAGTACATTCATTCTCGGAAAAGTCTCTCCTCCTCTTCATCACTTTTTCCTCTTCTTACTCTTCCTCCTGTTCATTCTCTATGCTTTGTTGGCTTTGTTTGCCATGGTTGGAATTAGCAGTACCCTTAATGCTAGTTTGTTACTTTTGGTACTGTTTCTGTTTTCCTTTCTCTCCTCGTTAATATTTGGTCATGTTTTATGTTGAAACATTTTTTCAGTTTATTCCTTTGCTAACAATAAATAATGGGTTGATCCAAAGAGCATATTAATATTATCGGGGGTGGGGAAGGGGCGGGGAATGGAGAAATGATAAGTCGGAAGCAACTGGTCAAATGAGAACTATTGTGGGATGGCAAAATTAAGGAGGGGTATAATAATGATTAAATTGAACTGGAAAAGGAAGGACCGTATAGAGTAGGTTGACTTATTATACTTAGTATAAAGCAAACGAAATATGTCGCAAAGATTTTTCCAAATTGAAACTCTTCAATAGGCAACTAATTCCTTCCTGACTACCATTTGTGTTTCCTTCTATTCTCTTTTCTACGCACCCTTCCTGTTTCGTCTTTGCGGGACGAAGCCTTTTCGGAAAGTTTGAGGCTTTTGTTCTTTGACTATTTTACCATCATGAAATTCTGGGTGTTTCAAAAAACCTAACAAAAACACACCTTCATTTCTTTATGTATATTTTTAATATCATGTAACTCGATAAATTTCCACCTATAAGTCATATTTTTAATCATCATCAATTTTATTATTCATTCAAATTTATTCTAACTTTCGTGTTGCTAAACATAATAAATTATTTTGAAAACATTTTAAATTCATAGAAAATTTACATTATAATGAAGTTTAATCGAATTAATTAATCGAATAGTCACATTTTTCAGAGTCATTGTTCTCTCATTTAGTCCAAAGATAATCGTTGGGGTGAGAACATAATTATACAACTTAATTATCACATTGTTGCATCATATTTAATTCTAGTATAAGGTTGAGCTTTCATCTATGGTTGCTCCACTTCTCGTCCCCGGTCTCTCCCCACTCAGAAGGAGATAGGTTTCCGACAGAAAGCCAAAGTCAGAGCTTTGGCAGTGCAGTAGAAGATTTTGTTGTTATTTTGGTCATTGTTAATGTTTTTGCTATTCTTGATTTGCCGTTATTCATTACTCTGGGGAGAATTCTTGGTTCTCTTGTGGGCGTTATTGCTGTTGTCCTTATTGTTATTGGTCTTCTTTAATATGTTTGTTGTTTGCTGGAATCTCTATGGTTTCTCGTAGTTTTCTTCTTCTTATACATGTTAGCGTGACTTGGTAATTCATAATGAAATTATGCTTCATTCATTATCTTCATCATTACCATCACCATCATTCTTAACTGAATTTGTAGTATTATATCGTCGTTACAATTCCTAACAGGTAAATTAAAAGAAATACAAGATGTCTAGAACAAAAAACTACTTCGACAAATATATGCACGAGTAATAAAAAATCGAATTGACTTAAAGAGGAAAAGAATAACAAAAGCTACGGCATAAATCAACAGCAAACAACAACAATATCATTAAAAAAACGTACGGAGTAATGGGAGCTAATTTTTAACTTTCTTTGTCTAAATGATATCCTTCCATAAACAATTTCTAAAGCTGAGACGATGAAAAAGAGCAGAGGCAAATAGATGAAAAGAAGGAAATAGAACGAATGAATAGATGAAAGAAAGAATAGTGGTATGAAGTAAAACAGTTCTTCCAAGCGAGTCCTTCTTCGTTTTCTTATCATTCGGCATAATATTGCTCACTCAAACGATCAATATTCTACTCGAACGTATCGTCACCAATCATCAACATCAATATTGTCAACATCATCCGAGGGAATTCTTTCACTGCATTCCCTTCATTTTCCTCGAGTCGAAGGCGACAAAGTATAAAAGAGGGTGCATCGCGGTGTAGTTTTTTCTTATTATTCCTACAATAATGGTAACGCATTGTGTTAGAAAATAATCACTCTAAGATAATTTATTACTTTTAAACTCTTTACTATTTCTAAATCAAAAAGGGATGGAAACAGGGAGGGAAAATTACAAATAAGATTTGTATTCGCCAGAAGGGCTTATGGGAATGAGAATAATCGAGAGATTTCAATGACCCCTATTCCAAAAAAGTTTATTCGATATTCGTTACACAAGCGCGCAATGGAATCCTCATGAGAAGGATCAAATAGTCGAAAGTAAAAAGCTTACGAAAAATTCAGCGACTCAATTTTATTTGACGAAATCTTTTACAAATTAAATTAAATAAAAAAAACGAGAGTGAATAGAAAAAATTGACAAGAATTATACAATTTACGAAAATATCCTTGAAGTCGAACGACGTCATGTTAACCGTCGTCAACTAGTCAATAAGAAAAATAATGGAGAAAAAACTAATTTTGATAATATTGTCTCCCGAATCTAAAATTGATCTAAAAAATTGTAAGTAATCGCCCTGTGACTCTTCTCCCTCTTTCTAGCTCAACCATCCTTTTCCCTTGTGTGTTTGTTTTTTATCAGTTGAATTAAGGTTTTGCTTTTAACCGAAGTACGGAATTATTTGAAGATTTTTTTACGACACTCAAGAACATTTCTCAATTTTTATAACTTCCCATTTAAAATTTCCTTGAGGTCATAACGATAAAAAGCGTTATTGGTAAATCTCGTTAATCGTAATGACATGGGAATTGCGTCATAAACACAGGCAATTCCCCCCCCTCCACCAAATTGTTATAACGGCCTTGACAAAAGGGTCTGACAGGTAAATAAATAGCGCCAAAGCGGAAATTAATAAAACTCAGTCACGAGACATGAAAATCCAAAAAGAAATCTGTGAAATACTTCTGAAAAATGACCTCAGAGTTTTGAAAAAATCAAAATCAAAATAAGCAGATAATAAATACCTGAAAAGTATTGATTTTTGAGGGATAGTCGATACAGTTTAAGAATATTGGGGATGCTGAAGATTCACCAAAATAGTAAAATATTTTAACACAGACATATTCACCACATGTGAAAACGCTTACGGTTAAATGAAAACGTTTAGTTAAATAAATTGAGATGGTTGCTCTAACTATTCTGGTTATTCTAGTTCTACTAGAAAACAAAAATATATCCTATTGCACCACCAACATAGATAGGAGGCAGTTATCTCTATTTCTAGCCCCGAGGTAGAAGATCCTATTCAGCATAATAATCACAAATAGAAAATCGAACCCAATTTTGCGAATGCATGAGTAAATACTTTTCTAGTTTCCCTTAAGCGCAATTGTCCTTGACCACAAAGTGGTGGTCGGTTTAAAATGCATTTAGTTTATACCAAACTTTAAATTCTTTTTTTCGTACAATCACTTTTCCTTTACAATCTTCCAAATACCAAACAACAATATTAAATAATTTAACGAATGCAGTCGTAACTAAATTGGCTACAAAGTGCATTAATAAGAGCAAAACTGACACATGTGGTGCTTTAAGGAAAATAAATTCGTTTAAGAAAAAAGCGCCGTAAGCAAAAACAAGCACGTAAAGTAATGAAAGCAACAGGAACGCCATCCACAATAAAAGTATGACAGCAATAAAAGTATACTTTTTGTTCGACCACTACGCAATCAAAAAATGAAAAAGCAGATTGAACAACAAAAGCAACAATTACAGTACTAAAGTGTATGTGGCAACACATATTTAATATAAAAACAACAACAAAAACAACAACGATCCTTGCCCGAATAGCGAGTTGTTAGTATCATTAATATTTGTGAATTATATCATTTCGGCGACACTGCTTTAAACACGTTTAGCAGATACTTAAAAATCATATAAAACAGCAAGAGCACCAGAACCACCAGCATCACCATCTCCCACACCAAAACAACGCAGACGACAACAAAGGCAACGATACGAACAGTAATGACAAGAATGATGACAACACAAGTGTCACCTCCAGGAAACGCTACAGCAGTAGCAACAACGGCAGCACCATCAAAACCAAGCAACACATCGCTGGTAGAAACAAAATTTTACATGAAGGAACACCAGTAGCATTATCAGCAGATCTGAACAACAACAACAACAACAACAACAACAAAATCACGCGATAAATATTACCAACAGTGAAAGAGTATAGAGTTAACAACAAGGGCATAGCAAAAATAACAAAACAACTAGAACAACAACATTACCTAGGAACAACAATGTACAACACACCAAGCCGATTAAGACGGTGGCGCAGAAGCAATACAAGTCAACAACAGGAACAACAGCACTTTGATGTTGAACAGCATGAACAAGGAAAAGATCACACCGAAATGGAAGTATTAAAAGCAACAACCCAATAACCATAAACACATGACAACAAAATACAAAAAATAAAAGTAACGAAACAAAAAAGCACGTTAAACGTTAAAGAAAATATCGTTAATAACAATAAAATCAGAAGCAACAACAGCGATAATGTTACATGACATTATGTATAATATTATCGCTATCATTGCTCTATAAAATCCCGGTAAGAAAATGTGATGTCATTCAAGCTCTGAGGCGGCGGCAATGATAATTCAAAGAATCCAAAAAAGTTTACAAAAAAAGGTTATCAATAGATTTTGTATTAAATTAAATCGTAGGGAGGAGTGGTAGGTATATAAACATCCAAACGCTTTTAAAATTTGAGCGATATAATGCATTTAATTGAACATATTTAGTAGTATTTTTCAATAAGGGCACAACATAATCTTGCAAACTGAATTCGAATGTGTGCCCATTGGCTCTTCGAATAATGAAGACGCCGTCAAGTCTTAAGCTCCTCTCATCACGCACCAGAGGCCAAGGTATTCTTGCAATATTAGACACAATTTTTAAAATAGCTAAGATCAAAATGAGATCGTACTGATTTTAAACTCTCATTATGGAAAATTAATCGCTGCGAACTTTTCTGTTTTTCTTGGATGTGAAAAGTTCCAACAGTAAATATTTTTCAAATTATTCAATGTGCAAAATAGATATGATGAGGCGTATATTACGATCGAAAATTTAAGCAAAGCTATGACTATTGGCTTACAGAATTTAATCCCTATTGAATCGTGCAGTGAATTACGCTACAGGAAACAGAAACCAATACAAATATCCAATTGTTCTTCATACACGTAACGTCATTCCAACATGTTGAAAAAATTGTAGAGAAATTATGAAACCCGTGTGATAAGTGCGTAATAATCGTGTGTCATAAAGCTCTATTAAGTAAGCTGATTCGGTTTGCTCAAACTCTTGATTTGCGCAGTTTTTTAAAATTACGAAAAAAACAAAATGTTTTCCAAAGTTTACACAATATTCATTTACACTTTCTAATACGAATTTTTAATTGATCTCTATAGTATTCTATAATACTTCCATCAATAATATAAATTTTGACAACAGTACCTAAACGTACCAATTTCCTACAGGGATAATTCTGCCATTACAGTTTCAGTTATGTTGCGTTGCTTTAGTTACATGTTATGGTTGCATTAAATCAAGACGGTTATGAGCATTATTACGACTATATAAGATGTAATTTTTAACAAAAAAACTAAAGGTAGGGGTGAAGGGGAAAGTACTCATATGCATAAGGGCGCGTTGAGGAAATCTCAGTAAATAATTCATTAGCTTTATTCTGGTCGATACTGTGACTACCGCTGGCGATGTATCGTCAATGTTGCTGCTGCCGCCATTACCTTTTAATTGCTGCGATTACTGCCACCGTTGCGAATGGAGCCATTCTGCTGCTACTGCAGTGCTTAAAGGCCATGTTTCATATCATCAAAATCTTGTACGCACGCAACAAAAGCGCCAAACGGAAATGGGACGGACCACGTTGACAAGCCGACAAGGCGTTTGCGAACTTGGCAGTGGCGATGCGTAGACTTTGTGGTGTTTGCGGTGGTGCAGCGTTAAACGTAAATAACTACAGCTGCAACTGAACTAGTTGTTGCTGTAGCTTCTGTGGTCAGCTTCTTACGGCAGATGCGGTGAAGCAAACGCACTTGAAGTTTCTCTACGCTTGAACTGTTACATATTTGTTTTAAAATTGCTTCCCATAGTCAGTCCATTATTCTGTTTCTTATTGTTATTATTATTATTATTATTAAAGTTGGTTGTTTTTGTTGTTGATGTTATAGCTGTTGTAGTTGTTGGTGGTTTTACTGCTATCCCTTTGTGGCGATGGTCTTATAAATTTTATACCCTCGCCAGATCTCGCAAGATCCAGCTCGTTTGTGGTTACTATGACACAATCAAAAGGAATGGCGAGCCAAAGAATGTTACACAGATGCAGACCCACGCAGTGCTACAGTAGGAATGTCTGATGGTGGGCAGATGTGGTGAAAGGGGGCGGGGTGAGATGGAGGAAGCTAAATTGTAGGTATAGTGAAAACTTTTACCTTCCATTCTTCGTGCCATTAAAATAAAGTAACCGAGAGTAACTCAGCTCAGTGTGTTCAGTATGTTCTTCATAAATTTAATCTACTCGTTTATAACATCGCCACGATGCAACGACCGCGCCCCCTATAGCACCGCTCCCTCTGCAACAATGAATTCATTTGAAATTTCTTCCGCAAATATATAAAGATAATGAAGAAAGGAACCGACACGGTGAAAGGGCGAAGTGAGTGATGATGAATAAATAAAATTAATTGTTCACAATGCGTTCAGGGAGCACTTTTGTGTTTTGGTAACACTTAAATACTTAGAGGAGAATTTCTAGGACAAAGAAATTTTTATTTTTAGACTTCTCTACTTTTTTCTAAAAATAATCTTTTATGAAATTGCGAACGAAACGAAGTTTCGTTTATTACTACACATATTTTTCCAAAAGAGCCTAAGTAAGCCTTTCCTTCTTCATTTCCGAAGAATGAAGCCATAAAATATTTTATTGTATACTTCTATATTTTTCAATTTTAAACAACTCTCTACTTGTTTCTTCTGATTCTTCTTGTTTTTCTTTTCGTATAAACAGTTTGGATTTTCGTCCTGGACGTGGCATATACGATTTACAAATAAAGAATACCTCTTACGATCGCGATAATGGGCGTTTTGAATGTCGCATCAAAGCAAAAGGTACTGGAGCCGATGTTCATCAGGATTTTTTTAATTTAACGGTTCTAACACCGCCCCACCCACCGATGGTAACACCGGGGAATATTGCAACTGCTACTGAAGATAAACCACTAGAGTTGACGTGCAGCAGTGTCGGTGGATCACCGGATCCGATTATAACGTAAGTAAACATTTAAAGGGATAGAGAAATAAAGAGGGACAAGTAGAGAAAGTGAGGGACGGATAGAGGGATAACCAAGGATATAGAATGTAAGCAATTTTGTCCTATTGGCTTGGCACGACTAGAAGATAACACATTTCTCAAAGAGCGTTATTTAGAGAAGGTCAAAAGATAGACAAGGAAGAAAGGAAAACAACTAAACCTGAAAGAAAATGGAGAAAAAATAGAAACATTGACAAAAATAGTTTTGTTTATAAATAGACTCAATTTCCTCCACATTCGTTTTATTCCTTTAATCTATTTCAAGTTCTTCCTTGTGAGAATTTTTTTTTCCTTTCAAAAGTTCTCGCTTGTTGAATTTTTTTTTAAATCAATTCTCGTAAATTTTCTAATTTTTTTGTCTCTTCTGCGGTTATCCATACTGCGGCGCGCGTCACATCTGCAGTTGGTATCGAGAAGGCAGCACTGTACCATTGCAATCGTATATCCTCAAAGGTGGCTCCAAGAATCATCATACAAATGCTACCCTGCAGATATTGCCGCGACGAGCCGATGATGGCGCCAAGTATAAATGTGTTATTTGGAACCGAGCCATGAGCGAGGGTCATACGTTGGAAACCGCCGTAACGCTGAAAGTAAACTGTAAGTGGCTAAATACAAATATGAATGTGTGTGTGTGCAAACAACTGGAATAATTAATTGCTTTTCAGCTACCGCAAATTTTGTAATATAAAAAAATGAAAAGACAGGGAAAAAAAGAAAATACACAAAGTAGATAAACGAAGTCGCAGGAAATAAAGAAACTGAGAAAGAAAGAACCAATAAATAGAAAAGTTCTTCTGCAATTATATTCTTTTTTTTTTGTAGAAATATGCTCGCTTCTAATAAATGTCATAAAAACTACATCTCCAAGGGGAAATGTGTGGAGTAGGGTCCATAGAAGGCAAGGCTAAGATTGTGAAAAGAAATTTAGAAGACGTGTGGCGATGCCTTAAGTCCGTTTGGCTTTTTACCATCTCTCTCCTTCCTTTATTAGGCTTCAGAAAGGCTAGGTCATTTCAAAAATTGAAGACATATTTCTCTTCAGGAGCACCATTATGTCTCCATCAATTAATTTGAATGAATACTTTAGGAACTAGAATTTTGAAAGTAACTTTCTTGCCTGATCAAGGGTATGAACTTTTTTTGCCACATCACTTCATCTTCTGTCACATCAAAACAAAGAAGAAGCACAAAAATTGACAGTCATCGATCTTAACCAGATTTAACCAACTCGAGGGGAAAGTAAACATTACGAAAAAGTAATGGACGTTATCCTTACTCCCATTCCCGTTTCAAACTTTTACAATTTACTCAACTTTTTTTGAATGACAAGCCCTTGATTTAGCTTTTGAATTAACTTCGTCACACAGTTTGTCTTACAAAAACTAAAAAAATTGTTTTTTCAAATTGTTTGAATTTTTCCCTATGTGTACGTAGAAAAATTATACGCAATGTTCCCTAAGCCTGCTGCGTATTTTGGTGAAGTTGTGTACGTTCTAGATGTTCCTAAGAAGACCAATAAAAACATTTTTAAGCAGAAAATGAAGAAACAAATGCTTCTTGGGTCATACGAAAATGGGAAAGCCAAAGTCCCGGGTGACAGAATATCATCATTTGAGAATTTGTCTTGAGAGATTTTGTAGTAAGAGGTTTTACTACCAAACCGATAAGGAGAAAATGCTATGTTGGATAAGGAGAAAATATATTTACGAAAAAAAATACAAACAAAACTTCAAAATTATTGCAATTTTCCAAATTTTGTGATACGAGATAAAAAATTCTGGAGGGATAAACCAAATGTACCTAAAGTCGCGGGATAAAAAGTTATGAAAATGAAAATCACGCTTAAAACAGAAAATAATTTTTAAAATAAGTTTTTAAAATTTTGTTTTGTAATTACGAAGAATTGCATTAGAGGGGTTTTAGTCTCGTTTTAGTCTCATTTATTCTTTAAAGCCTAAACAGAAGATTACGTCTTTACGAGCTTTACGTCTTTACGTCTTTACGTCTTTACTCAAGAAGATTACGTCTTTACGAGCGCTTCCTGAAAATTATTATTTCTCGCTCTTGTATCTCATTTTGTGTAAAACCAGACCTAATGGTTAGTCCTAAAGTCAGACAATGCCCCCTTTCCTCTCTACCTCCCTAAGTTTTACTATTGACTATACGAAGTCCATAAATAACATCATGTTCTGTACTTGGCAGTACTCAATGCTTTCTAATTCTCTAAAACATGCGAAAGCTCCTTCTACGAACAATTTTTTACACTTCTGCACTTATTTTCATATAATCTCATTTTCCCTTGTTTGTTTTTGTTTTTGTGTTCGTGTTTCAGGGATATGAAAAGGTATGTTATAGCATTCGTAATGGTCTATACTAAAGTCTGAATTTACATGCATAGCAATCGTATGACTGAACTGAACTTACTACGTTGGTATAGCAACAAATCTCCTACTCTCACCACTCTGGCTGTTTTCCCAATTATCTTTTTTTTCTCCTCCTTCGCAGTAGTAGTTGTTGTTATAAATAATACCCGAATTATTGTCAATCTACTATAAGTCTACCGCTTTCATGTGAAATTGAATATGATGGTTACCAAGAAGCTCAAAGGCAGAAACCAAACTTTGGTTTTGCATCCGTTTGTGTTTCTGCATTTACCTGCATTTACCTAATGCAATAGCATGATATCACAATTACTACTACTACTGCTGGAATCCTGCTGTGCTTAGGCACAGATATAATAAAATTTCTTGAATTTTCTGGTTATTTTCTCGTCCTTTTTGTTTAGTCTCCATCATCTCTCTCTCCTGCCCATGTAATCTCTACCAAACAAGGCAAGAATATATTTTAGTAAAGAACTGTTTTCTTTTGGCTAGTTGGTCAAGATCTTTAGAACGTATAAATTTAAAAGGTTTTTAAATTTTTGAAAAAAAATTTCGTCGAGATTTTATGACATTCCGCGGAAAGCCAATTTTCAAGGAACCTGCAGGAGGCACCCCATGAATTCACCTTAATGTAATTAATACTTTCTCTATTTTTCAAAATAATCTCTATAATGTCAACACACATTGGTTAGCCCTGTCTAGTTATTTTCCAATATCTTTCACACAATTAATTTTCCTCCCTCTCTAACCAGTAAGTAAGTGATTCCTTGAAATTTCCATCGTTTTCGACCTCAGAAACTCGTAATAATCATTCAGCGCAACGTCATTATTGCCTGTGAGGATTATCATACAAACACAATTTATGTGAGAAAAATAGTTCGATAGGACACTACGCTGATGGGTTCACCTGTTTCTGTTATCATTTCCTGCAAAACCTTTGAATGCCAAAACATTGTAACCAAACTGTAGGAGTCGCTTATGCTTATGTACACTTCTTGTACTGAATACTCTTAGTTGAAATAAACCTTAATAGAGTGAACCTATTTTCAGTATCATAATTCTGAGCACATATTTCATCCCCAATAACAATTCGATTGAAAATACGTGATAACTCATTAATTAAAGGTCAGAATTATATGAAATTCTATGCATATATTCCACCTAAATATTCCACCGATTATCCCTAAACCTGGAATAACAGAATAAGGAAAAATATAGAAAAATATTATATTACAAAAATGAAAATATAAACTAAACAAATTTCAAAAACTTCAAAGTTCCTTAATTTTTTTCATATCACCCAATAATATTTTAAGCAGCAACAAAGTGTTGTCGAAAAAACAAAGTGTTGTCAAACGCATCATCAAAATACGCTGCTACGTTTATATGCGTCAGAGTACTGACAGCTTCATTGAAAAGTGATCTCATCCCGGTCTGGCAGAGCTTAGCCTGACACATCTAACCCAAACCCATACATTTAACACAACCCAACCCAAACCATACAAAATTTTTCAATTTTTCTTTTGATTCTGCCCGTAACATCGAAAATTGTCAATATATCTTTTTCTATTTTAGAATTCAAATTTCAAATTTTTTTAAATTGAATTTATTTTAGTATAGTTTAGATTTTCTACATTCCAATTTTCTTTACATAAACAAATAATAGTGAAGAATATTGGATATGAAAATTTTAAAATATCAAATTTAAGAATATTGTTTTATTTGCCTTACTGCGTCTGATATCGTCAGTAAATTTAATAAAATAGTAAGAAAATAATGCCAATACAACACAAAATCAAAAGAAGAAACAAGGGCAAAAAAGCAATCAAAGCCAAAATAACGAAATTGCAAAAATATTTGATAGAATCGAAATAATATATTTTCATAGAAGGACATAAATTACATTGAGTGCATTTTGCTGTTGGAGTATCACGGAAGGTTACATTATATGAAAAACATTTTTTACTCACAGTCGAAATTTGGGTGTACCCAGTATGAAGGCTGCAGTCTATGACTCCTTCGCAGTCGAACATTTATAACGTAAAAAATGGTCTCAAACAGCCGAACTAATGTGAATGCCCCCTTCTCCGGTAATGTATCCGAGTATCACGTACCAACACAAACATAACGCAACCTCTACTGATGCGAAAGAACCACCACCAAGAGCACCCACCGACACTAGATTTCGGTATTGCCGAAATTGTAACCATGTAAGCTATTCACCACTTTTGAATTCAAGCAGTCGATATTGAAACGGAATCAAACAAGCTGTGTGTGAGGCATTAATGAAAGTTTCTTTTATTTCAATGGAATTTAACATCGTTCAAATATCCGCCGCTGCTTCCCATGGTGGCACGATCTAATAAGAGTGATTTAATTTTCATTGGCTCTGCTTCGCAGATCCGGCTGAATTTAAGCGATGACCTATTGCAAAATGTCAATTGTGGCGTCCGCTGTATAGCGCAGAGCACTGTTTTGCTGAAGCCTTATATCTTCTACGCTAATGTCGTTTATATTGAGAACTCTGTTCTCACCACGAAAGGCCGAGTTCTTGTGCACGGCGAGGAATTGGCTGCCTCGCAATCTCCTGTACACCTCGACGATCACTTCGGCCGATTTGGCGCTCCACTAACGCATGGATATTGGTTAAGTTTTTACCGAAATTTCCCTAATAAGGTTTTATTACTTAGACGTGTTTGCCTTTTTCCTTGCCTGCTCAGTGATTTGGCATCACTAGCTTAATATCAGATGAAATATGCGACACACCACACCAGAAGCAAATGGCCGTTAATTCCGGACCGCTCCAGTTGAAAGACCCTTTGATACATAGTTCATTTAATATCTTATTCTCTTAAAGAAGCAATTCACTCCAAGCAACATGTTAGAAAGGCCTAATGAACGAATGAAAGGTAGTATAAAAATTATGGTATAAATATAATAGTTGTGGGACGGGCCACGCCTCTCTTATTATACCGTCCTCTCCTTGTTTCTTAAATTCAGATATATATATATATATATATATATATATATATATATATATATATATATATATATATATATATATATATATATATATATATATATATATATATATATATATATATATATATATATATATATATATATATATATATATATATATATATATATATATATATATATATATATATATATATATATATATATATATATATATATATATATATATATATATATATATATATATATATATATATATATATATATATATATATATATATATATATATATATATATATATATATATATATATATATATATATATATATATATATATATATATATATATATATATATATATATATATATATATATATATATATATATATATATATATATATATATATATATATATATATATATATATATATATATATATATATATATATATATATATATATATATATATATATATATATATATATATATATATATATATATATATATATATATATATATATATATATATATATATATATATATATATATATATATATATATATATATATATATATATATATATATATATATATATATATATATATATATATATATATATATATATATATATATATATATAATATATATATATATATATATATATATATATATATATATATATATATATATATATATATATATATATATATATATATATATATATATATATATATATATATATATATATATATATATATATATATATATATATATATATATATATATATATATATATATATATATATATATATATATATATATATATATATATATATATATATATATATTATATATATATATATATATATATATATATATATATATATATATATATATATATATATATATATATATATATATATATATATATATATATATATATATATATATATATATATATATATATATATATATATATATATATATATATATATATATATATATATATATATATATATATATATATATATATATATATATATATATATATATATATATATATATATATATATATATATATATATATATATATATATATATATATATATATATATATATATATATATATATATATATATATATATATATATATATATATATATATATATATATATATATATATATATATATATATATATATATATATATATATATATATATATATATATATATATATATATATATATATATATATATATATATATATATATATATATATATATATATATATATATATATATATATATATATATATATATATATATATATATATATATATATATATATATATATATATATATATATATATATATATATATATATATATATATATATATATATATATATATATATATATATATATATATATATATATATATATATATATATATATATATATATATATATATATATATATATATATATATATATATATATATATATATATATATATATATATATATATATATATATATATATATATATATATATATATATATATATATATATATATATATATATATATATATATATATATATATATATATATATATATATATATATATATATATATATATATATATATATATATATATATATATATATATATCCTTAATGATTTTATTATTTATAATTTGATTAATTAATTAAAATCTACAAAACTGACCATGGTAGAACTTATTTTCGCTTGAAATTGTCTCTTCGTCGTTCTCTGGTAGCTTATCGGTCCTCTTTAAATTGCCTCTCAAAGTAATTTAGTTATTTGTGCTGGGTTTTTTTCCGGAGTTTTAAATGAGTGATGAAACTAAAAACTACGGGAAAGAAGAGAAGAAAAAGAAGTTTTCCTATTATTTTCAAAACGTACATTTACTTTATTTGGCAGCCAGAGAATTTACCATAATCCATCGATCATTTGCCTTCGAAAAAAGAGTAAATAAATAGCTCTTATAAATTCATATCATTTCCATGAATGAAATTTCTCTATACCGGAGATTACAACAGATACCATTTCCTGTCCGCTTTAAGCTTCTGCTTGCTTGTTTTTATCACAATCTGAGATCTGACTCTGGCTCTTAACAAAAAATCTCTTAATAATCTACTCTGAATACCGAGCACCGAGCATCGAGCATTGAATACCGAGTGATTACCAAGTCCATAACCAAAATTTCGAAATAACAAGAAAGTGAAGCAAAGAACAAAAAAAAGTAAAATTTGTGTTCTAAACAAATCGACTCTTGTCATGAAGGAGAAATGTAAAAACAGGTATACGTACAAACCAACACACACACAATAACAAATTGACTAGAATTCATCCATACGAGTTTCCGCAGTGGGCCAATCAAAGCTTCAGATTTATTTGGTTTTCTTCTTTCATGAAAATCTTTTCTTCAAAAAAATCATACTTTCTGTGGAAGGATGTTTAGACTTTGCAGCTTCAATGAAGCAGAAGCAACAATTTTCAAAAAAAAATTCCTGCAATATTGTGGCAATATAATGAAAAATTGATTTGCGAAGAAGAGGAAGAAGTAGAAGACCTAGAGAATACACTGACCCGAAGCAATTTGATTGTAATGAAAAGGGAAATGAAAAATTGAGAGATGGAAAGGATGAATCAGAAAACTTTTCGGTTGAGGATGAAGCCCAAACTATTCAAATTCTCATCGAAATGCCATAAAACGAGGAATAGTTGTGTGATGGATTATGATTGATTGATACGTACATGCATGCGCGCCATGTTGCATCAGCGTACGAGGCAAATATAAAAAAAATTATACTACAAAACTTACCGAACTGCAATATACTATACCGTTATTTTAACTGATGTCCCACCGATGAAATATTTTCTGGCCATTGATTGAAGGAAAGAACAGTTAAAACTTATTAAAAGCGTAGCGGGATGAAAGTTGAGAGCTTGATTCTAGAAGTGTTCATTTTCCTGATTTCGGTGGCAGGCAGTACTTGTAGCTCACTTTAGTTACTGTTTCTGTTTCTGAGGGATTTCCACAACCAAATGTGATAGGTGAATATAATAGAGATAGGTTAATATGATGGATACTACACATCTCTTAAGAATATCTGAAAATTTGAGAAAATGCCTTTTTAAAAAATTTTGACATCAGTAACAGACAAATAAGTTGAATTTTGTGCCTTCGATTTTCCTAAGCCAAATTTTAAATTGCATTTCCTTAAGCCAAATAGCGGAGGAAAAAAATACTTCAGAAATTTCCATTTGGGCGTTTTTGAAGAAATAATTAAATTTAAATAATTAAATTAAATAAAGAAGATGAAATATTTGAGAGGAGGATCGACCAATTGCAAAAAAAGGAAAGGGAAGAAATTCATACAAAGGCAAAAAATTAAATTTTCTCACATCAAAGCATAACCATATCAGAATTCAATCATATGTATTTTCACACATAACAACGCACACACGTATACATACACACACACAAGCACTAGCCACGCATGCACCCACACACAAAGTCCCGCAGATTCAAGCCAAGTGATGCGTAGAAGCGCGAATTCAATCATCACGTTAGCAACGTACAATGGAACAAATGCCGAAAATACGTCCAGAAATTATAAATTAATTTTTAAATGAAAAATGATAAAATTACCATCTTTTTCTACAAGCAATTATTTAAAGCTTTTAATATTGATTTCGAACAAGGGCTGTGTTGGCTTTAACAATATAATTATGTATCATGAAAAATCTGATGGAAAGCGAACGTTTCCAGAAATGGACAGAAAGAAGAATTAGGTGGTATAGGTTGCCGTGAGAGACGCCGGTGCGGCAAACTTAAGGAAATAATATTCCTCAAATAATGAAAACTATTATTTTAAATAGTAAAAATTACCTAGAAATATTCAACACTTTTCTTTTAGGATGTGTATCCAATTTTATAACTAGAACCGCTTTATATTTATATCTAGTTCCCTTGAAATCTTAGGCAACCTTTCGAAACAAAGTGGTCTAAGTCCTCTTCGAAAACATTGCTCTATTGAATTCTTCTTTTTTAAATTCCTATTGTCGCCACAACTCAATTTTGATTCACTTTTACGAGATTCTGTTCTGCATTCCACTGTTTACGAGATTCATATAATCACTCGCTCTCTCCTTGCTTTCTCTACCTTATCGTTTAATACTACATATACATCGACATTGATTTCTTACTATAGGAATATGTCGAAATGTTGTATGGATAAAGGAATGTATGTATCCAGGTATGTTTGCATGCATGCAGCCATTTGTGTGCATAAAATTATGCATGAATGTAAAAATTTATCGTACGTGGCGTGAAATGTTCGAACATATTAAACAAGACCGAAGAAAATTCAACACCTGAAGGCAGTCACGTAAGCACCAACGACGTTTTGAACGGAAACAGTAATAACAACAGCAATATCAACAACACCAAGAGCAACAACAACAACAACAACAACACTAAACACAACATCGAGTGCAACTACGAAATTGCTATAAAAATAAAATAAATGTTGGCCAACAACAAACGAGTAATTGTGAAAACAATGCAGAAGGTCACAACACAAGAGGATCAATTAATAAAGAGTGTGAGAAATGGTGGGGGGAGGATAAGAGAAAGTCAGATGAGAAACGACTTCATTAAGGCTGAAATAACGACGGAATGGAAAAAAAATAGAAATCTATAGAAATCAGGATGTGACACATACAAGCATGTGCATGAAATATATGCCTTTTTAGTCACGCACATATACACATTCATATAAATGCATATGCACTTGTATAAATCTTTAATACTTGGGAAAATATTCGTTCTCCCAATCCCTCCCTTGTCAGTCAATGTCAGAGCTCAAATGACAAGACTGCAACAAAAATAAACAATACTAAATAACAATAATAACAACACCACTAACAACACTAGCAACACTAACGAACAACAGTACAATCATCAATAGCGCAGAATCATCTTGATACTGTCAATTTGATTGTCATGAAACTAAAGGTGACACAGATATCTTCGTAAGATTTTGTGAGTGACACCAAGAACCGAGCATAACACAAACACTTGCAACTGTATAGGCACACATATACAGTCACGAAATGCATTTGAAGTCGGGAATGAGTCAGTTAGAAGCGTTCTAGCGGAAACCAGCATAAATTTATTTGAATACATCAAAGTCATATATAATTCACAAAGCTATACCGACGCGATATAGGTTGTCAAACACATTTATACGTGCAGACATAATTTTCAACGAGTTATGTTTGTTATACAATATTAAACCAATAATGTTTAGCCAATTATGCGATACGACTTTTTCATATTTTAAATTCTATTCGTTCGCTCAAAGGTCCACCATGTTTTAATGTTATTATTTTCTCTCTTTCAATCACTTTCCCTCTTGTTATTTATTTTTGTTTTTCATTTCCACCCTCCTCCCCCTTTCCCACATTACTTACAATACTGTGTCGGTGGTTTGCGAAGTCTGGGGCCCTCGAAGTTTTTATTGTGGATGGGCAATACAATTCTTTCGTTTATTTATTTTCACTTAATTAACGTGATAAAAGTTAAATGTCGGAAAGCAAACAAAAATATGAACGCAAAACAAAAACTTCCCAAAAATCCGCAAAAACTACAATTCATCGATAAAAACATTTGTGACATCATCGATGACCGTAATCTCATGACTTTGTGCGGCGCATTGAATCGTTTCTCCTTCTAATTTTCTTATAATATTTACAGAAGAATTGCCTTGAAGCCCGAGGTACTCCATGACCTCATTAACATTTTGTAAAATATAATATAATTGATATAAAAAAAGAAAGCCATTATACACTTGTCATCCCTTCCTTTGTCATCCTTCCTTTTATATCTACTATTCGGTAAATAGCTAAAGGTCTAAATTTAAAGATCCAGAACGACATAAATGGATGTCAAGACTCTTTTCTAGAGTTCTTTTTCGAGAAAAGTTTGTGGCCATGGAAGGGGTTAAGTCATACAGAAGAGGACTCCCACTAATTCAAATTCTATAAATTCTAGAAACTCCAATGCTATAAATTCTATTATATTCTAATATATGTTTTGACAAAGTTCACTCTGGGCATTATTTCACATGTGCATTATCTTCCTCAGCCTTTGAAACTTTTAGATATTCCCTAGTACTTTTTCCTTTCCTCGCACTGACTTAGAATTCAATCTTATTATGAAAATGTAAATTTTATTCTCCTGAGAAAGAGTGTACGAACTTGCTTATATAATATTCAGTGAAGGACTACTTTGATCGGGTTTAGACTGAATTTATTCTTAATGAAGATTACCACCGATAAACTATTCATACGTATACCATATGTTTGGCATTACTATATTTGTCATCACTTTAAAAGTTCTTGCTTAAAAAAAGTTAGCCAGCACATTATATAAAGTGCTTCTACTCGACAACTGTCACTTGCCCTCTGACTTTTTTTATTGAAAATGCAAATTTTGTACTTTAGATCTCACTTTGAAAACTTTGGTGTTCACTTGTGTGTATGTGTATGTGTTTACGTGTATTTTCATGTGCATAACATGACTCATATGCACCTTATTGAAAAAGCTACGTGTGATCATGTATATAAAGTACTTTTTTCTATTTCCAAACCTCGACGTGACTCTCTTTGTCAACCCAATACAGATGAAGCCATCAAAATTCGGTCATAGATGCAAAAAAATACTGACGCAAATGTTAAAAATTCACGATTTTACAAATGCGTTCCGTGTGAATTTTACAAAGAGATATAATTTCAGAAAACCTTTAGTCCAAAATGGATTAAAAAGGAATATTTGAATTCAAAAGGGTTTTAAAATAATTACACGATAATGTAAATTATATACTCACTGCGTTGACATTTATCTTGAAAGGGACTCGGGCCGTCAAGCGGTCTAGATATGCACTTATAATTCTTGACCAAATTTCAAACCACAACGAAATCATGATAGAGTTAAATTCAAAATCATTTAATCTTAATATGGTCTCAATACGTTTGTTTCATACATGGAAAATCTTCATTTTTTTCCTCACTTAACCGAAACTGAAAAATGTATTGGTTTTATATCAATTTTTCTAACATCACAATGGGAGTAGCGTTATACCAACAACTGATTCCATATTGATAATAAAAAATTTTATTGGTAAATTTAGATAATATATAATTTTATTGGTAATAGTAAATTTATTTTGACTAAAGTTTTATTTTGACTAAGTATATGCTTCAGTAAATTAGACATTAAGGGAGATAAAGAAAGGATGCAGTAGTAGAAATTAAGGGGAGATAAGGAAAGGATACTCTTCGCACGGAAAGATGAGGGCATATTGACCTTATTCTTCCGCTTGTAGCACATTAAAGGAGTCGTGGCGGGTATGGAAAAGTATATACATTGCCGCTTAGAATCACACCCTGAATCGGCTTAACTAACTTAGCCACTTAGACAGACTATGTGTCTGTCTGCCTGCCTGTCTAACCGTATCTGAAAATTACCATTACAGTTAACGAATTTTGTACACATATTTTCTTTCATCACAAACCAAGATACTGGACCAAATCTAACAAGTTCACACCTAGATTTCTATGAAATAAAATTGCAAAGCCCCGTTTTTTCGTATCTATTGAAAATGTATAACTGGAATCATTAATAAACCAAAAATGGCGGCGACTCGCCCGCTTTTATACTACATTATGTGCATTTTACACACATTATTTACATACATATCTACATTTTTGAGAAAATTTGTGGTGAAGATGAGTTAGTGAGTCCAAATTAACCACGAAGGGTGAGATGCAAAGTTAAAGAGGGCGTATAGCAGTAATTGAATATTTAGATCAGACTATAAATTTATGTTACGAGTGTAGGGTATCTAAAACTCGGACATGGCCGAACCTAGCGTTCTTACTTGTTTTTTTTTCACTTTGTGCAGTAAAGAAAGTAATAAAATTGCGAAAAATTTCCAAACCCAAATTTCTACGGTAACATACGTTTCCACCATATCAAATCAACCTGAATCAATTTTGACAATTTCTCCATTTTAGTTATAATCGATTGCATAGAATGGGGAATATTATTATATCAAGTATTGTATAGTTTCTGTAGTCTCATTTAATTTTCTTGTTTAATTTAGCAGAATTTAACTTTTTATTTTTTTTATTACTTAGAATTATAAAGTCTCATATTTTGCATTTTGATTGTTCTACCATTTAATAACATTTTAATAGTCTTCTAGAGGTTTATATAACAGGCGATCAATGAATACATATGTTCCACTCTATGTAAACACTATTGATTACATTTATTCCACTACAAGTCTATGGATACAAAATTTTTATTAAAAAATACTTATCTCCATATTCCAAAATAATCTTACATTTCTAGACAAATGTGTTTCTCTTTTTTTGAGTTAAACTAAAATAAATATTAAAAACTTGAACAAACCTTTGTTTTATTAAAACGGAAAAATAAAGTTCTTTACACACAAAAAATTTATGAATTGCAATCAAAATTGAAAGGAATATTAAATTAATCGAAACAAAGAGAAAATTTTAAATAAAATTTCTCCTTTTCATAAGCTCGTAACGAAGCACATAAAAAATTTTAAGCAACAATTTACTTTAAAGAATAACAATAATTATCATAACTCTCATAAATTCTCTTCACTCTATCCCTCACTCAGTCGTTCCATTTCTCTACTCATGCATTGTCTACCGATGGACCTCAAGCGCAAAACTTTAAAATATTTTTATTTTATTTTTTTCAAAAAGTTTATTTTTGGATCCTTTTTGTTTGGAAATGGAAATGTTAGCAACATTTCAAGTGGAATTAAAATCTTAGAGAAAAGTTCACGAAAATTATCGATCTTGCAAAAATTTGAGCAAGCAATTTTTATTCAACGGAAAAGTTTTTTATTCGATCATAATCGACAAATAGGAAAGAAGGGGGAAAAAGAAGAAGAAGATGAAGAAGAAAAGGCGGAAAGGAAGTTGCAGAAGAAGAAGAAAGAACGTGAAGAATAAAGAAACTAAAAGCACCAATTTTTTTAAAGTTATTACGATAGTTTCAAACCTATTCATAATAGTTTTTTATTAAAACCCCGTTGCAGAAATTGGGTTTCATTCAAATAATTCTTTATTCTTTATTTTTTTCTTCCTTAGCATTAACTTTATCTTATTTTTCTATTGCTTCGGTTCCTTCGTTTCTCTTTTTCCACGACTGCTACTTAGGTTTTTTCCACCAATTTTTTGTTTTTCTGTTTCTTCTTCGCCAACGTGTAGAGTTATCAGTCAGTCGCGAAATTGACGCTGTTAAAAAAGATGCCAAAAATCACTTTAAGTGTCGGTGCAATTTATTGTGCCTGGTACGATGGCTACAAAGATGGATGCGCCACGTGTGAATGTCACTGTGTATGCGTGTGTGTGTTTATGTGTGTGTGCATGTGTGTATATATGAGAAATAACCATCCCAACTGGAAATAGAACTGTCACTCCATAAATGACTTCAACATTTTCTTAAAATAGTCTACGTTTTTCACTTGTGGTAAAAAAATTGTTTTTTAATAATAAAAGCAACAACTCGTCCGAAATTGAAAATGGCAATTTTTAGAAGGATAATAAAAAACTAAAAAAAATTTAATAATAAAGAAAATATTTCAGTTTTAACGTTACGGAACCTAAGAGAAAATAACACAAGCGTCTTCGAACGAGAACGAAAACCTTGAAGGACTTTCGTCAGAAATTTATTTGATTTTACTTTCTCTACTTGTTCGTTTGCTGTTGTTGTTGCTGCTGTTTTTTACTATTATTTTCTTCTCATTTTTAAATGTGTCAGTGTCATTTAGGATAGAAATAAAGAGAAAAGCCAAATAAGGGATAGAATGTGTGTGCAGACGTGTGTGTGAGGGAGGAAAAGCTCAGATTTGATCTTACTGTAAAATTTTTTTGTTATTAAATTCTTTATTGTTTCGCAAAAAGTGCTCACCTTGTAAAAAGTATTCAAAAGATTTTTCATTAAAAAGGAGTCCGTGTGTGGAAATGGGACGAAACAAAGGGTGTTAAGGTACTAAAGATTTTTTTTATTTCATTTATGTCTGTATGTATGCCATTCCGTGCGAAATTTAACGTCTTTTAGGTATCACCACAGCTCTTCACGGTGACACATATCCAATTGGCTTAATTCTCAATGGCTTTACTGCCCTTTAGGCCCTTTAGGGTGTATTCGATTGGTGGAACGTCGTACGATTCCGGGCTACGCTTTAATAAAGCGGCGTCAGTATTTATATCATTAAGTTTAGGCCACGAGAAGTTGGTTAACATTGATCTTTTGAAGATGATTCGCTTATCAATGCTGTTTTTGAAAAGTACAAACTACAAAAAAGTACAAAATTCGTGAACAAACGTTATAAATATGGCCTTGCCCCTTTTCTTGAGGAAACAAAAACGAAGTGAAATTGAATTATTATTTTATCCAATACAGTGATTTATTTTTCCTTCTTTAAATAGGAATGAAATGTTAGGAATAAAAAATATTTATTTTTAATTCAATAAAATTTAATGCACACCGAAAAACATTTATCTGATGCTAGACAGAATTAATCCTTCTAGGAAAAGGATGTAAATGGATAGGAGGAAGTAAATATTTTTATATTGTAGGAAAACAAAAGTTAACAGAACATCGAAAGGATTTTGAAATATGAGCATAAAGGTCAAACAAAATTAAAGCAAGCAAAATCGAGGAACTGGGTGAAAGGATGAGCGACGAGAAGATGCGTGATTTAGAGAAGGGAGTACTGGCAAAAAAGGGGAATTTTTAGAAACACCTGGGAGGTACGAAGTTTAGGAAATACCTAAAAAAACTGGGGAATAAAAATTTAAAAAATATTACTATTGAAAATATTAAAAAATATTATTATTGAAAAATAAAACAACGTCTGAATAAATTGCTAAAGCTGCTTCCCTTTATCTCCAGTGTGTTCAGTTCTATACTTCTTACATATATTTCTTCTTCCTGTTCTTCTCTACATGTTATTCATTTCTCATATTTATTTTCCCGTTTCTTTTCGTAACGTCTCCTATATCATTGTTTCATTCTTTTTCTCCTATTTAATTGCTTCATTCGTCATCGTCATGGAACCTCGTCTTGTTTATCCCCTTTTTCAATATTTGCCCCTTTTCATGTTTCCCTAACTAGAACGGTTTAGGAGATATTGAGCTTTGTATTTTATCGGATTTACTTGCTCTCAGTCTTTTGTCGTTTTCATCTCTTTCTCATGGAGATGGAATTTCGAGATGTCCTCCGTCTTATCTTTTTATTTTAATTTGTTTGCCTTTCACTTTTTGTCTTTGCCAGTTTCTAACGTTTGATCCCTTTATCGGTTTTTTTTTGATATTGAATCTTCAATCTTCCTTCTTGAATTCTCCTCATAGTCTTCTTTTTGTGATTATTCTTTTTCTGTTGCTGCTGATTTTTCTTGTGACAGTTTTATTTTCTGGCTTAACGGCGACCAGTTCTCTTCCTGTTCCATTTTTCTCAGTGTGTTTTAAATGAAGTTTTCTTTACTTTCTTAGCATTCTAGATTTATTGTTGTTGTTGAGGATGGTGGAGGTAGTGGTAGTGGTAGCGTTTTTATAAACTTATCAGACATTGACAAAGTTTCGAAGAACAGTTTCGTTCTAAACAAAACCATTTTCAGTCTTAAGAGCAAGAAACATAAACGTATGGGGTAGAGAAAGGGACAGAGCACTTCCAAGCGCTGAAGGAACGTTATTCAACAATAATTTTGAAGTCAACGGAAAGAAACGAAAGTCAATGAAAGAAAAGAAAAGAAAGAAACAAAAGAAAAGAAGCAAAAGAGGAAGAAGGGAAAAGGGTCAACAAAAAACAGAAAAATCTATTTATGAGGAAACAAACAGGGAAAGATAAGAAAGATCAATTTAAAAAGAATTATAGAAATAAAGGAGAAGAAAAAGGAACGACAAAAGTGGGGGTGAGTTTATTGCTCAAGGTATTCAACAGAAGTTAAAAAATAAAATCAATACAACAAAATATCGTCTTGTTAACGAAAATTATGAGAAAACAATAATCCGAAAGCACTTCAACTAAAACAAATTGCGTAACTTCATTAACAAGGTTTTAATACGAAGGGTACTCGCAGGACACTTACGCGTTGTCTGCCTTACGCTTATTTTGCGTTCGTTTATAATTGAATTAATATTTTCATGAACGGGCAAAGAAATAAAATATTTCATCTAATATTATCAGCTTATAAAGTTAAGCGAGTTCATTAAAAAGTTGCTCAATTTTGTGAGATTTCGAACGGATTGTGAACATTGATCAGACTTCATTATCGTTCTGGCAGCGAGAGTTTTATAGTTTTGCGTTAAAATCAATTTTACAAAAGAATGAATTGAAGAGAAGAATGAACGAGAAGAGGAAGAAATGGATGGAAACAAAGAAACTGAGAAAGAGCGTGAGCGGTGGCAAGAGATTGAAAGGGGGAGAGAGACCAACGTTTAATAAGGTTAAGCATTCTTGTCTGGAAACTAAAGGAAGCTATTCCAAATTCAAATGCGAAAATAAGTTCAAGAAATAATTCCCACACCCACAATCAAAAAATTTCTTGTTCTTTAGGAAAATATCGAAAGAAATTTTAATTTAAATTTTTTAGTTTTTTTAGAAATTTAGAAAGAAGCGATTCGAATACCGAAGCTTACGAAAGCCTTCTCTTATATATCCTCCTGCGTCCTCGTCACTCCCTTACGCAACACAAATGCCTAAAGTATTTTTTATAGAAGCTCCGTATCATATAGAATACTAGACGGCCTACAAACATTTATCTTCTCTGGTTTCTTGAATTTTTAACTTTCACTCCTTGGGTCTTGAATGTATTTTTGGCGGAATCTATTGTGACTTCTTTAAAAAATTTCTTCTAAAGAAAACAAGCTAAAGTCTTCTAAAGAAAACAAGCCCAAATAATTCCCACCCACAGAATTGAATACCCTCATTTGTCATCCTCGTTCGCCTTTCAGTGGACTTACTGTTTATTCAGAGGACTCATTTCGTATTCAATGTAGACTTATTTTGAATTAAGCTGACTTATACGGTTCGGTTCGGTTGGCGCAAGTCATGACATGTCTGTGGCAACGCTTTTCGCCACTTAATTGCCCTTTTAGTTCATGTCGATCTCGTTGTTCTTGTACCCGATTAGACGCTCATAATCCGTGATATTTGGATATTTCCTATTCAAAGGCGATATTTAATGCGATGTTATACGACATAGTCGGATCCTAGTTAGCCGATAGGCGGGTTGCCCGATGGGCAGCATGCATGCTAATAATTTTGTTGTAAAGTAGTTAAAAATCGTTATCAAGATAAAATAATATTAAAGTGAGGCTATGAGGTTGGTAGTCTCAGTCATTACAATTAGCATTAATTTCGCGTTAGAGGAGGTGGTGTGGGGTAGTACCCCGACCCACTCTGACTGGATGTACTCTACTTAGAATGTGTCGATAAACTTCATGAACTTTGAAGAAAAATGGAAAAATAATGTTTGTAAAACAACCTTGGTCTTGACTGATAATTTTGTTATTTTGGGATTCAAGCAAACGTGGCGCTTATAATCTTCTTCTTTTCCCTTTCTCGTAATTAGAAGTTTTCCAAATGAATTTCTCTAATCTAAACCATCATATCATCACCCCAATGGCCGCATCAACTGTAACGATTTTTTTTTGCTACAAAGGACATAATCCTATTGTTTAGATTGAAAAGTCGCAACAAGAGAAACAGACTTACTGTACCTCGAATATCCTTTACCAGTTGATTTACGGTTCTAACAAAATGTCGCCAACACAAAAAAGTAATCCGATAAAGTCAGTCATCCATTTTATCCGTCGATCTAATTAAAACTGTCCGTGAATCATTTCCAGATGCAATCAAATTTCCTGATATTGTCCGTATATCTGTCTGCCTGCCTGTCCATCTATTTGCCTATTGTCATTCATGAAGGATTTGTAAATGATTTTCTTCTCATCCTCATTCCGCATTCCTTTGGCATGTTCCAATAATCCTTCTGTTTATCTTCTTCTTCCTCTGCTTTTCTACTATTTCAGACTATCCTCGCATTGAGGTCGGTCCAGAGAATCCACTCCGCATCGAACGTGATCATATCGCTAAACTTGATTGTCATGTTGATGCCAAACCGGAGGTTAGCATTGTACGTTGGTCACGCAATGGCCAATATGTTAGCGCCACTCCCTCGCACACCATCTATCGTGTCAGTCGTCATCATGCTGGCAAATACACCTGCACTGCCGACAATGGCCTAGGGAAAGCTGGTGAAAAGGACATTATACTAGATGTTCTTTATCCGCCCATCGTTGTTATCGAATCGAAAACGCACGAAGCCGAAGAGGGTGAAACGATACTGGTGCGTTGCAATGTAACATCCAATCCTCCCCCAATTACTATCGAATGGTTGAAGGAGGGCGCCCCCGAATTTCGCTACACTGGCGAATTACTGACGTTGGTATCGGTACGAGCTGAGAATGCCGGCAACTACGTTTGCCGTGCCGTCAACATCATGGAACCGTATAATTCGAAACGTATCGAGGGTGTGGGCAATTCAACGGTAGCACTTTTAGTACGCCATCGACCCGGGCAGGCGTTCATTACTCCGAATAAACCCGTCGTGCATGTCGGCAACGGGGTAACTTTGAGTTGTTCGGCCATACCACCCGGATGGCCGGTACCACAGTATCGTTGGTTTCGTGATATGGAAGGTGAATTCAGCAATACACAGAAAATACTGGCACAGGGTGCACAATTCTCCATACCAAAAGTGCATTTAGGCAATGAAGGGAAATATCATTGTCATGCTGTGAATGAGCTGGGTATTGGAAAATTGGCCACCATTGTTCTTGAGGTTCATCAACCGCCGCAATTCCTTGCCAAACTACAACAACATATGACGCGACGCGTCGGCGATGTCGACTATGCCGTAACCTGTAGTGCAAAGGGCAAGCCAGCACCTCTAATTCGTTGGATCAAAGACGGGACAGAGATATTGCCAGCACGAAAAATGTTCGATATACGCACAACACCCATCCCGAGCGTCAGTGGGATTAGTTCTAGTGGTATTACCACGGTACAGAGTATTCTCAAGTTTCGAGGAAAGGCTCGTCCCAACGGAAATCAATTGGTGCCAGCCGATCGGGGTCTGTACACGTGTCTCTACGAGAACGAAGTCAACTCAGCCAACTCGAGCATGCAACTTCGTATCGAACACGAGCCAATAGTTTTGCATCAATATAATAAAGTAGCTTATGATATACACGAATCAGCTGAAGTTACGTGTAAAGTCCAGGCTTACCCAAAGCCAGAATTTCAATGGCAGTTCGGCCAAAATCCGTCCCCTCTCACCATGTCGTCCGACGGGCATTACGAAATAAGTACGCGTATCGACAACAACGACATCTACACGTCGATTCTTCGCATCAATCATCTAACACATTCCGACTACGGCGATTATACATGTCGCGCTGTCAACCAATTGGACGGGATACGCACACAAATACGGCTTCAACAGAAAGGTGCCCCCGAACGTCCTTCGTCTCTGAAGGCAGTCGATATAAGTTACAATGCAGTCGTACTCTCATGGATTCCAGGATTTAATGGCGGTCTAATGAATACAAAATTTCTTGTGACGTATCGTCGTGTGGCAACACCGCATGAGCAGCAGCTTATTCCAGATTGTACTTCAGAGCATACCATTTCTTCGATCTCGACATCATTCTCGTCATCAGCAAGTTCGTCATACACATCCTCCGACTGGCTTGAGTTCAATTGTTATCGCGATAATCCCTGTAGAATAACCCCGCTCGACCAGCATCAGAGCTATAGCTTCAAGGTGTATGCCATAAATTCGAAAGGCAGTTCGGGTTACTCGAACGAAGTGTTGGCGACCACAAAAGTTAACAAAATACCACCGCCACTACATGTCACATACGATCCTAATTCGCATGTAGTGGGTATTAATGTGGCCGCTACATGTTTGTCCTTAATAGCCGTCGTCGAGTCCCAAGTTCATCGTGATCGTGCAGCGATTCCAACGTGGGAAGTTGTAGATACCGTCAGCCTCTTATCATCAGGAAATGAGGCAACATTTAAGGCAGCTGCGATCAATCATATTGTCCAGTCATCGCGCATGCCGTACGGTTCCGGTGGGCGTATAAGTGGCGGCCGCAACGTTGGCGGTCAAGCGGAAGACATTACATTGGCATTAGCCGAAAATTCGCAGGGTCCAAAAATACGAGTGAAGTTATGTTTGCGTATGAACCACGATCACTGCGGGGAATATGCCACGGCGGAAAGTAAGTATTTACGTTGACAATGCGTAGTTTCATTTAATTTCCGAGTCTATCCTATCCTATTCTATCCTAACCCCCGATTAATCCGATTCCATCCTAATACCACTCACTTAATTTTGTTCTCTTTTTCCAGTTGGAAAATCGTATCTCGCCGAAAAGTCCGCTCTGGCAACATCCGGTGTAATCGCCATAATCGTATCGTCGGTGATTTTCGCGATATTTGTGATATTGTTGCTAATATTTTGTCGCTGCCGGCGTTCTCTGACAACAAAGAAGGTCACAGCCGCTAGCGCCACAACACCAACAACACCAGCCACAAATGCAGGCAAAGAGTATGATCTCGATACGACTCATCCGTCGATAATGGCACAACCCCCGCCACCACCACCTTACTATCCGGGAAATAATCGCGATAATGTCGATAGGAAACAACGGGAAGCGCATGAAATGGAATTAGCGCTAACGGTAGCGACAACTGAAGAAGAAGATGATGAAGAGTTACAGCAGCAACACCACCAACAACACCAACAACAACAACAGCAACAACAACAACACCAACAACAACATAAACAACACGAACAGCAGCAGCAGCATAAGTCGTCCTCATTTTACGGTATACAAAATGGTTATGGTTATCAAGTGACCAGCGCAATTGGTGTTGAAGGCGATAGCTATCAAGCCGTACCATCAGCAGCTCACTCGTTGACCGGCACCGGAAGTGAGTGTAAGTATTATTACTGATGGTGATGAATACGCGAATGTGTGCGCCCATATGCATTTAACAAGATTTATAGCCTCTCGCGGTAGGAGATGATGCTGCAGGACGAGCTGCAGGCTTTACTTGCAGTCATGCTTCTTAAATTTTTCAAATTTTTTCAACAAAATATGAATAATAGGATTAAATTAAATCGCAATGTTTTACGAAATTAAAGGACTTGAAACAGATTTTATTATGATTTCATTAAAATGGCGTGAGAAATCTCGAGTTCTGACACACGTTAAGATTCCAACCCAATCATCTTTCTGCTTTTTACATGCAATTTGTTTCGAAATTTATCAACCGGAGGATGGCGATTCTTATTCTTCTAAATTATTAAGATCCTTAACCCTTAAATGCACAACACCTCCGATTTACATAAGAAAAATCATGAAGGTAGTTTATACACTCCTAAGACTAGTGGCATACTTAGTTTTTCCTTTTTTTTATTTTTAGTGGCTAAATTAAGAAAAAACTAGACGGTGCATATATGCATCGCTGTGCACCCGCGCATAAAAATGTGTTTGTAAGTGAAAAATATTTTTTGAGTTTTTTTGTTTATTTTTTTTTATTTTCATTTATTTAGTATGAAATATTAAAAAACAGTTTCTTTCTTTATTAATACATAACGCTGCCTTACATTTTATACACTGCATATACGTTTGTAATGAACATCCTGGTAGTTTACATTTTAATCTATTTTTTACCACTTCTGGGAAATGACCTATACCATCGTGACGTACGTCGATTGGTGGAATGGGGTAAGTTGTAGTTGACTTCAGTCTTTTATCTTCATGCAGGCTTGCAACTGATGGTGAAGACGGATTCGAAGGTCTGCCACGCTTGCCCGCAAATTCGATTTGACACATAGTTTGTGCCAATTCAAATCTAAAATTCGCCTGATTTTTCGGAGAAACGCCTTTAATTTGGCACGCATGCTTGTATAAGAGCCATGCATTGATGACCGTCATGTCCAGAAGATGATGAAAAAGTCGGATATACCATTTTCTTGACTTTATGGTAATTCTATGTCGTCCTATAAAGCTATCCATTAGGTCGACTCCACCCATGTGCTTGTTATAATCTCTAATCACGGCGGGGCATTTAATTTGCAAAATCTTTTTTGTTTTGCGATCATACCTAAATGTAAAGAAAAACATATGGTATATGAATAATATTATATATTTTATAGTAATGATATTTTCAAGATTATATAAAGATAAATCGTACCTATTTACTTCTGTTTCGGGCTCTATTCCGGCAAAAGTGGAGAGCATTGCAACCACTTTGTTGTCTTTCCACAAAGTATTGGAAAGCTCCACATTATCCAAAGTTGTTACCATTTCCAGTGCTGACCCTCGTGGTTTCTTTTGGAACTCTTTCTCTTCCGGAAGTTTGCATTTGGGAATCCTGTTTCTCCTTACTGTGCCCAAACAGTGGATTCCTTGCTTATGTAAATAAACAAATAGTGGTAATGAGGTGTAGTAGTTGTCGCAGTACAATTTGTAGTTCTCTCCTTTTGGTACTTGGCGACATAGACGAACTACTACATTACCACTGGCTCCCAAATCTACCTCATGTGCAAGGCGTTTCGACGGTGTATTTTCCATTCCAGAGTATATCTCAAAGTTGTACGCATATCCAGACATGCCGCAAAGCACAAAGAGTTTATATCCCCATTTATGGGGTTTTTGCGGCATGTATTGTTTTAGGTGGTGACGAGCCTTGGTGGCACAAATTTGCTCATCAACACACAGGCGTTCTTCCATCGGATTCTTCGTAAAGTTTTTGTTGAGTGCTTCTATTACTGGTCTAATCTTATGAAGCTTATCATAATTGATATCGGCTTTGTCATTTATGTATGTAGAATTGTTGTTGAAGTGCAGATTGCGTTTCAATTTTTCAAATTGGACCAATGGCATTGCTTCTTTTACCAAATCAGATCCCATGCTGGAATTCCAGTAGGAGCGTGTGTTGGGGCATTTTATTACAGACGAAAAAATTAAAATACCAAAATATCGCAATAAATCGGTTTTCGTCACAATCATTGCTTTGTTGGGATCCTTTGATCCACTGTAAGTAATAGTTTCCAAGCGAATGTGCTCGAGCAGGTCGCTATCAAAGAGGTGGCTGAAAAACTGGAACGGGGTTGATAGCTCCTTTAATTCCTCAGGAAATTGCAAGGAGCCCTTGAATTTTACATCCTCCTCAGTTTTGGATATATTTTTTTTTCTCCATAAGACCTTTTCGTATTTGACCTTTGTTGCGGTTGATGAGCTGGGTTGTAAATCCGTCTTGATATCAATTTCATTAGCATCGTGCTCTAATACATCCTCCACAATGTCGGCCAAATCTTCAACTTCGACCGGTATGCACTCACTTTCTGGAACATTTAAATCTTCGCTCTCCGAATCCGATTCATCTTCACTAGATGATGGAATTTGAGCTAAGATATAGGCGATTTCTGTACTGTTTAAATTTTTCCGAAACATTTTTTAAATTATTTTACTGATGCGCACTTTTGTAAATGTAAACTTCATTTGATGAAAACATTTTTCAATTTCGCTTTTTATGCAAAAATGCCACCTACCTGTTATCCACTCCGCCCGCATCATCATTTGCCTGGTACCTTTGGTCAATCCTTTTAATTAGATAAAAAACTACAATTTCTAGGCTTGTTCCCATTTCAAAACTTTTCACGTCATAAATTCGCTAAAAAATTCTTAAAAATACATTACCTGCAATAATCCCATATTTCAATTTCATTTTTCACGTAAATTGATGCTCATAAACATTTCAGCACTAATTGTTTTTTCTACGATTGGCCACAGGTACGAATCTATATACATACATACGCTCATAAAAAGGTATCGCTCTATGCACAACGATGCATATATGCATCGTCTGAATTTATGACCCCTACTAAAAAGGTTGATTGTTTCTATTCAATTCTTTAATGCAATTTGTTAAAGCAGACATGTACATATAACAAGAAAATTTTTTTTTAAAAATTTTGTTTATTTTCTTGGACAAAGTTCGGTTCCAATTAATCAAAAATTCAAAATGTACAAACTTTTTTTTTTTGATTTTGACTGTATTTTACACTTATTTAAACAATTTAAATAAATAAAAAAACTTATGAAAAATTTTACTTGAACAATTTTAATAATGTTAATTAAGTAAAAAATTAATTTTGCACAAAACTGTTGCCTTTAGAGGCTATTTTTAAGACGGTGCATATATGAACCCATATGCATTTAAGGGTTAAAGCAATTTTTTAAAGTCTTCTTAAAGACACTTCGGCGCTAGAAAATTTCGTAGATGCAAATAAACTGATTTTGTCCTAATATTTTTGGTTGTTCTTAATTTTTTATTTTTTATCAAAGAGAGTGCATGACCTCATATTAAATACTGGCAAAACCAACAAAACCAATTTTTATTACGACAAAAACAATTATCGGCAAAAAACTCACACACACAAATAAATTAATGTCCTTAAAATAGTCATACAATCCGGCAATCTTTTGTATCCCACAACAAGTCCTCCTGGAACTTTCAATTCTCGTTCTTCGCTCTTCGTTCTGGGAAATTTCTGAGTTCTCTTGGTGGTCACGATGGTCGCCAGTAACAGATGCTTCGTGAAGCATGAATTTGATTTCTTAAATAAATTTCATTCGCAATTTTCACAATTTTAATTGGCTTTATTAAAACGGAAACTGCAGTTGTAATGCCGCGCTCTCTCCTTCAACGTACATTTAAAAACAATTACTTTTACAATCCAAGGAAACAAAAAGGACTCAAAAAAAGTAAAAACATTCAGCCGTTTGAAAGATGTGGAAAGCGATACGGGGAAGAAGAGAAGAGAATGTAGAATAGAAGTAATAAGAGAAAGCATTAAATCTGATGCGACTTCCGGTCAGAAGTTGAAATTTCAACAGCAACCGGGCAGAATCGGGCTACACGAATAAACAGAGTATATTTAAAATCACTCGATGAAAAAGGAATAAGGAAAACAAAACAAGAACAGCTTGGCAGCGTCACTCAAAGAGTACATGGCGAAACAGAAAGCAGCAACACAACAAAACCAACAACAATATCAATAGCGATAAGAAATCGAAGAAATTATACAGAAAACCAACAAAGTCCAAAAGGAAAACAAGTAAAATATAAAAATAACAGACAGAGAAAGAAGGAAAAGATAGAGAAAAATATAGACAGAGGGAGATGGAAAGATAAAGGCAGAATTAAACGTGCACTTGAAACGGCAATAATGGCAATAATTAAAAAGAAAAAAACCGCAGCGACCAAATATCACACAAGTAAAATAAACAAAAGCTTAACGAAAAAGGCAAAAACAACAACAGCTACAACACCAACCAACGGACAACTGGCTAAACAAAATAAGAGCAACAAAAGCAACAATCGCGAGAAAAAGGTATCCTTTGATATCAGTGAGGCTAAAGTCTGAGACTCTTGACCAAAAGCCTCTTTCGCTTCAAGAGCGATTATTTTTTGTCCGTTCCGTTTGGAAAGTTTTAGACTGCTTCTAACAATTGCTTTATTTATTGTTTTTATCGCTATAGTTGTTCCTGTTGTTCTTGTTGTTATAGATATTGCTCTTGTTTGTATTTTCGAGCGATCACAAGCGAAAGTTAAGACAATTTTATTATTTTATTCTTTGTGTCGAAATTGTTACTGAGTCGACAATTAGAAGAAAGAAACAATAGAAGATTTGCTTCAAAGAATTCTATAATTCATTTCCGTTTTCGCTCTGTTGATTCCGCTGATGGCGCTAAGGAACAAGACAACCCTTTCGCCAATATGTTCTGTTCTTGGTTTTTTTTCTTTTGAAAAAAACCAAGTTTTTTCACTTTATTTTCAAGCTGAAAATTTCTAGAGAATAATTTTAAATATTACTGTTGTTTTTTATTTACTTTCTTGGTTTATTCAATTATATTTTGTTTGATGGAAACCAACTTAAAAAGTTTGCTAATTGGTCAGAGAAGAAAGTCACAATCTTTTTCTTGATCCACAAAATTCATTTTTTATATTTGATCAATATAAAAATCTTCTAAGCCGCAAAGATTCCTTAATTCATAATTATTATAAAGACAAAAAACATAGAGATCTGTAAAATTCCAATCTGCAAGTCCAAAAAGATTTCAAAAGCGCGACAACTTCTAAAAGTTTAGAGGTCTCCAAACAGATAAACTCCAAAACCGCAAAAATCATTAATTTTATGTACTCTAAAAACCTAAGAACATAACGCAATAATTGGTAACCCAACAAAAGTGACACAATAACTGGTGGCCCAAAAACCCGAAAAGTCTCAGGAACCTAAAAATCAAAGAACCCACAATGACCAAATGTAGCCGGCGATAGCTCCAAGGGTCTCCTGACACTACCAAATCAAAAAAAAAAAACCAATAAGTAAAAATTTCTGAAACTACTCCGGGTCCTTAAAACTTTAAAAGAGCGAAGATTCTCAAAATTACGATGAGAGAATTTATATGCACGATTTCTATGCTAATCATATACGAATCCAGGAAAAAATCAAAAAAGAATTTAACGTGTAAGTGTAATTCATCAAAAAGATACTTCCACCAACAACCTCCCTTATTTAGAAGTCGACAATAAGATACTTTCCTTCACAAATTTCTAGCCTTTCTTCGGTGTCTAGCTATTCTTATAACTCTTTAACTACACGAACTAACCCACCATAATAAGAACCCTTCATCAGACCGTTTCTTTTTCCTTTGTTACCTCAATCTGTCGCACCGAAACAGGACTATTTCATTTGAATTTACGCTCGAAGCAACAGCAGCAGAAACAGCGCCAACAACAAACAATTTCTAATAGCAGTAACTCTCTAGATGACAGCAACAACACCTCGATAGCTCATTCATCACAGATGTCATCAAAGACGGCAGTAGTTGCAACACCACCAGCAGAAATAGCATCGGCAGATCCAGCATCGGCGGTGGCAACCCTTCCGTCTGCAAACGCTAAAGCGTCGGTAGCTCTGGCTGTTTCAGGTAACGATTTGACACAACTCTTGCAAGGCTTGCAGCACATTCTTTGCTCTTGCAAACACTTTTGCACTATCGTCTTCTTACTCTTTCGCACTAATCTAAGCAAGTGTTTCAGCAACAACAACAACAACAAGGACACAAATACCACGGCAATTATTTAGCTCCATTTTCAAAACTTTCGATTTGCACTGAATGTAATTAAATTTGATATTTCGCAAATGACACCTAATGAATATTAAAAGTATAGTCTGAATTTTAAGTGGGCTAAAATATTAAAGAGAGAGAGAGAGGGAGAGAGAAACAAGGAAAAATATCAAAAGAAAAGGATGGGAGGCAATTATCACCCTTTGAAGATGAGAAATATATTTTAAAGCTCGTTTTTAGTGTAGAAAAGTGTTAAAGCTTTAACTGCAATATTTCGCTAGTTTTTGAAACAACGAACATGTATCAATTGAGTGTCATCAAATACCCATACAGTTCCATTGCTCACTTTCATTGGACATCACTCTGACCGCCAATACCACGATTTATCACAAAACCAATAGATTGAGAATTGATAACATCCCAATAATGACCAGAGTCAGAAATCAAGTAGCTTTTCAATTGTATTAAGAAACTCTTCATCGTACGATGAAAATAACCTTCGGGGAATTACTGTAAAGAAACCGCAATAATCGTACCCTATCGTACGATACAAGAATAAACATCAAGGCAATTTCTATTACGTATTACGTCATATTATTCCATACAGGGGATTCTTTGTTTTTCATCCAACATGAATCTCGCGGTGAACAGTCGGATCTTGGTGCAGACTACTTTATTCTCGTACCGACAATGATTGAATCATATTTTGAAGCTATCCTCTTGACTCTCTGCGCAATATTGAAAACTTACTTCGATTAAAAATTACACTACCATCTTTGGGTATCGTAAAAGTGATCAAATTTAATACCGTCCCGCGATTTATGATGAAAGTTAACTTCACCGCTTTTTAACCATCGTATCGTTTACGACGATGGCGATAAATCATAGCGAGCTATCGCCAGAATGTCGCAACATTATTCCCGACTGGGTTTCTCCATAAATTTTTAATAAAAATTTCATAGTTTCTATCATAGTTTCTTTCATAGTTTTTCATAGTTTCATTTCAGAAATTTTTTACAACCAAATTCAGCAAAATTTGTTTCAATCATCGAGAATGTTCCTCATAAATACAAATCAAAATCCTTTCTAATTTTTTTACATTATAATTCGTCCTTGTCACATTTATGGCTACATTACCACTCTCACAAAATATTTTACTACCACCATCATTATCATCATCATCATCATCATCAATTTTATTTTGTTGCCATTTATTTTAATATTACCATCCTTTCTCCTTTTGCTTGATTTTCGCAAAGCAAGTAAACTCTTGTAACGACATTACTAATGCAAATAATGACAAATAATAATCAGCGAAGCAACAGATTTTTGGAAGCACGGAATATGACTGGCAAACTGTCAAAATTTTATGATAAAAGAAAGGCCAAAAATAATGTCGTTTATAAGTAATCGTGTGTCGCAATAAGTAAGCAAAACCAAAGCAAGAAAATATTTATCTTACACCTCTGTTCGTCGATGTGTCCCACCCAGCAGTCACCAAAAAACTAACAAATCAAAGCAAATCGGAAAAACACTTACGGGTATCTTACGAGTACTTGCGAGCATACAGCGATCCATATTTCCATTTGCATTCGTTTTCTACTTCTGTCAAAGGAATGGAAAGCCGAAATGGAAAGGGGTCAGGGTTCATATTTTCATATTTTCTCTGGTTGTCAAATAAATTATTCTTTATTCACTCTATTTTTGTTAGTTGCGAAATTGGTTGACTTTCAAAATAATGCATTCGCACTTACGGTACGTGACAACTAACACTAGCACCAGCGCCAGCATCAGAATCTCTAAAAGTAATTGTACCAGCAATTCCGACTCTATAGTGTCGACAAAATTCACTAACATTTGTTTGAACGTGACACCAATATCATACAAATTTTGCTAATGTTGAAAGGGCGAACAATTTGCAAAAAGTTTTTCGTGATTTTATCGCTCTCTCTCTCTCAATTAAAAATAATTCGTTTAAAAAACGTGGCTGTTTGACTGGCTGACTGATTCATAAAGCTATGGCCATCCAAATATATGATAATTTACAATATTAATTTTACTACAAGCAATTCCTTCCATTCACTGTTTTTAAAACATTTTCAATGTTCACTCACTTCTAGTTAATTTAGAGAATTTGAAATCAAAAGCTTTGTAAAAGCTTATAAAAAAGTGCTCAAAATTTACTTAAACTGCAAAGATAATATTAAATCATTGCTATTAATCCGTTCTTATCGTACTTCCATTTAGCAGACGCATAAAACGTCGTTAAAATCGTTTGAAAACGAGAGACTTTTCGTAATAATTTTTATATCTTTATACGTAAGCCAGATGCTTGCATAAAATAAATGCTTCACAACTGAATTGACAAGAAGTGCATAAAACACTAACCCATTCTGAAGAAAAAAATTTTTGAGAAAAATACCACCACCTCCGTTGTAGCAGCAGTTCGTATATGTTTCAATATACCGGCATAAGCTTAGCTGTATACCCAAATTGTTTCGCGTAATTAAAAATCTTATCTTGAATTTCTAAAAAATAAATTACCTTTACTGTAAAAATTATAGTATTCAGAAGATTGTTATTAATGAAACGCATATATTCCTGCTCGCCTGGTTTTGTAATACTGTAGTATAATATTGATCAATTATTTTCTTCGCAGAGTGCCCTTAAAAATTTATTAAATCGCCACAAATAAGAAACCGAACTCCAAAGCTTAAAAAGACATATTTCCAAAGAGCATGCTAAGTTTAGAAAAATCTGAATGTGTGTGCGTTACAAAATTAGATTGGTAGCATATTTTATCGAAGAGCCAATTAATGAAAGAATTAACTTCTTACTATACCAGAAATTATTCTGAAAATGTTTACGATAGTTGTGCTTATTGTACGTCACCAAATGATGGTCAACCTTTTAGTTTAGTGAATTTTAATAAATATGCACTCTCTTCTATTCCATTCTTCTATTGTATTATATTGTATATGTATTACGCACGCTTTCACGCACAAATTTTCAATATAATTTTTAACTTATCTCATTCTTGGCCTAACCTGAATCTTATCCCAACTTTAATTTAACTGTCGCAAAGTAAGACAGTTATTTATAAATGTACTTTTCACAACTTCTTAAAATCAAATAGACTTAATGACTTTTTAAACGAGCACTAAATAAATTGAAATAACCGTAACAAACTCAACCATCGCAATATTTCAGGGTCCAATCTTCATTTTACCAGCAATGCACAGCCAAATAGTTATGCGACCTCTGGTGGCGGTTCAGCGAATATTATTGGTTCACATGATTCATTATGGCGGTTAAAAATGTCGATGCAGCAACAACAACTGAAAGAGCAAACATCACCAATTTACGTTGCAGATCCTTCAACGGTTTTGACGCAATGCGCTGTCGATTATATCGGTTACGCAACTCCGTCTCAATTGGGATTGACCACTTCAGGAAGTCAATTAAGTTTTCGTAGTTGGAATCGCAATGCCTCCGCTTCCTCCACCATCAATCGTCAAGACACATTAAGACATTGCAACACCATCGGCAGCGGATCCAGCGGCAATAACAACACAAATAACAATAACTACGATGCGGAACAACAGCAGGAACAGAAGCAGCAGCAACAACAACAACAACAGCTGATACAACCAATAGCGCCGCGTTATGGAACATTAAGAAAATCGAAACAACCACATCAGCAACAATAACAACTATAATAGCAATAACAACAAGAAGAATGATAAAAAAGTTTTAAGAGAAGGAACAGCAAAAACAATGACACCAACGCCAGGATGAAAATTGGGTAAGCTGAATGCAAATTAATTGGATTCCTCCGCCTCTTTTTATCTCTATCTCTTAATGTATTAACTGCATTTGCCACAGTGGGCCATTCAAACCATAAAAGAAATGAAATTTTAATAAATTTTAAAAGAGTGAGTTTTACTTACTTTTCGAAAAGAGCTCTTATGAGCTCTCTAAGAGATCTTATGTTTCCGTCAACAAACCGATATTCTTATGTTGCTTTGACAACCAGCGTAATAACTTTTAACTCGATTTTTCAACCAACTAGATGCTTCCGAAATTGAATTGGAAATTTATCTTAACAATTTTGGCATGGTTTTGACAACTAGTTGAAAAACTTCCGCATAAGTTTGAGACCTAGATGGACAAGCTTTTATTCTGATTTGACATTTATTCGTTGTCTGTTGGTTGTTGAGAATTTGTTTGTTGACATTTTTCTGATTTGATAAATGCTTACGTTAATTTGACAACCAGTTTAACAACTGCTGCATATGCTCGACAGCTAACTCAAGAAGATTTTATAATAACTTGACAATTAACCGAGTAATATTTGCATTAAATTTACAGTTAACTGAATCACTAATGCATTGATTTGACAATCATCTAAACAATTTGAAACGTTTGAAACGTTTCTATGCTGATAAAACTTTTGGCATTGATTTGGCAACATGTCTTATATTGATGCCCTACATTTTCATATAAAAAGAAAATATTTGTATTTATAGTATTGCATATAGAAGCCATTAATAAGCCATTGTTTCTGCGATTGTCCGTCTGTAGTGCACATTTTGTAAAAACCTGGTTGGAAAAACCGCAAATGAGCAAAAAGCTTTTTTTGCTGAATTACACAATTTTAATTGAAAAACAGACAACCCCCGTTGTCACCGGTTACGGGTTCCCTGTTTTTTGCCTAGCTTTTTTTATTTCTTATTATTCGTTTAAATTTAAATTTCGTATCAATGCCAAAGATTACTCCTTACGCACGACGAACTCTGTCATCATTTCAAATGATCGTATCGAAAAAGAAACCAATCGTACCTTGCGACCAAAACCAATAAAAGTCGTTCCCATGTCGTTCACTGTTTTTGTATTCTGGCAGAATTTTTAATTTAAAAATGGTGTCTACAATCCTTAATTAACAAATGGAAAATATGTTTTATAACAAAGTTTTTTTTTTAAAATGTGGCATGGTCAGGGAAAATAAACGATATAACATAAATTAAGCCGCCCAAGAGACAACAAAAGAAACACTGAAACATTAGTTCAAACTAAGCGTGTCTTCGAATCTCAACGGATGCATATCTCAAAATTGCGGTCAGTCGAGATGTTTTAGGTAATGAAACTACATCACACACACTATCCGCCTCTCCCTTTCCTTAACCATTCGGAACTGACTGACTCGCGCGATGATGAAATGCATAGCAGGACCTTAAATAAAATATATAGTAGAGTATAAGTCGATGATGGAAATTGCAAAAATTGTACTTTATCGTTTCGATGTCTTTAATCTTTAAATTTAACGTTTCTCCCTTATTTCTTTTTGATAAAATATTCAACGTCATCATTAATATTACTTTGGCGCTGAGTGGAAATAGAAGAAAACGAAGATGGAAGAAAACGCAGCAGTTTGTAAAAAAGTGACAGTATATAAAATTCCGTAACATGCGTTGCAGCGCGGCCTTGGCAAGTTTTGTCAACATTTTTTTTTACATTAAAAGAAAAAAAACCGTTCAAATGAAAAGAGTTGCGAAAAAAATCATATCGAAACAAGTATAAAAACGAAATGGATTTACGTGTCGAAAGCTAGGATTAGTGATTGATAATGCATTCCATACTCACGAAATTCAAAACATGGACACTGACAACATCAACGAACGAGATTTAGAGAAATGAAAACCCATTGAGTAGAAAACCATTCGTGGATGAATGAATGACAAGGGAGAGGGAAAAATAGATCAAGCACGCACTTGTTCTTATGAATGCAATTACAAAAACAAACAAGCATACTATTACACGTATCCATGCATTCACACACACACGCCTACCATTCACTCACGCATTCACATCTGCGATTCTTTTCAATTTTAAGTTTTTTTCACTACAGTTCTATTTAATATTATTTTGGTTGTTGCTTTTGTTGTTGCCGTAGTCATTTTCCCGACGAGGAAATTTCCTAGCTTTCGCGTGTCACTTTTGTTGTTGCTGTTCTTTTCATTTTAATATTCACAGTTCTTAAAACACAGCACGAGTGTGTTTTAAGGGTGCAAACAAAGTTACCCAGTAGGAATGTAAAGCACATAGAATAATAATATGAAATGTGCCTCTATAACTCAAAATGTGAATGGAAAATTGTTTGCAGATTAGTATAACTCACAAAATTCAGCGTACATAGATTACTTTTTCACCTCATGGGGAATAGCTGGTGCTCTAAATGGTATAGCTAAGAAAATAAGAATCAAATCAATTTTCTAATTTTAAATGCTTATTAAAATACATGTAAATCGTTATAATTGTTTTACCCTGTATAACAAGCAATGCAGGGTATTATGCATAAGGTCCAATAGATGTTTGGAAAAACGTGATATAGATTTTTTCCTATATTTTACTCCCTTTTTCTCAATTAAATTGAAAAATCTATAACTATTCCTTGAAATAATTAAGAGATTGAAAAGATCTCTCCCTCTCTCTCTCTTAATAACCAAACCGACCATATACGTCTGTCATAGCCATTTCCATTCCCCATATTTCCTACTGTGCTATTTCACCTGTACCTTAATGTTTCGTCTTTTCTTCCCTTCATCTTCCTCTTCACATCCGTTCGTTTTCTAATTCTTTTCACGCCCTTATTTCTCTCCATCTCCGCTTGATGCACTTATTTTATTTATGCATCATGTCTTCTCTGTCTTGAAATCTTTCTTCTTATTCCGTTTTTTTATCCCTTTGCTATTCACCATGCAAGCATCCAGCCATTTTTTAATCCTTTACCATCGAATATGCCCCTTATCCGAATGCACTCTTTTGCCGTTCTAACTCACCCAACCCCCCCCCCCCCACGAAACTGAGGTCCGCCCGTTTCACTCCTCACCTATCACACGATACCTAAATCGCTTGGTTACTTGCTGAAGTAGTTGTTCGTTTCTTTGTTTGTTTCCACTTCAAAGTGCTCCCAATGACATCTTGCATTTGAAATAATCACATTCCCAAATGATGACTTGTGTTGGCGGGGGAGAAATGAAAGAACGTATTCAAATTCAGAAACCATGATATTTGCAACGAATTCGAAGAATGCAATTTCTAAGTGCGGATATTGTGTTGGTGGTGGTGGTTTGTTGGTGTTGATGCAGCTACTGCTGCTGCTGCTGTTGCTGCTGATGTCGTGATAGCTGGTGTTGTTGTTGCTGCTGATCTGTTGAGTATTCAGTCAGCGTGCGAAGGACATCTACGCTTTTTATAGAATTTCAAGGATCTCTTCAATTCAATGGGAGATGCATCAATTGTCGTAGTAATGGTTGTTGTTTTATGTTATGCTATTGTTATTTGCAATATTGTTGTTGTTGTTGTTATTTTTGTTACTGATGTTCGATTTTATATATATTTTATTTATATTGTCTTTAATCTTTCTTAGAAACATCGTATTTAATCGAAGCGAACGCTTTTTCGAATTGATTTAATTCTATAAATCGATCGGGTTTTAAATAGATGTAAATCCATTAAGCAAACAAAATCGATCGAATAATTTATATGCAAATATCACTTCGGAACAATCGTTTTCTGAGGGAATATTAAATTTCTTCGGTTGGAAAAAAATTATTTGTTATGAAGGTATATCTCTCATTTTAATACTTTTTTTAAGAATATAATATTATTCTTATAATATATTTCTTATATTACGGTCAATTCTAAGGGACTTATATATACGGAATCATTGTTTTACACTGCTCGTAATGCAACTTCGACATTCCTTTAAGATAAAGTCGAAAACGCAGCTGTGATTGTGAAGGATTGGATTCAACATATTTATACTCTCAAGAATCTCACGATGTGTTTTATGCGCTTCGCATTAATTTTTGCTTGCACTATAGCTTCGTTAGATTTCATTTAGCACTTTTCCCAAAAACACTCCTTTTGATAAGAAACGGGTGAAAGTACATTAAATTAGTTTTGATATCGCAAGCAAGCAAACAAAATGCCCCCGAGGATATTACCAATAAGTTAGACTTAAGAAAAACAGACTTAAGAAAATTCAAAGCCTTTGGAATTTATTTGTATAAAACGGGCAGGTGCGATGAGTAAAATGAAAGAATAGCATGTAAAGTATTGCGTATTTATCAATGCACACGCATTTAGTGTGTATAAAAAAATAAATGTCAGCCTAATCTTACTCTGGTGAATTTAGCAGTTAGGCAGGCTGCGATCTTATAAGAAAGATATTTTATATCAAGCTGACCATATTTTTGAAATGGGAAACAGACTAGACCACGTTCTTGAGGCTTTATAATTGGATCTTTTTCTTCATATTTTTGCCCAAAATTTGCATTTCCAATTCTATTCTCTAAATATTTTTAACGCACTCTTCAGAAAATTCTTTCTCTTTTGTTCTGTCTTTTCATAGCTTTGCCTTTTATTATTTATTTAAAGTCTAAATTTTTCTAAAACTTTTTTTGATTTTAACCCTTTTATCTTTTTATACTTTTCATCCGATTTCTTTCTGATTAAATTTAGTTTCCGCAGCATGCTGACCGCCTTCTTTTGTCTTTTCTTGTTTTTTTTCTGTTTTTGCGTGAGCAAATTTTTTGATTACCAAATATTTGTATACTCGTTTCTGCACGGTACGCTAAATATTTTTTTAAATCGCAGCACACTCCAAAACTGTAATAAAACCGTTGCAATGGAAACACCAAATTACAACAATAACTACAGTGGCATGAAGTGTGTTCATGTTACTTTATGATATCGCAAAGAGTATCCTAGAATAACTGACAGTATAAAAATTTATTTTTTATTCACTTTTTCGGCTCTCTACCTCTTCTCTTTCTATCTCACCCTCTCTGTATTTCACTCTCCCTCCTACCATTTTAGTCCCCTATCATTCCCTGTAGTCCGACTTGCTTGTCCTTGCTTTCCAAGTCTCTCAGGTCAAATGAATATTTTAAACATATTTTTTTATGATTTATTACCAACAAAAAGTTATGACTATTGTTATTGTTATTGCTGATGTTGTTAGTATTATTTCCTCTGCTTTTGTCTTACTGCAGTTATGAAATGAGAATATCTTCTATATTAAATAAATTCCAAGCGTATCCTGCCATGCAATAAAAATTAAAATTTCATACTGAAAATATATGAAGTTGTTCACAGCGCTTATTTGCTCCCCTCAATTTATGAATATAATTTTTTAATTATTAATGAAATTAAAATTCTAAAGAGATCTAGTTTGGTTTAAGAAACGTATGTGGGTTTTAAAGTCCGTTTATTTGGAATTTATTACTGTTGACTTTTCCTTGTTATTTTAGTTGGTGTTGTTGCAAAATTAATGATAATTTAAAATGCCTCTAAATGCTTTTTAATCGACGGGCTGCCAGTTTTTATCTTGAATAATTGAATAATTGAAAAACAATATCCTGCAGATGTGTCGACAAGGCCAAACGATGAATGTGTATATTTGCGCACATACACTTACACCCACAATAATTCTAGCACGTTTACATGCGCCCACGCACACAATCAATGTGTCGGTCGAACCCACGCACGTACGAACGCTGCATATACAGACTTATGCATACACGCATGCATATATGCATTCATACTTACACACAAACATATGTAGTTACATACATAAGTACCTGTGTGTGCGTACCTGTGGATGCCAGTGCAAGTTTTAACAACCATCGCACATTCATTTCCCGGTATTCCCGTGATTCGATAGAATTATTGGCTTCCGTTTCACCTTATTCATCGCGGTATGGTAGTAGAGGATGGCAGGGAGGGTGGGAATTGGAGTAGAGATGTTTTTAATAAATTCTCACAAAATCGACGAATTCAGAAATTAATTGAGGAAATACATTTTTGTTAATTAACGATCTGAGCCCGTTGTCTCATTCCATTCGTTGGAACGAACGTCGTTCAATTTTTGTTCAAAACTGAGTTACTGTTTAAAGGATACACAATCTGCAAGAACAATCGATTAAAGCGTTTAGTTTAGTTCATGCTATGGATGATATTCGCAATTATGCTGTTGACTTCGCTTTGCTTGTCGGAATATGTGCTCCCTCTATTATCTTCGCGCCAGCCGGTTGCAGCTTATTCACCTCAATTATTAAATAACAATTAAGCCTTAAATCATAGGATCAAATTGTATCATGTTATAACTCCTACCGTTGCTCAAAATTGTATCGACGCGTACGACTGTTTACGTTTAAATGAATGTATGCATCGTGAGTGCAAGAGGAATTATCATTGCTTTGTCTACGCTAAAAAGAGCGTTAGAGAGAAAGAAAAGGGACATCAAAACAGGGAAAATTTTAATATTCGCAAAATTTTAAAGGCGGGAACACGCCAAACGACAAATTTTTTAAATTAGTTCTCTCAATCTTCGATCATACGTCCTTCTCTTCGATATTACTGGAAAATTACAGCATGTGCACTGAGATATTAAGTTTGTTTAAAGTGAACTTGCATGTTCAAAGCATTGATACGTGCACTGACAACACTGTTGAAAATAATCCAAGTTTATGACACTTCAAATTACCATAATTGTCCAAAATGAAAATATGTATGTGCGCGTGTATAGAATTATCATACCTATCCAAGCTTATTAAGTTCAAAGTTTTATCTTCCTAAATAAACCATAGTTGTCGAAGGCAATTTGATATTTTGAAAGTGCTAAAAAGTTTAAATATTTTAAAAAAGTATAATTTACTCTGCTTAGGAAAAATCTGGCCCGTTCTGATTTTGTGAGCGACCGTTCAGCCGACTAATATATTGTATACTGCTAAGCTTCATGTCATTAGGCCAGAACGGAATGACAGCCAATTCACATCATGACAGAAACAACATTAATCAGTGGTCAATTATGTGCGGAAAATATATTGCATAAAGCAAAAATTTATAGGAATGGAAGTTATATGTACCTAAAATAATGTTTATAAAGCATCTCCTTGTATTTGCATTCCTTCCTCCCATATTTCATAAATTATTTGTTCATTCCATAACTTTTTCATGGTATTATTTATTTATTTATTGAGTTTTTTCTTTGTTCCCGCATTTTGATTTATTCGTTGAATTCCTTGTATTCCTTTTTGCATTTTTCGTAACGTTAGAAAGCATTTTGAAGTTGTTGAGAATCTTTTGCTTGTTTATCCACACACCGGTGGATATTCTACATCTATCATCGCATGTATCCAATACCGTACAAACATACACATTTATAAGCAAATTGAATGGATATCCGTGTCTGATGCAACAGCATCAATGAAATCGTGGGAAAGGTGAATCTTTATGAATGTTTATGGATTTCTAAATAACGAACATTTATTTAAATTCTGTATATTTATGTTCGAATTGATATATGTAAACTTGTGTCTGTGTTTGCTTGGTTTAAGTTGAGTGTATGCTCAGTGTGGTCTACTTTATTATTATTCGCCCTTTTTTTGATTCAAGAAATGTTTATAAAATACTGATTGAATGCAATACAATCACAGGTACAAATTCAAACACAAACACCCACAAGGATATGCACATACAGTTTAGCAGTCTAAGCTATAAAACTAAAATATCTATAAATTGTTGTTATCATTGTTGTTGCAAACGATAGATAGTTGGTGAAGGTAGCGAACTTTGTTTTCAGAAAAAATGCATAAAGGTGAATGTTGGTGTACAATGGTGAAAATGACGATGTTGTTGATGACGATGTAGATGATGATTTTTAGAATCTTAGTAGGTGGGAACACTTAGACATATTTGTATGCGCTTCAATATACGATACACTCGATAGACTATATTTGAACGCATAATGGAAATACATGAAGATTAATATTGCATTGATATATTCGTGGTTGTTATTTATGTGGGTGTTATTGTTATTCTAAAACCATTTATTTTATGGTTTATTGATCCGATACACTCGATATTATAACTCTCTCGAAGACTTTAATTTATTTATGATTACAAAAATATCTTCAAATAATTTAATCAAGTAATTATTTCAAATTTCAGTTCAATTATTTTAACATAGTATAATTTTTTCCCATATTTGTTCTTGTTTTTTGCTAATTTAAAAAATTAGCCCCTATTAGTTTCAATAATGAAATAGACTTTTCATGCAAACGGATTTGTTTATCTGGAATTAAATTTAATTTTATATAAAAGTTCTCACATTTCAGCTAATAAAAAATGTGTTTTCAATTAAAAGTTTCGAACAACAACAACACTATTTGCAGCAAAAATTAAATAATAAGGAAAGCTTAACGGCAATAACAAAACAAAACGATAACCTCACATAAACGTATTCAATATAAATAAATTCATTAAACTAGACCAATAATATTGTCGAATTTGTGATAATTTGTAAATGGAAAAATAAGATTAAAGATTTTTTGTTCCTTTTTCGCTTATCCACGAATAAAATTGTTCAAAAAAACTTTTATTTTTAATTTTGTTTAGAAATGCTTTTCATATTTTTAAATTGTTTCCTATTTGCATGATGAATTAAATTCACAGTCACAATAACAACGTCATCACCATCTGCGCATATAAATTTTAATATTTTAATAAAAGTCGATGCAACACAAATTTATTTAAACTGTAAAAATATATAAATATATAAAAATATATAGTAATTAACGAAGAGCCACAAAAAATCTTTGCAACACTCTGATTAAAAAATTCAACCATGATTACATTTAATTTTGTGTTAATAAATATTAAGAATCAGAGAAAAAAATGAGAAAAATGCAACACAAAAGCAAAATTTTTGTAATATTAAAAACAATTATATGTTTAAAACATTTTTAGAATGCGCAAAAAAGTGATGACAATCTAAATTATTTCAAATTCCACAAGATAAAAAATAAAAGGATTTAACGCACATCGCCGGGTGTTAAATTTTAGTTCAATAATAAATAATCAGTAATAAATTATAGAATGTAATGTCGTTGGATGATTACAAAAAAAGAATTTTATTGTAATATCCGTTTATAAAATTATATTTATATGAATTTATAAATTTATAAAATTATGTTTGTTTTTTATAATCAGAACTTTTTTGAAAGAGCAATTTCCATTAGCACTAAAAAAATATGCTTTGTCACTTTTAAGGATTAATTTGTAACATTTGTTAAATAGTAGAAGAGCGATTTAATTATTTAAATTATGTAGCAGAATATTATTTTAATCAATTTGCGATTTTTTCGCTGGAGCAGAGATACAAACTATCATCACATAATAAAAATATTTTCATGGATTTCACTGTGTTAATTTTTTGTTTTGCAGGTACGACAAATATGTAGTATATATTTAACTAACATCGCCAACTACAAAATACATTCAACGTATTCAACGTTTAGTTTTAATTTTGAATTAAATTATGTTATATTAACAGAAAATTTTCGATGTGGATAACCGTCTAATGCCACTGCACGGATCCATACTTATTTTTGGGGTCGTGCTAGTGAATCCTCATTTAATCTGCAACCAACAATTCAATTAAAATACTTGGTGAATATTCACCACACAGCTTTAGGGACTCTCTACAATAATCGATTTTTTTTTGTCGCGCCAGCCTTTCTGAGTGTTGTCAATAAGGAATAAGTCCTAAAATATAAGCAACAATAATCTAAAATTTTCATCTCGTATGATTTCGCTGATAAAGGGCTTGACTAAAAGCACCAACATTGGAAGTAACTCACCCCGTAATCGCAGATATATTGAGCGCACCTGGTGTCAGCAAGCAATCGCTTTATTGCTAATATTCTATCTCACTTACCTCTCCGGCCAAATTCGCAATTCCTCTATCTCTCTCTCACTGTCTGTCATTCTCAATGTGTTGCGTATTCAAATACGTGCAATATCTGTGAATAATAAGTTTATATCATTACCGCTTACTCTACCAGCCTTAATCCATTCTAATTTAATTCCAGTCACGTTTATTAACGATATTGAAATTGCGTTTAAAGTGTAAAGCTCTTATTACCATTATCATCATTACCATTATAATCAGCGCTGTTGGTTGTCATCGCTTTAAATTTGTGTTTGTTTTGTTTTTCTTTACATTTTTGTATCAAAATCTAACATTGTGCTCTTGTTTTATCACTAGCACCCAGACTAACATTAACATTATCACTGACTGGCACTTCTAACCCGATTTATGCTAATAATGTTATCGTTGAATTTCTATAGGAGCATTTAAATAATTTAAGCTCTTTAAAAATAAGTGTCGAAAATTTTTGTTGCTGTAATTTTAGAAGTTTAATGACTATCTAAAATAATACTTTAACAATAACTAAATAATTATGACACATTTACCCGCTTTGGCTTATTACTTTTTTTATTACTTTTATATTTATATTACATTCTCATACACTGACTTCACTTATATAGAATAAATTTAGAAGTGTCTTTAACAACTCCTTTCCTACAATTTACTTCACAGAATTTATCACCAAACAAATTATTTTTTTCTAGAATTCCTAAAGTCATATTCTATATCTCATTATTTTTAAATTTGAGGAATTATTGAAGTTAATAACATACACCATCAGGAAATTCTTTTATTTAAATAATTCCTTCTCTTAAGGTGGATTAAATTTTCGCCTGTTTTCTCCTGTTTTCTCCTTCTGTTCGGATTAAATTTTGAAATTGATCTTAAACTAACTTCCTAGCAAGCTAATGGTTTGAAATTTGAACCATTGCTTCGAACTCGATGGCAATACATTATTTAACGGAAACTAGCCAGCCACGCCGACTCTAAACACACTTTGAAATACACCTCAATTTCCAATTATTGCTCAGAAATAGATGGCGCCGCTATAATAGGTATAACTTAACAACTGGTGCTTAATTTAAAACGTAAAATTCCAACCCTTTCCAAAAAACACAAAAATATTTTCGTATTCGGAACAAATTATAAATTGCCTCCAAAATAACTTTCTACTGAACTAGAGGCCCAATGTCCAATCTGCGACAGAAAATTTAAAAGAGTTACCAAGGTTGATTTTAAAAAATATTTCCGAAAAATCAAATACATTTCACTTAAAAATGTATCGAGAAATGTTAAAAAAGCGCGTAGTAAAGCGCGTTTCTAAATTTTGCATGTATCGTCGCTTGGCATTCTTCAGTACAAAAGGCTTTTTAGTAATAACTTATACAAATTTTCATAAATTCGCATAATTTCAAAAATGCTTTATATAAAGAAAATTTTTATTGATTAGCTTGTTTGTAAATATTCTAAATGAAATGTATCGAAGTAATTCCAATAAAAGAATATTTTTAATTTTGAGAAGCTGACAAGTTTTCCGACAATTGAGGCGGTCCGACAAGTATTAGCCCACAAAATCATGTGACCGCGGCGACCACCGGGTAATGAGGCCATATACTTGTAGGATTGCCCTCGTAAACCACGTCCAAAAATGCACGGGCATTACGGAAACGATTGCGTTACATTCGGTGGGTGTAAAATATGAAAGCATTCTTGATGTGAAACACCGTGTCAGATTTTTATTTACGTGTGCTTCTGTGTGTGTGTGTGTTTGAGTGTGTGTGTATATGTGTGTGGATATATTTTTTGAGGAATATAAGTAGCTGCTTTCAACGAAACCATAGAATAAAATTAACTGCACCCTTACCATCATTATCGGCACTACCACCAAAAAAAGAACACCATTTATTCGAAAAATCCCGAAATTATAGAATATTCGAAATGCTCAAACCTTAAGATTCCACTTGGCAGACTCCAATGTAAAATTAAAGGACATGAAATGAGAGACTAACGTTCAGACTAATGTAAGATTTTAATAAAATGAATAAATTATTGACAAATAATTTGTGAAAGATTGCGAAAGGATGCTCAAATATATGACGATTGTCAAAGGTTGCGTAGTGACTGAAGCGAAAAGTCTTCACATTGGGTAAAGTAAAATGTTTCAGTGAAATTAGTTAATTTCTTTATTAATAATGTGAGAATATTTAAATCTTCTGAATGATTTAATTGTAAAACCACTTTATGTCAAAAAATCGAAATATTTGCATTAAGTTTTTTTAATTTATATATATCTGAAACATATTGTATTCTATTGTATTAAAATATAAGACTTCATTAATGATTTTCTTCTTTGCCGTAGGCTTCTTCATCTATTGAATTCGTCGTTGAACTTAATAATAAAGTATTATAGTATTATTAATAAAACAATTAAAGAGTATAACTCGGCTGTATAAATGTTTTTTAATGCACAAGTGATAAACAAATTATGATATTCTATTGCACAGACTTTTTATAAATGTAAAAAAATATTGTAATAATAGATACGAAAAAATGTTCAGTATATATATGCAAAATTTTTGAAATAAATGACCAGGATTAAAGAAGTTCGCAATTTTCAAAAATATGTTTCGCTTTTACATATTGCGTTTATTAATTCCTGGAAAAAGCAGAGTATAATTTATCGAATTTAATGAAGCAAAGTTTCAAAAAAAGGGAAAACTACACACTTGAGGGTTTTTAGTTAAAAAATTAAAAACATATTTTCAAAAAATTATTTGTTGTATTGAAAAATTTAATATTATTATTTTAAAGAAATTAGATATTTTTGTTAAAAAATAATTTTTTTCATTTTTTAACAAAAAATTAACAAAATTAAATATTTTTATTTTAAAAAATTCAGTATAGTACTTTCTAAATTGAATAAATTATTTTTATAAAGAGTTAAATGTTATTGTTTTGGAGTACATGAATTTACTTGAAAATGTTTTACTATTTGAAAATAATTAAATATTAAAAATTAAAATATTAAAAATTGCAACATAAACTATTAATGTTTAGAAAATAATTTTTTAAGTTAAAAAATTTTATTTTATTATTTTTAAATAAAGTATATCACTATTTAAAAATGTTATACATTATTACTTATTGCTTTAAAAATTACTTTTATTTCAAAGATTAGGTGTTAATCTTTCCGCAAAAGTAAAACAATACAGATTGAAAAGCACTTATCACTTTTTGCTGTGAATCAAAAAGTGTCTCAATTAAAGAATTTAATGTTATTTCGGCTTATATATATATATATATATATATATATATATATATATATATATATATATATATATATATATATATATATATATATATATATATATATATATATATATATATATATATATATATATATATATATATATATATATATATATATATATATATATATATATATATATATATATATATATATATATATATATATATATATATATATATATATATATATATATATATATATATATATATATATATATATATATATATATATATATATATATATATATATATATATATATATATATATATATATATATATATATATATATATATATATATATATATATATATATATATATATATATATATATATATATATATATATATATATATATATATATATATATATATATATATATATATATATATATATATATATATATATATATATATATATATATATATATATATATATATATATATATATATATATATATATATATATATATATATATATATATATATATATATATATATATATATATATATATATATATATATATATATATATATATATATATATATATATATATATATATATATATATATATATATATATATATATATATATATATATATATATATATATATATATATATATATATATATATATATATATATATATATATATATATATATATATATATATATATATATATTTATATATATATATATATATATATATATATATATATATATATATATATATATATATATATATATATATATATATATATATATATATATATATATATATATATATATATATATATATATATATATATATATATATATATATATATATATATATATATATATATATATATATATATATATATATATATATATATATATATATATATATATATATATATATATATATATATATATATATATATATATATATATATATATATATATATATATATATATATATATATATATATATATATATATATATATATATATATATATATATATATATATATATATATATATATATATATATATATATATATATATATATATATATATATATATATATATATATATATATATATATATATATATATATATATATATATATATATATATATATATATATATATATATATATATATATATATATATATATATATATATATATATATATATATATATATATATATATATATATATATATATATATATATATATATATATATATATATATATATATATATATATATATATATATATATATATATATTTATTGAAAAAGTAAACTATTATTACTAAAAAACGATTTATTATTATTTTTATATAGTGAAATATGATAAATTTGGAATGCAATAACAATTTATTTTAATAGAGGAAATCCTAAAAGAGTTTTAAATATTAGTTTCCGAAATAATTATTTATTACAGTTAATATTTTTTATTATTGCAATTTTGAAAGCTACCGAAATTCAAAAATATTACTTTTTCACTACAATTCTATAGAAAAAATTCAAAGTCGTTTGTTTGGAAAGCTATTGCTTTGTCTTGATATTCTTTTGATTTTCGGAAAAGGTGAATGGAAAGATATATTTGGAACAATTTATCGAGTTTGCCTTGTAGATAAACAAGTGGATGATGTGCAATTTTATGTTTTTTTCATTCTGATGGCACATCGCCGATACCTGTTTTTCTCCAAACAAAACTTAACTAAGAATAACTATGGGGAAATCGTTCAAAATATGTCATTCGCTTCTGCCTGTCTTGTAAAATTCTTTATCTTGTATAATTCTTTTATTTCTAATAGAAAAATTAGAAATGTATTAAAACAAATGTTTTTATTTAAATTTTGTTAAGCTTGCATTTATAACTTTTATATATAATATACTATATATACATATATTAATACATAAAACACACAAATGAAACTGCCTGTAAATATATATTAAACATATATATTATATACATCTATCTATACAAATAAATATTTACTTATAAAAAAGACTACTTCGAAAAAAAATTATTCTTAGACCTTTTACTGTAATTTATAAAAACATAAATCTAATAGATACGAAACTTTATTGCTATTCAAGGAATTAAAAATGAAATCATAGACTTAAACGCTCATACAAAGAGTTGAAATTAAGGGAATTGCAATTATAAAACGAAAAAATTCCCAGATTTATTGCAGAAAAAAATTCGAAATAGAATCAGTTTTTATAAATTCAAAACATTTTTATGCATTCATTATACGATTTTATATTCTGTGTCTTTGTATGTACGAGCATGGATGTCTCGTACATATTTATTTAGAACTAACGTAAACCAAAAATAAGGAAATAAAAATCAATAGATATTAATTTAAGACCAAACAAAATATTTGCTAACAGCGCTTTATTGAAAATATAGAGGCAAAATATTTCGAAATCGAATCTTCTTAAATTCTCAATTTTTAAAAAAATAATTTTAGAATGCTAGTCTTTTTAGGAATTACAGATATTTATATAGATATAAACACATGCATATATGTTTACACATATTTATTATAAAGAACAAAAATTCATAGATAATTCCCTCAAACAAAACTTATCTGTACATTTTTAAATGGATGATAAATTGCAAATAAAATAAAAAGAATCATATTGAGAAAAAACGCAAATGCTCAACATCAAATAAATTGCTTAACTTACGATTACCTTCTAAATTGTTTGAAAAGCGGACGTGACAATGTTGAAGAAAAATCAAATATTTAAGAGAGTGTTAGGGTTCCCCGGTGAGTAACTGTAATCTTTTTTCAATCGAACTCTTACTGGAAATACTGCATGATTTCCTCATTATTACGCTGAAAGTAAGAAGAGGCGTGCGGTGCAACATGTAAAGATTACGACCCTCTTAAGGAATTCGAAATTAGTCCTCCAGTCAAGGTTTGGTTGCCAAAAGCAACTTGGGAGAAAAGTTCACAAAACAGGTGAATATTATGTAGTGCATATGCTAAGCGTAGTTTAGCAGCAGCAATCAAGAAATCCGTTGGAGATTGATCGAAGCCTCGATAGGTTGCTTCTTTCTCATTTCAATACGTCCGTGCTCAGGGAAAGAGGAAAAGGTGCTTTTTTCGTGGATACATTGGTGGTATAGGATACACTAATTACACGAACGCTTTTTCATCATATTGATACTGTGAATTCATTGTCCGCCCATAGAGGTTTACGAGCCTGATTTTCTGCCGCAGAACAAAATACAATATTTCAGAACTAATCAAAGGGTTTTTCTCATTACTTACCAAACCTTTTGACTGAGAACATGTAAGAGAGTAAGTATAATTCTCATTATTCTAGTTTTCATTATTCCCTCTATCATTTCCCGAGCGTGTCATAGGAAGGAAGGGGGATTTGTTACAAAATTAAATTTTTTATATAAATATTCTGTGCGTTGTTTTGTATTTTTCTTTATTATGAACACCCTGTCTTCATATTTATATAAATTTCATTTTTTTAATTCATTATTGGTTATAACAAAAAGCAAAGCAAAAAAATTATTTCATGTCAAAATTATTTCATGTCAAAATTTCATAGGAAAAAAATTCATTACGTTTTGTATTTGTTTATAAATTGTTGGTACTATCGGAATTATTCCAGAATAAGGAAAAACTCAAATCAAGCCGGAAATATTTTCCGGAAATAATTGTAAAGAAATTTCCAAATAAATTGAAAATTGTTTCAAGTTAATCATGACAATATCTTATGTTCAGGATGTAAAAACTAGACTAAATCAATTTATCAGTATAATTTTGAATTATTGTTTAAAATTGTTATCATTTCAAAGAAGAGACGCCGGCGTTCGTATACAAAAATGTAATGATTATAATCTGAAGAATAATCGGGAAGTTTTTTCTGGAGATGTAGACAAAAGTGTTGAAAATAGTGAAAATGTTGAGCACTATAATGACAAAATTTCTGTTAAATTCGATGAAAATACCAAGGTAAGTAAAAGGGGTACTAGTAATATACGACCGCTAAATCCGGTCTGGCATAAGATCCTACACCCGTAATAAATGTTTCTAATTTGATTGGAATAATTAGTGGGGTCGGCACCTTTACTTCTAAAATTTTTAAAACGATTCTGTTCATAAGTTTGGCTTACAAGCTGAGAAACTGAACTAAGCTGAATAACTGAGTATCTCATAGAGGCGGTAAATACTATTGTAGACAAAGTGTGTGTCGTCGGGAGTGTGATTTTTGCTTAAATGGTGTACTCGATGTAAAATTTTTGCTTAAAAGTTGCCTCTGCTAAAGTATTAAACTATCGACACAGCTAAATCCATTTAGCCTTAAAGAGTAGGCACGGCACTAATACATTTTAATCATATTCAATCCCAAACAGTTTGTGATGGCAAAGCATATCCATGTAAAATTTTATGAGGATTTTCAAACCGTTTTCATATAAACTTCATCGAGCTGACAGATAGGTAGACAGATAAATCGACTTCGAGCTAATTCTGAGCCAGAATATAAGTATATATTTATTTACACTGATCAAGTCTTCTTTAATTTAATTAATTCATTACAAACGTAGAAACGAAGCGAATACAGATTCTTTTTTCGGGCGTAGGTTAAAAAAATAGAAGAGGAAAGTTGATAGTACTCCAATTCTCCTAAAAAGTTTTTGTGTGTTAATTAAAATTCAATAACCATTTATTTAACGACCTACGATCCAATTAACAGAGGCCGATTTCAGCAATTATATCAAATCATGCAAGATAACTGCCGAAATCTCATAAAAATAACAATAGCTGTAACAGCAACACCAATAATAACAATAACAATGCCAATTACAATAAAAAATAAGGTAAACATAAAATGATATAAAAAGATTAAAAACAATTCAATAAAAGGAATTAAAAAAAGAAGCGAAACCACTGCCGTGAATTTTCGTGTGAGTAACGCAGATGCGTTAAAAATAGAAATTGCTATATGCATGAATGAACTTATGTCATCCAAACATTGTAATGGAATGATGTTTTTTGCATTAAAGTAATCAAAACACACTCAATTCGCTCAGTTGTAAAAATAACGTTAAACTAATGTGCGTTAAGGTTTTCAATAAGATCAATTTATAGAATTTAAAAAAAAAATTCTGTTATCATTTGCAAAGTTCGTTTAGGAGACTATTTTTTGCTGAGACAGCATATTTATCAATACTCCATTAATTTAGAAGAACTATACTTGACTCCGGTATAATTATCTGGACCCTCGATTAATTATAATATTGCGTTTTTATGATCTTTTTATTCTTTTATATTAGGGAAATGTTACTGAATCTACAAATTTTCCAACCGAAAATATAATCTGTTTAAAATATATGTAAGAAAAAATATTTGGATAAACAGGTTGGCTTCAAAGACGGAAAAAGGGCGTGCTTTGTTCAAACAATTCTTTGAAAGAATTATTACATCATTTGTATACAATTTCTGTTTTATTGGAAAGAGATTGGCTTCTCATTAACTAATTCTCCTTACTGCATTATTGTTTTTGCGCACTTTGATCTGTCACTTTGATTTGTCATAGGTTGATCACGATTTGATGATTTGTCATTACATAATTTGCATATGCATTTGATTTTAGTGCTAACTTTGATTTTTTATTTGCTATAGTATTTTTATTTTTTTTTTAATTTTATATTTTTTAGACTCATAATTTTTGGTGGTTTTGTGGTATTTTCGTTACATTCGAAAGAGTTGAAATATTTGCTTTCCGCGATAACCATTAAAATATGGCAAAAATTATTCAAAATTTTTGCTGTTTTGATTAGCCAACGAAACGAGTTACGAAGTAAATAGAACACGATGAAGTGATAAAATCATTTAGAGCAAATAAAAAACGATAAAAGAGTCCTATTTGAATAATAACAATATTAAAAAAAAATTATCGATATGACTAACTCGTTTATCCTAGACAGGATGAAATAGGTGAAGGAAGTAAGATGAGGTAAAGTAAAAGTGTAAAGTTGATTTCTTAAAAGGCGAATAAAACCTGGATATTAAAAGGTCACTAAGGATCTCACTTCGATACCATTATCAGAAGGGCACATCCCAGCAACATAAAATTAACTATATTCATTGAATACCGTTATAGATATTTAACATGAAAAATGAATTATAAAAGTTAATATACCGGCGTGAAGATAATTTGGATAGGCAGAGAACATTCATATTCCCTCAAACCCATCAAACCTACCTCAGTTTACCCCAAAGTTTTCTAAAATTATCTCACTTTATTCCAACAATTGTGTACCTCTCGTACAATTTTATAGGTCTCATCATTCACTTTCCTTCATCGCTCATATTAAATTTTATCAGTATTAAAAGAAAATATTAGCTACACTTAATACATTTCAATGCAACTCTAACAGCCTTGTACTCAAAGAGTTTTAGCAGAGATTTCTGTAAATTTCTAAAGCGTCAAACAAGCAGGCGATTATGGTGATTATGGAGGGATTAGAGCGATAACGGTAATTCTTTGAAATAACTAAAGGCGACGTGACGTTCATTTTGCGTGCGTAAAGTATGTGAAAATATTTATTTCCTGTGAAAGGTTGAATGAAAAGGCTGTGTTGCTTAATTCTCCATTTGATAAGCATGTTCCCAGTCAACCATTTCCATATTACTTTGTGTCCACTCAGTTAATGCAAATGTCAACCTAAATTTCGAACGATTATGGTGGTTTCTGTCCCTCCACTACCTTCAGCTTTCCCCAGTCATAACGTCGAAATCAGCAATGCAAATAAAATTAAAATCAGGCAAAAAATATGTCAAATTGTGTAGATTAACACTTTAGCACCCCTCTATAACCACGAGGGAGTGCAAGAGTATATCCACGAGGTGCCCCAAGAATATTTCAAGTTGCCCGTATTGAGAAAATTGCGTAAAATAAAATAAAAATATTTTAACTAAAACCAACTCGATGTAAACAATCTGTAATCTGTCAAATCGGTAGCGATGCAAATCGAAATATTTAATAGAAAACTGCCTAAAAATTCAAATAAAAAAATTCAAATATGTTGAAGTAATTACATAACGTTCTCATTATCTACCTCCACATTTATTGAACACGTTCATGAATATTTTACCAAAGCATTCAAAACTATTTGAACGTTATCTCATAACTTGCATTCTATTCAAATGTTGTTGTTTCTGATTATTTGGTACAATAGAAAAATTCAGAAAATTTCAGATATTTCAATTTTTTTAATGAATGCATTTGCGTTACACGTTTATACAATCGAAATTTTGTCATCATCATACGTAACGTAGTATAACGTTATACGCCTAATGCCAAATCTGTCAAAATCCGATTTCAACCAAAATTTCTATTTTGAGTGAACATTATCATGAAAATGGTGGTAATGATGATGATGAGCTCAACATAATCGTGGCTGGGCGTCATTATTATCAATGATATGTCGTGGTATTTGTGTAACCCCGATAATGATGATTATGCAAACAACGCGATTTTAGTCACTGCGGCGTTAAATTAACGCATGATGCTTAATCAGCAGATGTTGCCTTTCTAACTCGTTAGAGATGCACACAATCAGATTTAGAAGTACATCATTGTACGCAACCGATTTTACGGAGAAATTATATACGGTTCAGATTCAATCGTATTGAGAGACGTAAGAGGATGAAGGAATTAAAGCTTTTACGTAATTGTTCCTCAGAACAATCACATATTTAGTTACTCGAAATACTAGCATTGTCAATTATAATAATTGTAACGTTTTGTAAGAGAAAAGCATCTCGGTCTAAATTTTTCTCTTATAATTAAAAACAGTATCCATAATTTAAACTATTTAGATAATATTCTAAATATTGAATACATTCATAAACATACTCTTAGTAGACATATCTCTATAACTACCTGCTATTTTTTAAAATGCTCAAGATTTGAAAAAATGTTTTTCATAGAGACACCCATTTTTGATAGAGACACCCATAGTTGTACACTTAAAATGATAAAATTTTCCATTGAACAATTAGTCCAGATTAATTAGTAATGCTCGGAAATTCTCGCCTTGTACTGAAAATATGTTAAACGATTTCAAATCAGCAAAAGTTTGTTAAAAATTCCTCTGAACGATTCTCGAAAATACGTGAAGGTTTCTAAACAGATTATCGAGACACATGTTTTATAACCGAAAAAGAGTTCCCTCGGAGGATGTGTTTAAAAACAATACGTCCACGGAAGACACGAAGAAATTTGCAGATATTTTTTCCTGTAGATTAAAAAAAACAAAAGACTACATCATGAAAGGAAACTTTGGGGTTATTGAATTCCTAATTGGGACTACTGACACATTTATAGATATTGCGTATATCTTGTAAACCATGTATGAAAGAGCAACCCCCATTAAATCATAACACAATCACAGGTAGGTAAAGAAATCGTTGTAAATAATACAGTCCCCTTTCTTTTTTCGTTTTATAAAATTATTTGAATTCATTTGATTTAACTGTTAATCAACTTTGTTTAGATTATTTAACTCAAAGTTTTTTTTTAGAAATTTCGGTATGAATTTTATTGCGGTATTTAATGAGGTTATTCTGAATTTCATTATTATCCAAAAATACCAAGCAACAAAATAATATTATGTTTTTCGAAAATTAAAATTTGGAAATTTTCATGAATAAAATTACTCAAATAATCAATACAGGATATATTGAACAAATGATTCATAAACAAATTATAACCGATCCGAAATGTTTTAATGAAATCAACAACGAATAAATTCAAACCACAAACACACCTACATATTCACTCAAACCTGATTTGATCATCAGCGTTCTTCCAACGTTCTATCATCATGACATAATCCACCCCCTGGGTTAACGAACGCATAGCTCGCAATCCAAATGGATCATTATCAATATATTCTCACTCTCACCAAATCAACCAAAATGACCAAACGTAATTTATGCAGCAATATAGAACACTCCACGTTTTCCCCTCTCCTCTTTCCAACATGTTAAAATATAACCGACATAAATATTCGTCTTTGACTGTTTACACGCATTAAAACAAATTCCGAGGGAAATAATTAAGTAATGAATAATTTGATTTTGACAGCAGCAATTAAAAGATAGTGGACGGGAAGAGTATGGATGGCCAAGGGCGAAATATAGTGCATGTGGACACTAACAGCAAAAGTATTTCAGCAAAAAATTGGTTTAGAAAATGTTGTGAAATACCCGAGGCAAAATGATAAAATTTTATCTACGAAAAATTGTATCTACGCAGCACTAGAGATTGATACGTGTATAATTTTCTCTCAACAACGAAGATTACTGTCGATGAATTGCTAGCAGCAAAATATAATCCATCGAGAACAGACGGTTGATGACGAATGACATCTTAATCGTATGCAAATGCTATGAATGTGTGACATCACTATAGGAAAAGGCTTGTGTGTGATTGCATGGGTGGGACAGTGAACGTTTTAGGATTGATGGGGAGAGGTAAAAATGTTCCGGCCCCCCTCCAGCAAATAATACATCATACTTTAATATTTCACATAAATCTCTAGAGACTTATAATTAAAAATTTCTGAATAAATAACTGATTGCTAAATTATGTGTTTGTAATAATGAAAGTTCGAAGAGTGTTGCAAGCGTATGTGAGTGAATGTATCTGTATACGTGCGTGTTTTTGTGTCTGTGATTATTTACCGCAAATAAGTAGAATGCCCATCAGCATTTTGCTTATAGTCAGCAACTTTCGTGTCAACAACATATGACAGATTTCATCGTCATTATCATCGTCGTTATCATCATAATCATCATAGTATTTCATTTTTCATTTTTTGCATTACTCATTCCGTTTTTCATATTTTGCAAGCACTATAGTCACCCGCCAACGTTTTTTATACCCTCGAGGGAACTTTATTAAGTGTCATTATTTTAAATTCTTCATTTCTCTAATCATCATTTGTCTATACCTTAAACCTTAAACGTGTGACGAAATTAGAAACAAAAAAGAGGGAAAGAGAAGGCAAGAGCCTGAGTGAAAGGGAAAGAGATGGGGAAAAAACTAATTTTAACCCGTACTTATTTGTAAAACTTAAATTGCAACTAATTATTAGAATTGTTTGTCATCGTAAGAAAAGTTTTCAAAAATGTTGACAAAAGTTTTAAGAAATAAACGAAGGAAAGAATGAATCTGCAAGTCATTCCCAATAGTTTTGTTTCTTTAGAATTTACCTTTGTTTTCAGAAGGTAGTTTTGAGGCCTCTATTAAGTTTTTTCAAATATATTTCTTTGAACTTTTTATGAGATCAAGAAGAATTCAACTAAATCAGTATAAATTAAAAGACATCACATCACAACGCACATATGTACATATATATACATATGTACATATAAGCAAATTATTTGTGTTTCTTAGAGGATTTCTGATTGATTCATAGAATATGTAGAACCAAAGTAAACACACGAGCCACCTCGAATTATTTCAGTGTTTCCAACAAATTAGTTTTTATAAGAATGAGTCCAAAGTAATGCAGAAAAAAACAAGCTATGATTGGGTTAAATTCTACCTTTATTTAAGGGTTATTTTACTGACCTGACGTATGCGTCATTATTTCATATAAATATCCGATGCGGCTTATGCGGATCTGGCACACAAATCCAGTTGAATTTTGTCAATCGCTTGGGTTGTAATGGCTTTAAGTGCCTAATTGTGGCCTAACAACATTGAGCTGCGATTTCTGAAATAAATCTGAAATCTGGCGAAGGCAAGTTTCATGATTCTAGTGACAAGTTGCCGTTACTTAAGGGAGAAATGAAATATATGTTCACGCATGATGTACACAATGATATAAGCTGTATAACAGAGTTAAACGATCAGTGATTGCTACTTTTAAATCACGGTGATTTTTCGTAGTGACACATTGATTATTGTGATTAATTGTTCGAAATAATACTCTTACACATGTAATGTATATGTATTTAATGTGCATGTGTAATAACTCTTATGTGTGTAATAACATAATTTTGAATTTGAATTAATTTGAATTTTAATATTTATTTGAATTAAAAAATTTCAAATGTGAAAGAATAATGTACAGAGGAGTACAAGTTACTGTTTGTTAGCGATTTTTAAGTCATGGTAATTAATTTACCGGTACGATAATATCGCTCAACTCTACTGTGTAGTACCGTAATGTCGTTCTGTTGATACCGCTCGTCCTTATTATACTCATCAACGAGTTCGGACAGATTGATTACAGTCTGTGTTTTACATGGACACCCACATGAACTAGACTATATCAGCCCAGTTCCATGGTCAGTCAACTCATATGGAGCTAATTTAACATTTTTGAATTAAATGCAATGATTGCACTAACGGGCCCTCGCATTGAGACGACAACATAAAATTTCAAGTCATGGAAATGCGGCCTAGCACTGCCTAGAATCACCTTCTCTGGTATTTTAGCGTTAGTAACTGAATAGTAAACCTGTTAAGTAAGTAAACACTGAAATTGCCAAAAAAGTGACCGTCATTAGGCAGCTACGCCGACATGCTCTCATTTGATAGTTAATAATTAAATATTATTGCAATATATTAATTATACTTATAATGATCGTATTGAAAATCGTATTGAAATTAGTGAAGATATTAGTCGTTTCTAATAAAGTAAATTTTATTCAAGATTGCGCAAAGCGAATGAAAAACTCAAATTGATTAATTATTTGCAGTCTGGTACTTCTCCCCATCCGTTCTCTTCCAACTTCCCTTTTTTCCATTCTAAGATCTGAAATGTCTGGACGAACTTTCAATTCACTATCTTTTTCTCATCTCCCACAAACGAAGTGATACATATCTTTTATATTTGCTACTTCTACGCACATAACTTTATACGACGTCTCTTGTTTTCAATTTGAAACCACATTACACACATTTTAAATTACGATACCATCACGTTCCACCAGGATGTCTCAATGCGCTGCAGATTAAAGTAGTCTCGATGGAAAAAGTTAGTAAACATGATTATATTGAATTATTTGCTTAGCTTGAATCATGCATTTGCTGATTTTTGTAAAATGGTAAACCCTAGCCACAAAATTTTATAAGTTTTATTACATAATTAAAATATATTCAATGATATTTTCATAGAAAGCCAAAAAAATTTTTTACTAAATAAATATTTGATTTCCAATATATCATCCTTTATGCAATTTATGTAATTTATTAATTTTTAAAATAAGTATTGTGATAAATATGCTGAAAAAATTCTTGATAATTCTTAGCCCTTTATGCATGATACACAAATACATGACGAAATAAACATTTTTATCATCTACTTTTTCGGGCTGTTAAGGATATATTTCAAATTATCTGTATCCTCATTTGTCAACTTTTGTTTGGCATCAGTGCTCGTAAAAACAACAACTCACAAACCCAAAGGGTTTTATGACGTCTCTTTTAAGGGTGCAATTTAAATTTCTTCAACCTTAACAATTTAATTACTCAAAACCTAATAAGCGAAGTATAATATTATACCGGTATAAAATGCTTAGTGGTATAAAGGACATTGGAAGTGCACATTCACCCAATCTATTTACTGCACTTCAAGCTCCCTAAAAGCAAAGAATTAGAAAGTGAGCAATCTCACATTATATTATTATAATCTATTATAAAATTATATTAATCAGATATGATTATAATGAGATGAGTATAAAATTGCGTACAAAGTTCAACATGCACATTCATAATATCCTTGCCAGAATCTGAAGATAAAAATGTTTTTACGTTTATGCACAATTTGTTAATTTTCCTAATGAAGTTGCAAAGTTTCTAAAATTCCACTTGTGAATAATAACAAACTAAATACACAAAAGTTATAAAGTCATGAAATCAAGTTAAAATTTCTCATCCTAATTGCATTAGTTGCAGGCAGTAGTATGAAGATACCATACGCATACCCTCAAATGTACGCGTTAATATCAAAAGTTAAACATTTGAATATATTCGTTTTGTGGAGGTAATTTATGGAATGTATGTATGAATTGTTTTATAGTGGTAGGGAATGTATTAATGAGGAATATATGAATGTATAAACTCGTTTTATAGAGGTAACGAGTAAAATTAATACTCTAACACATGACAATAGACGAAGGCTACCTAACCGTGCATAGACTATAGAAAGCATATACTAAAAATGCATATACTAAAAGCATATACTAAAATACTATGTTGTACAGAAATACAACATAGAGTGGAACTCACACAAGGTCCATCCCCTCAGCTCTCTTGATTTTGCCAACGAAAATTTACTTTTCTGTCGCGTATATTTTGTATATATATCTGCTAATGTTTCCTATTCGGATTTATTCGTTTTCTAGACGATATAGACGTTAATAAGAATATTATTTACTCAAAAACACAACTTTCAATGCAAGCAAAGACACAACAGCCATCACATTAATAATTTTATACACATTCAGAATGTCTTAAAGATGATTTGTGCAGACCGCTGTTGGATATACTTTCAGGTGGTTTTAAATAACTTCCATAACTAAAATTTATGAAACTAGGGAGTTATATCCACCCCACTTATTTTCTTGGAAGTTCTAAAGCTTTAGAATACATGTAAAACATTAATGAATTTATTTAAATTGAAATGTATTAACACGACCTTAAAATAAAATTCTCGGCTCAAAATGTGAAAATTAATCATTATGAATTTACTAAAACTGAGAATTGTGTTGTATAAAATGTTTAATGTCATTTACATGTAATATCGTTCATCGCAAATACTATATATGTATATTTAAATGAAACATTTTTACATAGTTATTGCTTCAGAACAACTCACAGTTTATGAAGTGATTTATTAAGCCAAAAATACATTTTTTATAAAATCATAAATACTACGTAAATATGTTAATATGGTTTCTTTCAAATGCTGACCGAAATTGCGGATTATACGGTCCATTGTACGATGGTTAGAATTAGTGATATATTAACGATATATTCGAAATATATTTACACGAATTGTGTCCACGGGAAGAGTCCAGTGTATGTAGATATCTTCGTAGCAGAGAATTTTATTCAGAGTCTCAAAAATATTTTCGCTTATAGAAACCCAGAAAAATTCCAATCTTATCCAGTTCACCACAAATGTTTAGTGTAAATCTCTTCCATAGCACGATCTGACGCACGCAGCAACTTATCAAAATCTAATATTATTAAGATTTATGATGCTGACTTTAATTTCGGTCAGCAGAGTATAGTGCGTGCTTTACCAGGTTACCAAATGCGTTCTGGTAGGTCCAATTTTCAGACAGATATATGAACACCCTACTGATCTCAATAAATCTAGACCAGACTAGGCCAGACTTTTTCACTATACTTTTCCAGTTTCTTGGCCTTACATTTTTTATTTGTATTTTAAGAAAAATTCACTCGGAACTTCACTTGCTTTTTTACAGAAAATATTCAATCTAAATTTATTTGTGATAATCACAGTTATGATTGTTAAACATAAAGAGAGACAACAAGAAAGAGCAAAGGAAACGCAAGACGACTTTGATGGAAATAAATTATCGCTTAACCCGACTGGAGTCAATGAATTCGCCGTCGCATTGACCTTCGCGACCATTTCAGAGAGAGAGAGAAAGAGAGAGAGAGGGAAACCGCATCTCTATCAGTTACTTATTTTAAACACGGATTTTACGTATATATACGATGTTTTGGAGGGGTATTTTTTAAAGTACTCTAATTATACTAGAAACGTCGTTGTTGTTGCTGTGGTTATGTGTGATTGTCGTTGTAGGGGCACTTGTGCGGTAATGGTGGTTTTCTGTAGTTATTGAAAGAACGCTCATGTGCTCCGGAATGTGTGTCAATAAATATTAATAAAAATTAAAGCAACAACAACAATAAAATCGACAGAAACACTAACAATATACAAAAGTGATATAATAATTCATTACAATTTCACACAAATTCTTTTATTCTGTCAGTATTCAATGCGCACGCCTTGTGCACAGATGATTCTGACAGCGAAAATGTGACAGCTCCCGTTACTCGTAGTATCGCAAAGTTTTAGTTTTGTATTCATTGATTTTTCCAATTCAGTTCCACTTAACGTCAAAAGAAAATTGCGATAATTTTCTCTCACCGTTCGTGTTAAGTCGGAGCAAGCAAGCAACGCAATCAACCATAACCAATCGCAATCGATAACATTTTGAGCGCGTACAAAAAGACGTAATCGGAGGTACGTAAACTAATCGAGCTACGTTTCGGATTACGATATTGGCAACAGCTGTTTGATTTTCCTCAGCCACGATTTTCTTTTCCTTTTTTCCCTTTTCTGATTCGCCTTCCTTAACCTCATTTCAATCTTGTGCACTTGTATTGATTTGATATTCAGTCACCACGTTTTGACGTTTACTATCAGCGCGTTAAACGCGATGGCATGAAATTGGTGTTGGCGGAAAAAGTGTTGTAAAGTGTTTCATGAGAAATTAAAAGAAAATATCAATCATCATAAAGGACTGAAACGAAATAATCATTACTAAAGAATTACTACGCATTTAAAAAATACTACAAATTCAACGCACCGGAAATGATAATGATACACAATTACAAACGTCATTTAGTGCAATTTATTCGAATTTTGAAATGTAAGAAATGCACAAGATTTTAAGTAATGACTAGAATTAAAATAAATTAGAATCAACACGAAATTGAAACATTATTCGAAAAACTATAGATAAATCAAAAACAAAAAAAAATTGCAGCAACACAAACAGCAGCACAAATAGAAACCGCACCTTAAAAATTTAACCCACATAGGGGAAGGGAAAGAAGAAAAAGGGCTAGCAGTGAAAACAAAAACAAATCCTTCGTGGTCGGTCTCACTTAATGACCGGAAAAAATGTTGCTATGCTTTATATACAATGGCTACATATATTTGTGTGTATGTGTTTCTGTGTGTCGGCGAATGGGTGAAAAACGCGACAAAAACGTACTGAAAATTGAATAAAATTACCAGCAATCAAAATTCATGACAATCATTGGAAAACTTACCAAAATGACGTTGATTTAATGATTTTAAAAAAAGTATGATTGCCTGAATATGCATGTTTGTACGTGATGTGTATGCAAAAGACAGTACGGCGTGTCGTATGGAATGAAACCAAGCCTCTCAACATTCGAGCATGTTCATTGAGGTGTCCTGTATATTCTGCCAACAGCTCACACTTGTCAATCATGACACATTTTGTTTATGAGTCAGCGACGAAAATTCATCGTTTAATTGGTTTCCGAAATTAGGACTAAAAATTTGCAATACATTCATTTGCAATTATTTGCAATCATTCTATTTGATTCAATTAAATATAAATACCTTATCATACCCTACACCCAAAAGGGTTTTGTCTTGAAACCTAATTTGACGTAGGTTGACGGAAAATTTTTCCAAATTTTCAAAACATCTAACATCGTCGGAAATCTCAACGCATAGTAAGAAGAATACGAATATATATTGTATTCACGATTACAGCTGAATAGATTGATATGTCGATACGATATTTGGCACGAATATTCTCTTTTATTATAGGCTCTTGGAGATTAGAAATTGGCAATATCTGCCTAGTATTACCGCTGTTTTATGTAAAGTCTAAAAAAAATTTGTGAAGTCTAATTTTGCAACCTACTGAAATTCTGAAGCTGAAGTTTTTTGACGGAGATACCAGTGTCGGACATTACGAATCCACAGGAAATGAGGATGACACGCTCAATATATTATATCATATATGGGGTTTTTGGGTAAAGTTTTGTTGAAAACGAGTCAGTGGATCGGAATTAAACAAGAGAAGAGAAATATAATATTAAGAGCCATATCCCGTCCATTAGTTTGTGGATTTAAACCATAAATTTATATCACGGGTGTAGAGCTGCGGTATGGTATGGGCTTTGGGCAGACCAAATTAGCGTTCTTATCTGTTCTAATATGATAAGTATTAAATTAAAAAATATATAATAATTATTTCTGAATTTACAAATGAAGTGATATTTATTTTCTTCATATTTTTACTTCCTTATACGGAGTAAAGACGGCTTTGTAATACCGAAAAATTTCGAAGGATTTCAAAAGAAATATGAACTTTAGTAGCTCCTGACAATTTCATTTGATTTCCTCGTATGTGCTACCACCTTATTTGATTTATTTAATTTCGTTGTTATTTGCGTTTTTTATTTCTTTAGTTCGTTGTTATAGAAAAATTTAAAGTGAAAAATTATTTGAAAACTAAATGTAAAAGTCAAGATTTTTTTATTCAAACAAAATTTATACAAAATTTAGAAAATATTTTTATACTTCAATAATTCGTATTCGTTATTGAATATATTATTTTATGTAAATTCAACGGGTGTTTATATATAAGAGTACCATATATACAAGATTATATATATTAAAAGTGACTCTTCTCTATGTGTGATAAGATATAAAATGTTCTCTGTTTCAGAAAATGTTTGCGTATGTTTAATAATTTTTGACTGTTCATAATCTTGAATCGCAATTTTTTTTCTATAGTTGGTTAACCGTTACATGATTTCTTGTCCCAGGAGAGCGATAGTTGGTGCCCCAAAAGTACATTTACGTGGTTTGATGTTCACCCAGTCTTTGAAAATGGCTGTTTTCACTAAAACTTTAGAATAAAAGTCAAGATTAAACTTTTAAAATAAGTTTTATGTTAACGGTTAACTTTTAACTTTTGTTTTAAAAGTTTTAAGTTTATTAAAAACTTTTAAAAAGAAAACGTTTGTGGGGAATCTTTTGTTTTTAAAGGGCCTGGAAGTCTCTGATTGGCTTCTATTTTTTAAATATTTGAAAAAAATTTTTGAATGACGTTCGTCTTTAGAAGATGGCAAATCAAACCTCTCCAAAAGGCCAGGGAAAGTATAGTGTGATCAAAATAATTGTGTTGGTTCAACTGATTGAAACATATCCCTGAGTAATTTTGCAGATGGTGGTTGGAGTAGCTGCTAATGAATGGAGTGAAGAATGAGTTTTTTGATCAAAATATTTTTCATAGATTATGAAACTGATTTCGGAAATAGCAGGGCGGGATTTCGACGCCAAATCCTTGTCGGGGCGTAGACCCGAAATATTTTATCCTGCCGATTGACATAAAATGCGTTATAAAATGCATTTCAGACATAGTGAGGCGTGGTTAGGATGACTCGGAAGTAAAAGGTTAAGGTTAAGGTTAGGTAAAGTTGTACGCACCAATCAATAGAAAATCAAGAATTTTAAAGATACGGATATTGAAACCATGAATTTATTCGTAAAAAAGGAGATAAGATATAGAAAAATAATTTTCAATACGGTGCCTCTTGCTGTAAACACATTTTACGCGCAAATGTAAACAATCACCAAGACTCTTGGATAGTATGCGTTGGGTTTCGCACTTACGATAAATCCGTAAAATATTCCCCTCAAGTATATTGCTTTCAGTTCGAGAGTAAAATTAATAGAAAATAAAATCAATAGAAAACATTCAAGGAAGAATTACTGCAATATTCCAGGCGACAGCCTTTTTGCGTGGATTACTATGGCTTCTCATGTTTTGCAGGCAATCCTTTTTAGAATTAATAAAGTGCTCTCCGTATAAAAAACCTGGGAAAGAGCACCTAACCATCTAAATTTACATTTTAATTTTTTATATTCTGAATCATTGTGGAGACTAAATTAATATTATTAGACATATGTTCGGGGACGGTAATACTGAAACTTCGGCACCACCATATATCAAAAATTGCAACTAACTTGCCTTTGCCGAAAACATAAAAAGAAAGTAACAAACAGTTTGTATTTATTTTGTCAGTCATTGCGATAACGGATCTATTTAGCTTCCCAACTTGGCATTTTTATAGTTACACCTACTTGAGTGTTTTGTCGGATTCGTGTGCGTTATTAAGCAATGTCACGATAAATTTCTTCCATGTGAAAATGACCGATATCTATGCAACTGGTTCTTAATGTCGTTAATTTCGAGTGTTAGTTTGTTAAAGTTTTTCGTTTAAAATTTTTGTCTTTAGTTGAATTATAATTTGAACCAGATGGTCAGAAATTGGCGGTTGTGAAATGGAAACAATTTCTTTTACCCTCTAACAACCTAATCATATTACTCTGCGAATCGTTATAATCCCGTTGGTTATGTTGATTCCTGCTAAGGCAACAGTGAAATACTTTGGCAGTATTCTCAGCCATAGTTTCTTAATGATCTCTATGTCGAAATTAGATGCTAGCCAACCACACGAGTGTACTATAATAATTCGGAAGTTTATAATCCATCCAACAAATTTTTATAAAAGTTATGCTTTAGTAATTATTGAATGCACTAACTAAGTAGTATATTTATCAGTCTATCTGTATCAGTGTTGTCATTATTGATCGGTGATTTATATACAAAAGTATGTACATACGCCTATGCATGCACATGTATGTTGAAACATAGGAGTTGAAAGTCGGAAGTTTTTGTTATGGTTTATTATAATATTTAGTTATGTATTTCTCCATTTTTTGTTACGATTGGTCGTCCTGATTTACTTTTTCCTTGCAGTGTTTTGCAGAATTGTACGTATAACTCAAAACGACTAGCAGTGCAAAGGTTTTATATATGCGTTTGTGCCTAAGTCGATTTGCCCGCATTTATTTGCAATCGGTTTTTTACAGGGGATAATAGAATTTTAGAGAAAATTCAAATATTGCCAGGAATATTATTGAAATATTTTAAAGTGAACTACTATTACATCCAACCTAGGACCTCTCATTTTGGTTATAATTAGTTAGTTGTACAAGAAAGTCATATGTTCACGCACCTGATTTTCTTGTAGTGTCATTGAAATTCAGCGCCTGAAAAGTTCGTACATTTTTATTTCTTATGAATTTTAATTTCTTATATGATTAACAATAATATCTCTATCGTGAAGATATCGTAAAGGGTACATCTGTTGGGCCAAGTTATTAGTCTATGACTTTTTTAAAAAACAGAATTAAATAAAACACAAATCGAAGGTTCGGAGGAAAGAATTGTAATTTTGTTCGAATAATTTTTTAAAGAATCAACGGCATAACTTAATTCATAAACCACGATATAAATATTTCGAAGATCCAAAATAATTAAAAAAAATATCTTATTTAATATAAAATATCTCCGTACTTAATAATTTCTCTTATACAAATATTGATTTCCATGTATCCTACTTTCTTTTATTATAATCACAAATTCCTGCAGCAGCACCAGCATTATCATCAGCATCCTTCTGAACAATTTTCAATGGGAAATAGTCAAACAACAACAACTACAGCCATAATACCCGATGAATTCTCCTGTAATGATACTTCAAACTGGAAAACTAGGCGCGGGAGTCGTGCGTCTAAAGTCTTTGGACGGTTTGGACAAAAGAAAACTCCAACAAAAATTACAACGACGACAGGCACAACAACAACAACAACACACGATACTTCATCCCCGAAGAAAATAAGTACAATATCCGACGACATTGCTTCTGATGTAATGCTATTACAACAAAGTCATGCAGCTGTTATTCATCAACTAGAAGAGAAACAAGATGATTTTCGTAAGTCGTTTGAGAAAATATAATTATTTTTATTGAAATTTTATTTATGTATTGAATTTATATATGAAATGCTTTCCTTTCCATAAATTAATTCGTCGTTACTTAGTTTTGCTGTTACTTGTTAACCCTTTTAGTGTTCTTGTTGTTGTTATGACTTTTTGATATCGGTAGACAAAGATAGTTTTGGTTTTTAGATATTATCCGAATTTACTCAAGCTTTTATACGATTTGTTATATACTCCCTTTTATATTAATTTCTTGTGTTCTATACTCTATAACTTCTACATTATATCTTCTATATTCCTCAGTGAACCCTCTTACTTATTAAAGGGTTTTGCAATTCGGACGAAACGTGATTTGAATAGGATCCAATCAGATTAAAATGTGAGAATTTTTAGCGTTATAAATGATCAAGAAGGTCCATCACCACATCCATAGATTCGGTACATTCTGTACTAAAACAATTCTCACAGGGACTGAATCAAAGATCAACGACCAAATTTCGCTACAATTCGCTTAATTCCTGAGAATTGCAGAAAATAAACTGATTTGCCTGATTCAGAATTAACCTCGTAATATTTTCACATCATTTTCAATAAACGGACTGGAGGGTAGTCTCGCTACCGTATGAATAGCGACATCCAATAAGAATTTAAATCTATCGACTTAAGCCCACACAGTTCTTCTTATAGAGCAACTTGTTTAGCTAAAAATTTGAAAATGGTTCCCACAGCGGCTCGCAACTGGTTGCAATTTTCAATGACTTCCAAAATTTCTTATCTTACATCATAATCATATTGAAGGACATATTAAAGGACATATTAAAAGAAAATGAATTCAGAAATGAAGAACATCAATAAAGTGATCTATAGCACACCCCCTAAGAATATTATTTAGGAAAAATGAGCCGCTAATTTCGTATACATTCGCATAATGTTAGTTTCGCTTCCTCCAAAATGTATTGTTTTGCTACATAATTTCCTTTTAAAAGTGAAAAAACCTAAAAAACCATGATCTCCTTGTTTGTTGATTTTAATTTAAAAAATAAAATTTAAAGGACAGGGAGTAATGCCAGAAGTATCTAATCAACAACTAAAAAGCGCTCGATTCTCAACACAAAATTAATGTAGACAGTACCAACGTTAGAAAGATAAAATATCAAGTTTGAAACTTAGTTATTATTATATATTAATTATTTGACTTGACTTGTTTTTTAATAATAAACTATCATTTCCTGAGAGATGTTTTTTCTTTTACATTTCATTCTGTGAAAAGCTTCCGTTGCTAAATTTGGAACTTATTGATATTTTATTGCTATTCATGTATAAGGCCGATTACTTTTAAGACTACCTTTGTAGTATAAAAATCATAACATATTCCCTCTGCAAAACTAATTTTGATATCCTAAAACATTCACAAACTAAAAATTAATGAAAGAGAATGCAAAATTTGTAATCGATTGCAAAGAAAATTTTGAAAAATTTAAGATTTTTCAAATTTCTGAATATGTTCTAAGGAATCGACCAAAAACCGACTCAAAGCAAGCGGTTCAAAGAACAAGCTGAGCAAAATAACAAAGTCCTTAATGTAGAAAATATTAAAATTTAAAAATGCATTACTTTTCACCAGAAAGTAGTGAGATCGACAATTTAAGCATTTAAAAATTTAGTACTTTTGAAAAGTATGAAAACTTCCTCTTTTCACAAAATTGTTCGTTTTTCTTTGGAAAACTTTTGCTTAATTTTTATAATTGAAAACAAAATTTAAAGAAATGAACTAAAAAGCAAAAATTAAATATTTATACAAAACTTAAGTTTACTGCAATTTGGACTATTAATTTCCAAAAAGAACAGAATCTGAATGTTAGAATTCTTAATGAACGATTGGAAAAGGACATAAAAAAGGTGAAGGAGAGAGAAAGAGATGGAATGAGAATGAATGTAAATGTAAACCGTGAACCGCAGCCAATCGACTTTTAGTTTGTCAAGGACGTTTTACGCCAACAACAAAGCGGTCTTCCTAGAAATTTTAATCTATTCGTGAATTAAAAATTTACCGACGATTCTAAAATAACAGAAGATTTTAAAATATCACAAGATTTTGAAATATCAGATTTTAAAATATTATAACTTTTCATTTTCTTACGACCTTTTGTAAAATTGGCTTTAATTAGTAATGGGCCAAGTGCTTGCCAAATTCAATTAAGAAAGTCAAATGGTTTAATACAATAAAGCCCCGTTCTGGTATTCTGATCCTGAAGAGGCTTGGAACTTATTTCAATTTTCAATTATTTTTAAAAATTTTTATATTAAATAATTCTGCTGCAAATATAGCCTCTGGCTAAAGCAATATTAACCTAGTTGGTCTAGTTTGTAACTGTTAATTCAGACTACCCCTCCTTTGTATTTGGTAGAGCTGTTTTTTAGAAAATCTTTACAATTTTGTGTGCATGTTTCAAATTTAAAGTATGTATTGTTAATAATCGCATGTATTAAAGAGTGGGTTCGCTTAAACAACTCTATTGATACAACAATCGAAATTCTGAAATTATGAAATAACGTTCACCTCACCTCAAAACTATTCCAAAATTTGAAAACATTTGTTTAGGCAATAACAAACAGCAATCGAAATTAAAATCGAACTCAAAATCGAAGGTTGCCAAAAGGAAAAAATCCAAATTCTTCTGTCGGCGAAACGTACACGATAACAACAGTGATGATAAGGATGATGATGATGACGATAGTGGCGATGATAAACAGGTAACCGAATTGCCAAGGAAAGATGAGAAAAAATCGCCTTTTATTCTATCGCCACCTACTCTAATGAAACAGAAACGACTCGCACGAGATCCACCTCAAAAGTGCTTAGCTTTAAAAGAAACAATATTAACACAGAAGACGTCATCAGCAATACCAATATCACTATCAGTTGCACCTGTTACAACAAAAACAACAACCATAGCTGAGTCAACAAGCACAGCGGTGGCATCAACCACAACAGCGACAAAAACAGCAGTAACAACAACCAAAATTACGGGAATAAACAATGATCTACAAACAGAAGACGATCAGGTCTTAACTCATGCAGATCACCGTGAATTTATTGAAAACCTCTTCGATTCGGTATCTATTGTGAATGTGCCAGTGACATTGACATCGACCAGTAGCTCCGACGAAGTTAGCGAAAAGTTGAAATGCAATTCGGGAGAAATTCGCGATAAGCAAGCAATTAGAGGCAATACAATGCAAACGGATGAAAGAATAGACAAAACCACGATAACAACAACATCAAGATCAGCAGCAACAACAGAATTTAAGGAGAAAGACGCAAAAACATTAGAGGCAACAGAAACAATGCACAACAGTCACCGTCATCGTTCCGAAGCAGAAGGAATAAAAATAGATAATATTTATATTGAAACGCCACCGACCCCGACCCGGACGCTATTTCAGACACTGTCAAAACCGTTTCTGGCGATGACAACAAGCAACGTGAAAGGGGATACCGGCGGTTCTGAAATATCAGAAAGCTTAGCTAACAACAAAATCAACGGTGTCAACGGTGTGGAGGAAAACGTCATGCACAGAAAATACGGTAAACAATTAATGAATAATAATGATAACGATAATGACAAACACGAAAACGTAGAAAAAGAACAATGACAGAACCCAGTCGTCTCAACCATTGAAATGCTGCACAAAAAACAATTTTTAGGGTTACGCTAACGCCGGACGATTTGTCTGGATATGATTTGTTTTGACTTCGTTCCTTCAAATTGTTGGTTTATAGGTGGGTGGAGGAGGAAAGTGGGAAAGGCTAAGAATGTGAGTGCTGTTATTGCTCAAAAGGCATACAAAACTCATTATTTTCTATAACAATTTTTATTAGAAAATAGGGATGAAAATCCTTTCTATATTCGGAATTCCCTGAAGGCTCTTTTTGAAGACAGTGCCACTAATGAACTGAAACAATTAAACCAAACTAGAAGACAAAGAATACTATCAAAAAATTAAAGAAATCGGCGTAGTAAAATTTAATAAATAAAACTAAAAAAATTAGAGAAAATAGAATAAAAAATAAAATTAATTGTAAAGTAACATAAAGAAATTTTGAATAAAAAACCGAAATTAAATGCAAAATAAATATTAGAAAATAGTATAAAGGTATGTGAAATAAATAAAAAATATAAGAAATAAAGTAAGAAAACAAAATAAATTAATTGATTGATAAAATAAAAAAAATGATTGATAAAATAAAATGACAGTAAAAAAATTTAATTAAAATGTATTAAATGATATAAAAAGCAAAAAATGGATTAAATGATATACAAAGAAAGTCAACGAAACAACGTACTTACAATTTGAATCCTATAAATATTTAATTGACTTTAATTCAATGCAAACAAATCTGATATTTAATACCATAAAAATAATGTTTTTTAACATCAGTAAAGACTATTAACATCAATATTTTAGTCAATTGAATATAATGAGTTTCATTTGCTCCAAAATGAATAAATGTTTTCATTAATTTTTTTTGCATCCACAATAGCATAATTCTCCCGATGCGCTTGTGATTAAAATGAAAACAACAAAAATAATGAAATAAAATTGCAACAAATGCGTTTAAATTGTCAATATTATAATTAATAATACCCTCGAGTCTAGACTACCAGTCAATATGGTCAAATTATTAATTAAATGTCCAAAAGCTAAATATATATTTTTTTAAAATAAAACAATATATAAATAAATTTAATAAAATCAAAAAGTAGTCTTAAAAATTTTATAAAACGGAAAAAGCGGAACGGATTTTATTTTATAAAAGAGAAGAACTTAAATAAAGTCCTACTCTGGTCATTACAATGACCATTACATTACTATATCCAACAAATTCGATTATCCAAGAGCTACGCATAAAAAGGCAATGTATTTTTTCTTGATCTGAAGCGAATTGAATCCTTAATAATTTATGAATAATAATTATATTATACACACATTTAATAAGAGTAATATGTAATAAAAAGTAACTATCTACTAAAAATATATAATAAAAATAATTACGAGGTACATTCAATGTATTGTCGGTATTAGTAGAATAAAAATGTTCATATACATAGTCCTTATTTTTAAATATAATCATAATACATTACGATGTAATCCCAACACATCTCAATGCTGGATAAACTCGCATTGCGATCTTCATCTTCGTAAACTCACCTCCCTCGAAGATTTGTTTGCAAAGTTTGGAAGCAATTAATGTGGGAAACCATCAAGTAATTTCAACTATCGGTAGTTAATTACTAAATGATTTTAAGTATCGAGCTATTTTTGCATTCATTCTCGACCTATTATATTCCGCAGATGAAATAATTTTGGAAAAGCTTTAATACTTTTTATGTGCATTTTGACGAATATTAAACTAAGGATAGATTTTTTCAGTTCCAAAGATTTTATTTATACTGTTATTTTGCCAACAGCAGATTCGCCAAACATTTAAACTATTTTCGAAAAAGCTATGGAACTAATCAATAATTTACAACTATTGAATAACTCGATCGTTTTTATTTGACCGTTTCCAATATTAATAATCGCTAAGTTTTCGATTTTGAAGGACATCGCTTATGTCTTCTCTTCAAATGATAATTAGAATTATGTGATATTTATTTTGCAATTACATCCGTGTGACCATTTTGTTAGTAAATCACTCGAATCCCGAGAATATATTGAATGTCCCTCCTAAATTAAACGATTTAGAATTAATATGAAAGTTAAGTGACTAAGAATACAATACAAAATTCTTGCGTACTAAATTTTAAAAGTCTGCACCTTTTATTTCTTAATTAAAGACGCAGTTGAAGATATAACGATTACAAGAACCATCATCCAACCATCCTGATCATTTCAACCACCTATGCATTCATTCCCTCATCCGTTTTTTTGCGTTAGGATCGATTTTATAGGGTGTGAGGAATACTTTAAAAAAATAATATTTTTATTTAGTCATAATTGCACTAACTTCGCACAACATATTAAACAATTTACACTGATTTAATAAAATTATGAACACATGAAATTATGTGGGATTCCCAACCTGGAATAGAGAATGGGTTAATTAGTAAACATTTGAGCTTGACAGTAAGCTTGAAAAACGACGAGTTTGAAAAACCTGAAAACAAGCAAACAGAAAGAAACCTAAACAACACATTTCACAATACTGTCAGTCTCTCTTCTGCCTCTCTTAAACGGGAACAAGAAATACAACAACTATTTCTCACCACATTTATCTCTTACCCCCCTATATGTCTTTGAACAGCAGTGGCTTGGACTGAAACGACGCGGTAACTCGACAGCAAAGCGACTGAGCTGCGATTGAACCTTAACTGAATGCGCTAACCGTGACCATCCAACCAAAAACTCAAACCAACAAAGAAAATCAGTTCGACTTAGCTTTTGGGTTTAGTTAGATTTTACATTCGATAGAAGTCAGAACGATGGGTGAATAGTATCGTGTCTCGATTGTAGTTTTTAAGCCTTACTCCCTTCGTCACGACAATGAAATGGTTTGCAACTAAAGCAACAATTCCACCGTCGAAAACAACAACGGTGTAAGAAGTAACAGAAAGTGAACAAATAAAAGTTTAGTGCAATGGACACACACACACACGATATGTGTCGAATGTATTTAAATGGAATGTGAATAAAAATGTAAAAATTAAAATTAACTGATTTGTTGAAGATTTCAAAGCAATAACTATAGATGACATATAAAAAGCAAAGAAGAAGAACAAGAAGAAGAGGAAGAGGATCAATTTTAATAAGTGATCTTATCTCTTGAAAGTTGTCGATCGGTAAAAGATGAAAAACAACAAATCTTAAAGAGTATGCGTATAAATGAATTTAAAAGTGAAGTATAAAAGTGAGGTGAGAGACCCAACAAGAGACAACAACAGGGTTGCCAACAGAAATCACTACTAGTTGCTCTCCAGGTGGGATGAATGGAAAAAGAGAACAGATTAAGAAGAATTGAATTTCATTTTATAATCATTTCTCATTTTGTTTTAATATATATATCCTTTCAAAACTATTCGGGGATATTTTAACCGTGAATTATTCTCTTCTTAAGCGTTAACATCAATATCAACAACATATATGGCATTAGCAACATCATCAATATCAACAACATAAGCATCAATAAATCGTCGTCAATCAATAACATCATAAGCACCGACAATATCACCGTCCATAATATGATTACTATCATAAACCATAACAACAATAGCATGCCGCCTTCCTTCAGTTCACTGCCATATTTATGCTCCATTCTATCTTTCTCCTCTCTCTCTCTCTCGCTCTCTTTCTCTCTCGATCTCTCTCTTTATGTTGAATTTTTTACAATATTTTACAATACCTTTTCTCAGTCCATTCGTTATTTACTTTATTAGTTTGGAACCACAAAAACAACAATAACAGTTACAGCATTAGGATTACGATGATTCGTGCACGTAACTAAACTATTTTCGTCAACTATTGTTGCCGCGATTGCGTCGGTTCGATTACCCCTAGTCTAGTGTAAAACGTCTAGACCATACAGAGCGAGAGAGAGACTGAACCCTTTGCTTACTGTAGGATCACATTTGAATATAATTAGCTTCATATAATTCAAGCAATTTTTTTATTTTAAACACATTGTTTGTTTTTAGCTCTTCGAATTCATTATTCATAATTTTTGCCATTTGCTTTTAAATTACATATAGGCCTCAATTTTTTATAACCTACACTCGAAGGGATGTAGCGTTTAATAATACACAGTTTGATTAACAGTTTGTGACGTATTATAGGAGGGGCAACAAGTATAAAAAGATTTGTACCCTCCTGCTCAGAATAACCATCTGAATCGATTTAACCATATCCGTCCGTCAGTCCGTCTGTCTGTCTGTCTGTCCTCTTTCTGTATCAGGAAAGCTCAATTGCAATCGAAAAGTCGACATGAAATTTGTCACGAATATTCACTGCCATAATAGTCTGTTTGGGATTGAAAATTAGGTAAACCGAGTTAGTGACGTGCCCACTTTTCCACAAGGTCTCCTCTATAGTCCGTTCTCTCAGATCCTCTATAAATTTTCAGGCTGAGATTTTAGAGCCAAATGTTGGTGTTAGATATTATCACTACAAAATTTGATGGACCACGCCCCTTTATCATGTGTGAACTTTTCTGACAAGGTTTGTGATGAAGATAAATAATAACTAAAACTAACCAAGAAAAGAGAAATATAATATTAAAAGGGGATCAGGATGAGACTATAAATTCATATTTACTACGGGTTTAGGGTATATAAACTTCGGCCATACCGAAGTTATCGTTTTTGCGTATTTCTTTTTTATACCCTAACCGAAGGGTAGAGTCTCCTAAGTTTGTTCCTCCGTTCTTAACGTATTAAAGGTGTGGCATATATATATATATATATATATATATATATATATATATATATATATATATATATATATATATATATATATATATATATATATATATATATATATATATATATATATATATATATATATATATATATATATATATATATATATATATATATATATATATATATATATATATATATATATATATATATATATATATATATATATATATATATATATATATATATATATATATATATATATATATATATATATATATATATATATATATATATATATATATATATATATATATATATATATATATATATATATATATATATATATATATATATATATATATATATATATATATATATATATATATATATATATATATATATATATATATATATATATATATATATATATATATATATATATATATATATATATATATATATATATATATATATATATATATATATATATATATATATATATATATATATATATATATATATATATATATATATATATATATATATATATATATATATATATATATATATATATATATATATATATATATATATATATATATATATATATATATATATATATATATATATATATATATATATATATATATATATATATATATATATATATATATATATATATATATATATATATATATATATATATATATATATATATATATATATATATATATATATATATATATATATATATATATATATATATATATATATATATATATATATATATATATATATATATATATATATATATATATATATATATATATATATATATATATATATATATATATATATATATATATATATATATATATATATATATATATATATATATATATATATATATATATATATATATATATATATATATATATATATATATATATATATATATATATATATATATATATATTTATTTATTTATTTTTTTATTTATTTATTTATTTATTTATTTATATACATTGTCATCTGTCTGCCTAATTGTATGTCTGTGATAAGCGCTCTTACCTGCTTACTATTACCTTAAACGCTGCAATTTGTGGTTTTTATTGTTGTTTGCTTTAAATTTTAAGGTTAAAAGATCATTTTGAATCATCTTCAGTGCAAGTGCAAGTGCCTCCAAGAAATGCATCTAGGATCATGGAATTAATGATTTGTCCCATGGTTTGAAATTCCTTATATAATACTCGGTATGCACAAAGCATTTTAGAATACGCATTTCAGAATATGGAATACTCAGTGTATTTCCATTCGATAGATTTGTCTTTATTCAGAAAAATCCATGCATTTCAGGCAAAACGGGAATTGCCGAAACAATGCCCGCGACCATTGGGAGTGTTGCATGGGTATAGGTTGATGGGATGGTTTATTGAAGGGTTCATTGATGGTTTATTTAAACTATTTGGTTTTCCACAAATAAGTCATTCCTAAAAGGCATAATTCTCTAAAATCATTATTTATCACAGTATCATCATCACCTATCATTTCCATAATGCCTTCATCTTCATTTTCGAATTAATTAAAAAATGTTAGCAAATTTAAAGTATTAAAGTAAACCTATTCTTGTCAATAAAACTTCAACATTTAAAAATAATTATAATAATAACTTATTTGTGTTTATACCATAACAAATTGTTCTTAGTTTGCTTCGTCATATTATCGGGCTCGTTTATTAAAATAATGTTTGATAGGAATTGCACCGACGGATGAGGAATCTTAGATAAATTCAAAATTAATAAAGAGCTTAAGTAACTTTTGAAAATATAAATATAACATTACTACTGCGCCCACGGGTCATCCAGACACAAAAACTAGTAATATTTAATGCAGAATTTAAAATATTATTCCAATTAATATTGATCCAATTGATATATAGCCCTCAATTAATTAACTTTAGTAACTGATAATTAATATTCATGAATAATTCAATTAGTAAACCTTAAGCTATTGCCACATATTTATTACAAATTAATTTATTGTCGATCATATAATAAATCGCGAAAATTTCTTTCTTAAATCCTACTCCAGAATGGATTAAGTCATTCACTTTCTAATTCCATTTATAAAAGAATACCAATTACAGGGGAACAAATTGATGTATTGTCATGCAACTTAACATCAATACTCTCTGCTTCTGTGACAATTTTCCGGTGTAGATGAACAAAAGCAGATCAAAAGTAATACAAATAATTTTGAGAGCGCTTATAGCTTAATTTTTCAAAAGATTGAAGTTTTAATTTCAAGCCAAGTCCTTATAATTCAAATTCACAATTTAAAGCAAATATACACCCCCAAAAATAGAGGTGGTCCACCCGCTAATGCCAAAGCCAAACCAATACAGGCCCTATTCTCAAACCCTCCATCCTAAAAGAATAAAATATAACAGTGAATAGTTTTTGAGAATATTTTCTGTAGATAGTTTTTTATTTAAAATCTTTTGAAACAGACATTATATACCCATGATATTTATTATCCAATCTCTGTACGAGCTTACCCTCGTATAAACCGTGGGTGACCCACTCTCACAATTCCCCTTCACACCACTAAGTACGCCTATTAAGATTTTCCGATGTGCAGTTACTAAAGGCCCACCAGAATCTCCAATGCATGGTGAAGCAATTTCATCCTTAGCACAAAGTTCATTGGGATGAATGTCGTCAGGCATGGGGAAAAACGTTTTACACTCTCTATGTCCAATAACGTTAAGAAGTGCATAGTGCAAATGTTTCGCTCCAGGTCCGCCATTTTTCTTTACACCCCAGCCACTTATAAATGCCAACTCACCGACATAAGGATCAGCATTAATAGCGTCTAGTTGATCCGGTAAGATCACGGCCCCAATAAATTTAGTATACTTAACTCTAGCGGTAGATAACAAAGCAATATCGTTTTCAGAATTGATATCATTGTATCCTTCGTGAATATAGACACGGTCAACTCTCCGACTTAAAACTCCACGATGATAACTGCTACGAACAGAACCGTAATACAATACTACTATTCCGTTCTCATGCCTAAAAGATTAAAATAATCCAATAATCTATACTTTTTAGCTGCGATTGAAAATAATAGTTTCGTTGCGAGCGTACTCTTGAACGCAATGCGCAGCCGTTAAAACCCAGCATTCACCGATTAAGACTCCACTGCAATGACTCTGTGCGTAGGTGAAATTCATTTCTATACGAACTTGGTACGGAAATTGTCCTCTGATGGCTGCGAAACCTTTGTAAACCCGTCCAGTGAGCGATGATGTTACCGGATAAAATCCGATATGGATAAAACCCATAGTTAGTAAAAAGACTAACTGATAAATCATATTGATTCCGATATCCAAGACATATGGACAACAAACGCTGACTGAAATCACGTTGAGTTTTGTGGCTTTTTATATATTCAAAAATTATATCATCAAAACCATTGTGATAATTGAACTTCAATATAGCTTATAAAATTCTGGAGTACAAATTAATAAACTATTATCGTAAAACTTATATAACGAATATTTTTCTCTCTCTAATTCGACTATTTATTACCAAGTTATATTTTCAAAATGCGCATACATGAAAAATTAGGATAACTGATAACAAAAATTAAACTAAACTATCAAAATTTTTTTGAATAAAATAGAGGCGAGGTTTTATAAGAGCAGTATATATATATATATATATATATATATATATATATATATATATATATATATATATATATATATATATATATATATATATATATATATATATATATATATATATATATATATATATATATATATATATATATATATATATATATATATATATATATATATATATATATATATATATATATATATATATATATATATATATATATATATATATATATATATATATATATATATATATATATATATATATATATATATATATATATATATATATATATATATATATATATATATATATATATATATATATATATATATATATATATATATATATATATATATATATATATATATATATATATATATATATATATATATATATATATATATATATATATATATATATATATATATATATATATATATATATATATATATATATATATATATATATATATATATATATATATATATATATATATATATATATATATATATATATATATATATATATATATATATATATATATATATATATATATATATATATATATATATATATATATATATATATATATATATATATATATATATATATATATATATATATATATATATATATATATATATATATATATATATATATATATATATATATATATATATATATATATATATATATATATATATATATATATATATATATATATATATATATATATATATATATATATATATATATATATATATATATATATATATATATATATATATATATATATATATATATATATATATATATATATATATATATATATATATATATATATATATATATATATATATATATATATATATATATATATATATATATATATATATATATATATATATATATATATATATATATATATATATATATATATATATATATATATATATATATATATATATATATATATATATATATATATATATATATATATATATATATATATATATATATATATATATATATATATATATATATATATATATATATATATATATATATATATATATATATATATATATATATATATATATATATATATATATATATATATATATATATATATATATATATATATATATATATATATATATATATATATATATATATATATATATATATATATATATATATATATATATATATATATATATATATATATATATATATATATATATATATATATATATATATATATATATATTATGATTATATCTATATGATTATGATTATATCTATATGTGATGTGGGCTTCCAACGTTTGGAAATGACACGCTTTTTTCTTCGAAATCGATTACGAATATTAAATAAGTTTCAAAATGGTCCTGGCCCTCCTGTCATACCATGTGTCGACGTATTTACGAGTTATATTCAAGATGGCTTAGTTAAAGCAAATTAACCAAGAAAAGGAAAATGTTACATTAGGGAGGCCGTATTTAGCGCCCACTGATTATTGATATCAAACTATTATTTGAAAATGCTGGCATAGGGTATATAAGCTTAACCAGGCCGAAATTAACCTTCATGCTTTTTGTAAATTTATTTCGTAAAATAACTCAGCATCACACACATTCGTTCCTCAAATACTAGCTTCCGGAAACTAGAAGTCTATTTACATTGTCTGACTTGTCATCTTTCCGAAACAGATGATATTGAGGATGGGATTGATGGTACACGATTATGCAACAATATCGTTAATAACAATTACCATGATGCTGTTGATGATGATGATGATGAGAATGATCACATAAGCGTTGATTATAATAACGATATTATAATAGGTCAAGATTCTTGTAATTCTAAACTTATGCCCATAAATGAAATGATGACGACCAGTACCGACTCACTTTTTACAGAACCCGAATCGTCACTGCCTTACGTCCGTGAGAGCAGCAGTGATAAAATCGGAAGCAGTGACCAAAATGAGAGAGGACATATTACTGCTGAGAATAGCTTCGAATATATATGTCCATTTCAGAAATATGCAACAACAGCAACAACAGCTACAACAAGTGATACAGTGGGAATAGTATCCAGACGACCATTGAGTTTTATGAGTGTTAATTCCGGCGATACCTCAGGGATTCTTTCACCCTTTACAGCTCGAGCAATTTTAGAATTACAAACACGACATCGGTGTGACAAATTGGCACAACTATCCACATCGGAAACATTTTATCTTAACCTACCGGGCGAGCAATCCTCAACAACATCGACAGCGCAACCTAGTCCCGATCTTGAAATCGAATCGAGTGACTGTATTGATGAACAGATGGCACTACAGCTAAGTAAAAAACTTGCCCAAGTACTAAGCAGTAATAGCAATGGTAGTAGTGTCGTCACTGCTACCGGAAATATGGAAGGTAGTCCTAGTAGTACCACAACACCGCAAACCATGACTTCAAATGATATTTTCAATATATCAAAAGCAAAAAAAATTGAGTTGCAAAATTTGTCATCAAGAATTTCAAGTCCTGGAAATGCATCCGAATCGACAGCTATCACGTCGGCAGGTTCGTGTTAATCAGTATTTATTAAATTATCTTTGCTCTTTGATCAATTCATTTAAAATTAAACTTTAATTTAAGAATACTTACTATATATTTCTTTCATTGTCACGCCCATTTCCCCCAGTGTCAACAGACACCACAAAACTTCCGCTTTCTTCAACGGAAACTCAATCAACTGTCATAATATCATTTAAATCAACGACAACACCAACATCATCAACATCGTCTTCATTAGCATCGGCGACAATGCAAACACCTATGCAAACACAGCCCACGATTCGTCAACAACAACAACACAAAAACGGTATGGAATCGAGCAAGAGCATGGAAATTACAGCGGCAACACCAAAATCATCAACAACCACACCCTCGCAACATCCTCCCTCCTATGCCGTCTGTTCATCACCATGTAGTAGCAATGTATTAAAAAAGGTCGCCTCCTTTACGGTTGAGAAGTCAGCGGCAGTAGCAACAACACCAGCGTCAACGGCACTGCCGTCAACTCCAACGACGGCATCAATGACAATGGCAACGGCAGCAGCAATATCAAACGGAAGTGTTTCCTTCACTGGCACAACGACTGACTCTGTCGATCGTCTGAAACGTCAATCATACGTGCCGGAAAAGTTAAGCTTCGCCGCATATGAAAAGTTCGAAGGTAAGTTTTAAAATAAGTGATATTCTTGCTTGACGGACTTTTGCGCTGAATTTTTTCTTATCATCACAAATTTATCTTGTGCGTGAGGTTTGGTTTTCCGCTTGTTCGCTGAAGGAAATATAATGAAATTTTTGATTTCTTCCCTTAGCTCCTACAAGAATGCAAACAAAAAATATAATCCTTTTAGTTGTATGTAAGTGTATGTAAGTCATGTTACGGTTTTAGATGAAACTGAAATTACAAAATCTTACTTAAACTCTGTCAGATAATCTCATAATTTCTGTCGAATTATTTGGAAGCAATTTTAAGATGTCGAAACGCAGTTCTTTTTAAACATCTCTCGGTGTACAGCGTGATTTCATTAGATTCAATTTTAACTAAATTCAAAGAGATATAGTACTTAAAAATAGTACTAAATGTACGATTATTTAATGAAAAATTATACAAGATCGTGACAATATCTTTAGTGTTATTAAAACCAAATTTTTAATTTAATAATAGTTTATTGAGGTTATGATCTCCGAGATCCTGTCTAGGATAAACTTTTCTACCTTACATTTTACTCCCAATTGAATTTATCGCCAATGAATACAATTATTCTGTAAAATTATTATTCCTTAATTGGACGAAAACAAAAATCAGTAAATTCCAAAACTGGTTTGTTAATAGTTTGCATATTAGTATAGTAGTTTAATGTCAGTTTATTTAGAAATTAATAAATTTAATCTTGTGAGAGCTGTTCAGTTCGTTTTGCCGATATTCAAATATCAGTCGTTTTCGGGTGTGTATTACACTGGTGCCGAGAATACATTGAAAAACCCACGTAAATGAAGTCGACTTTCGACTAGTTGAATAACTTGGAACGGGTGAAGGCTATCAAAATATATTAGGGCAATTAAGATTATATAAAAATAAAAAAAATATTTCAGAAGTTATTAAAACTTACCTATATTCGATAGTATCCAATCATTATATTTTGCAATATTCGTATAAACGCAAGCAAAAGGATCGCGTTTAAATGCTAATATTCCGAATTGTACCCTACGAAAAATTAATATATTTCCTGCATGGCCGGTACCACACTTGTCTCCCTCGACTTTGGTTTTAGCACAAATAAAACCGTATTGACAAATTGGTTGTGGAATCATTTTAACTAATTCAAAGTTATTCTGAAATTATATCGAAAATTTAAAAAAAATTAAAATTAAATTAAATTAATATCAGATAGCAGTAATGAAAATATTTACCGTGGTATAAGACCAACCGATTTCGGTGATATCGTCCACATCGCTAATTTCATCTTTAAGAAAAAGACCATCCAACTCTATATTAGTATAATTTTCCATCGAAAATTGTTGTTTTAATTTTACTAAAGCAACATTGTAATCCGCAGCGTATTGAAAGATTTCTGTAAAATTCTCATGCAATTTAACACTTTCGATATCGATGGTATAATTCATAAAGGCACCAAATGCAATGGACAATTGACGAGGTTCATATTTATTAACGCAATCAGCGGCAGTCAGTAGAAATTTAAGATTAATCACGGTGGCGTGACATATATGGAAACCATATAGACGTAATGAAACCTAAAAATATGTATCACAATATTTTCAGTCTTACAAAATGGATAACGAAACTCTTACTTACCACGGGAAAAGACTGAATTTCTGCTAAATTATTATCCTTCTCATACGATTCCTGATTGCTTGTAAAAAATTGGCAAACTATAAGTAATAGTACTATGAGATACATTGTGTCGTCTTGTCAACTGGGAATAATTTAAATATTTCAACCTGGATTTGTTAATACGATCTACTATTTATGTCATCAACTATTTTCTGGGAATGATCGTTATCTTATCAGTAATGCCTCCGTTAGATCTGATTAAAGATAATACGCAAATTTCTGACAAATTCTGACAAAATACAAATTTTTATTTCTAAAAACGGAATATAGTTTTTATCAGTTTTTAAGCGAAACTTTTTAAAATTGATTTATCAGTAAATTTTTTGTCAGTTAAATTCGAAAACTATAGCAACTGTTGCCTGAATTTTCATCTTCCCTTGAAAATATGTCAGTCTGTTTTTAAATTTTCAGTTAATTTCAGATTATAATATCTTAAGCATACGTGTATATTATATGGTTTTGTATATATCTAACGATTTATGGCGCGTCGTCTAAAAAGACTACAATTCTCAATTAGTTTTTATAAAATAGTTTTTACTATTTTCGAAGTGTCTCAAGCAGTATATCATTCTTTAAAATTTAGTTATGGTACACGAGATTTTTGAAGAATTCAATTTAAACCCTTCCAATGGTTTTTAAATACTTTTTCCTTTTTGCAGGTCAAATGCTCATGAAGTGGTTTTCGTCATCGTTGCAACGTGGTTCGATAGCCGACCATGATTTGAATTCTATAACTATGCAATATTGCAATAATTTAATAAGTGTTGGTGTTCTCAAACAAATTTCGGAGAAGAATGACTTGGAAACATTCAATGTAAGTACAATACCCCAACGTTTTAATCATATTATTAAAAATCAACAAGACTACATAATTTTATTTTAAATTGGTTAAATTAAAAATTGGTTATTCCCCACCAAAACTCTTTGGAATATCAAAAATTAATGCACGCATAAATTCACTCCCTTTATTACTTCCTATTCTTTCAGCCCTACCACATGTACCAATGGACTCATAAAGAGTTACCAACTACCTCCCTTCCCCTAACACCTGGTAAATTGGATAAGTTCGCTGCCTGGCCTCATTGCAGTACCCCAACTAGTACGAAATGCCTACCAAAATCCGCCCACGTGGATACACCAACAACAGCTAATGAATCGTCGTATAATCTGTTGCGTAAACGTTTGTCGACCTGTAACACGTTGGCAGAAGTTCAAGCGGTCGTTCACGATATAACATTGGACCTACAACGGCGACCTTCGAAACGCAATGCAGTTCATTTGCCGGAGTTACTCAATTCTAGCGAAATAACAATTTACGAGCATGAAAATAAATTACCACTAACTGCAACTATAAGTGATAACAGGAGAGAGACAAGTGAGGCTGCGGTTCAAACTGATCTATTGACAATTAATGAATGTCAGGCATGCAGTATAAAACTGGAGCAAAACCATCAACTCAAATGCGACCGAGAAGTACAAACAATACCGGTTGTGAATAAATCGCCAGAAGATGCGAAAATCGTACCATCAGCAACAGTAACGCCTGTGCCGCAACCTCCGCCTCCACCACCACCTCCTCCTCCTCCTCCTCCTGTTCGAACAAATAACGTGTTAAGTTCACTGCTACCACATCCGCCACCACCACCTCCGCCCCCGCTTCCAAGTGTATCGACACAAGCCTCTGGACCACCACCACCACCGCCTCCTCCTCCTCCCCCTCCGGCAACGGCAGTATTGTCAGGACCAGTATCAGGAAGTGTTGGAGGACCTCCCCCTCCTCCACCACCTCCTCATACGACTCAATTGACACCAGTTTCAGTCACACCCGTTGCAGCTACCAATCCCAACAATCCACCGCCGCCACCACATGAACTACATCTAAATACTTCCACGCCAACTTCAACGGGTGGAGGTGCTGGCGGTAGTGGCGGTGCTAGTACCCCAAAAAGCGGCACTTCTACAACTCCCGCTCCCCTTCCCAACCCATCCGAATGTGGATGGTTTAATCAAAGTACTAGTAAGTCATCAATTAAACATTTTGGGCAATTGTTGCTTCTTTTGGTTAACTTTCGAATTCCGCAGAATTGCGCAAGAATGCCGTAAATCCTCCGAAACCGATGAAGCCACTTTATTGGACTCGTATTGTTACAAACAAGCCCATGGCACCCGTTCCATTCCGACCAGAGCTCTCAAACGATGCGGGCGCTGCCAATGAGCCCGAACAAAATATAATTTCCTCTGGCGAGCCAATTGATGTCAAACCTGGCGATATAATAGCCGCACCTAAAGAAATCTGGCAAGAGATTGATGAAACGAAACTCGACAATATCGATGAATTCACAGAGTTATTCTCGCGGCAAGCAGTCGTACCGGTAGCAAAGCCAAAAGAAAAGAAAGATTTGCGAGTTAAAACAATGAAAGTATTGGATAGTAAACGTTCCCAGAATGTGGGTATAGTTTCGCGTAGTCTGCACGTTGATTTCTATGAGATTGAGCATGCCATTTACCACGTCGATACGTCGGTGGTTAGTCTCGAAACGCTCCAACAAATTATTAATATCAAGGCCACCAACGAAGAACTAGAACTAATCAAAGAGGCCGCTCAGGGTGATATTCCTCTTGATCATCCCGAACAATTTCTTCTTAAGATCTCACAAATATCAATGTCGACGGAGCGGATTTCATGTATTGTCTTCCAAGCGGAATTTGAAGAATCTGCCACACTGATTACTCGAAAATTAGAAGTAGTTATGCAACTTTCACAATTCCTAATCGAGAGCGAAGATCTAAAACTGATCTTTTCAATAATATTGACACTCGGTAATTATATGAATGGCGGAAATCGTCAACGTGGTCAGGCTGATGGTTTCACTTTGGAGATTTTGGGAAAGTTAAAAGATGTAAAATCGAAGGAATCGAATACAACGTTATTGCATTTTATTGTACGAACTTATATAAATCGAAGACGTAAGGAAGGTTTACAAATCTTGGAAATACCTCTACCAATACCAGAACCATCCGACGTTGAAAGAGCGGCACAAGTTGATTTTGATGAAGTTAAAATTCAAATAACCGAATTACATAAGAAACTAAACGGTAAGTACGGAGCTAAAGATATAAGATATACGATAAGGTTGTACCGTCCGTACAATATATTTCTAGTTTTTAGGTATACGATACGTAATGCAATATACGTGTGTTTTGATATTTTTATTTATTCCCTTTATTAATACAGTTTGCAAGAAAACAACCGAAAAGGTCGTTATGGTCTCTGTTGAAGACACGCTAGAACCGTTCAAATCAAAAATGGAAGAATTTATCGAGACTGCAACAAAAACTATCGAACGACTTTATAAAGAATTGGATGAATGCCGTGATTTGTTTGTGGATACGATGCGATTTTATCATTTCACACCGAAATCGCGAACGCTTGAGCAATGTACGCCCGATCAATTTTTTGAGTATTGGACAAGTTTTACTAACGATTTTAAGGATATATGGAAAAAAGAAATCAATACGCTATGGAATGAATTGTAAGTAAAAAATTATATGAAGCTAAATCGAATTGAATGCAATGGGACGGTATCTTAATATCTATTCTCTTTTAGATTGAAGAAATCCAAGCAAATTCAAATGCAATCACGTTCAAACGTTAAGACGACCAAATTAAAACCGGGTGGACTCAAAGAGCGTATTATGCGTTTAAGCAAAAAATAATGGAAGAACAAAATATAATCATACAATTAGCCTAAAATCACTCTAGAATACTTTCCTATTAATTTATAGAGGTAGATATACTCGTTTATATACTATGCGTATGGCATATCGAGACTTGGTTTTTCGCGGGTTATGCAGATTCGATTTTTGAAATTTCAGTTAATATTTATCAACCATTTCACTGGGTCGTATTTTGGATCGTCTTTGATTTTTGCCTATTCCGTAAAATGGATCCAAGAATTTATCTCTTCAGTTTCGGGAATAAGAGAGAATAATCTCCACGGTAGCTGCGGCAACACTACGGTACAGTTTTTGGCCAACAATTTGTACACAAGCAATGATGTGCGATAGTTTCGCGGTGTGATGGTGCAAAAACCATTTTGTTGTTCCACAAATTGGTGTTTCTGGGGGATTTCCTTGCGCCATTGCAATAATATTAATTATATGTAAAACTATAATATTAGTAACATTAATTATAGGCTGTTCTACTTTGTGAAAAGAAGTCATGATGTGCCCTGTAGTCCCCTCCCGCCCCTGCAGACGAAGAAAACTTTATGCAAAATCTTTGCGATATTTTTCGAACGTACCACGTATTTCTCAAACTATTTGTAATTTCATAGGATTTTCCCTTATACGCTTTTTGTATCAATTAAGGTGTGCGTCTAAGTGCGCGTTAGTGTCCATATGTTGTTGAATTAACCGTTACTTTTCAAAAGATTCCAGAATAAAATTATAGAATAAAATTCCAGAATAAATTTATAGTGTTAATAAATTATAAATGCAATCTATACATTCATTTTTTGCCTTGATAATTGTAATTTGAAGTGCTCTTTTTCTAGTTGTTACTGTTTCATCAAAAAATCGTAGTTACATCATATAATTATTATATAATTTTTACTAAATATTTTATAAGTTTTCTACTTACTAAAAAATCTAAATATAAACATATAAAAAATATTAAGCAAATAATTTTAAATTGACAACTAACTTTAAGCTAATTATTTATTTTATTAAACTTGGAGAACAATTTTAGCCAAAAAACAATATATTTTTTTCAAAAAGACGCATAATAGTTTTGTATTTCAAAATAAACACGCTCAAGACGTTACAAGTAATCTATTGACCTTTGTAGACACATCTTTCAACTATCTTTACGCCGAATTTCGTGGCAATTACATTGTTCTGTTAATAACAGAGATAAAGAGATAGGACGCTCCCAATTCACCACGCGAAAAAGTGATTTGACGTCTATTTTTATGGAATTTTTACATCACGTACATTATACTTGAATTTTTGGCATATTGTTGTTATTGTTTGCTTTAACAATCACGAAGCAAATTTTGTGAAAAACTTAATCAAAATTCTCAGAAGGCTCTTAAAATACAAACACCCTCTACTTAAAGCCCTTGTTTTTGATGGCTGTTGACGCCAGTACTCGTTTCCTAAGAAATACGTACCTAATTCCATCTAAATTTGTACCATTCTCTGATTGTATAGAGCAAATGCACCTGAAGTAGTGCGAAGTGTCCTTTATCTCTCTTAATAATTACCACCGGTGATAAAGAGATAGGATACTTCGCACTAATCCACATGGGTTTGGTATATTCAATCACAGAATGGTGCAAATTTAGGTGGAATTTGGTACTTATTTCTTAGGAAACGAGTACTGGCGTCAACAACAATCAAAAACATGGGCTTTAAGTAGAGAGTGTTTGTATTTTATGAGCCCTCTGAGGATTTTGATTAATTTTTTCAAAAAATTTGCTTCGTGATTGTTAAAAAATAGTTCAACGTTGAACAGAGAGATAATTGTGTGGAAATTGGATATTATTTTTGATCTCTCAAGCTCCCAACATACATTACTTGGTACTGAGTTGAGGGACTTACTGCTCCATGAGACCCCGTTACAATCGCTGCAGAAATCATACCACTTTTGTTTATGCGCGGTGAAACACGTTGTCGCTTTTTTCTGGAAAATAGATGAAAGCAAACAATAACAACAATATGGTCAAGTTCACGTATAATGTACGTTATGTAAACAATGCATCAAAAATAGACGTCAAATCACTTTTTCGCGTGGTGAATTGGGAGTGTCCTATCTCTTTATCTCTGATTACCACGTTACATCCAACGGTCCACTGTCCCTGTCTGTCGAAAAAATCGCTATGAAGCATAGAGCAAATATCAAGCGGTATTTTAGGATAGTCATAACCGCTCAAAAAGCACTCGAAACGGTGAGCAACATTTACTGTGACCGGTGTCTATCCCGTGCACAAGTATTCCACTGGTTTTCTAAATTTCATGATGGTGGTGAAGATCTCAATTGCTCGCGATGCGACGTTTTGACCAAAAAGGCATCATTACGCTCGACCACCCGACGCCTCCCCTGAACTGACGTCATATGACTTCGTAACAGAAACAAAGATACAGAAAAAAATGATTTGACGTAGATTTTTTATGCTTTGTATACATCACGTATATACGTAGAATTGAGTAAAATTGTTCTTATTGCTTGCTTTCATATAGTTTCTAGAAAAAGATTGTATTTCACAAGCTTGAGAGGCCAAAAAATGTTCAATTTCCGCGCAATTATTTCCTTGTTCATCCTTGAACTATTTTTTAACAATCATGAAGTAAATTTAATGAAAAAATTAGTCAAAATTGTACAAGGCTCAACCATATTCACCAAATGTTTGACGCATTAAATACTATTGCCCTATACTCAAAGCTCATCTCTTTAATTGCTATTGACGCGAGTACGCGTTTCCTTAGAAATAAGTACTTAAGTCCAGCTAAATTTGTACCAATCTGTGATCGTATAGAGCCTTTTCTGATTTACAGCAACGAGTGTCCTATCTCTATCTCTGGTTATGAGTCGGGGTCTAAAACTCACTAAACCACTTTGGAAGGGCCCAAATCAGAGTTGCATTTTCAGAAGTTTACCACCTCGATATCTCTGATTCGCAGCTTCAAAAGGCAGATCGAACCCTATTTTTAATGAATTTTTGGCTTATTCTTATATTTTTCTTATCTTCTCTTATTCACAGTGTTGTTGTTGTTGTTGTTCTCTTCTTATAATTGAGTGCAGTACTGCACGAAAAATATGACCCAGTGAAAATTTATACCAATTTATGAATTTTAAAAAAACATTTATTAAACTACGTTTAATCAAATAGGTAATGCGATATCAAATGTTCAAAACTTGTGTAACTCTCGTTACATCTCATAAATATGTATTTTAAACATTATCAAATTCCTTAATTTCATATTTTAACTAGAGTTGGGCATTCTAGTTCCCGATAGGGAGCGATCTTTATAGTTCATTTCGAACTTGTGAACTAGTTCGTTCTTTTAGTTCATTTAGTTCGTTCTGCTTCTTCTTAATACAACATACGTTTTATTCGTTTTTCTCTAAAGAACAGTGTTCTGGTGTCTTCTCATTCGTGTTTATTCGCTATTTTTATTTCCTATATTGATATTATTCATTACATAGCTATTTTAGTTATTCGGTTTGCTTGAACGTTCGAGCGAGATGGATAACAAGATAGATGTCAAAATTGTTATTAAATTAATTGTTATAATAAATAAAACATTAAATTTGGATTCAACCTTTTATTAAATAGTTTTTCAAATACAGTAGTTTAAGCAATAAGTTCTAATTATTCTATGGGTATGCTAATATAAAAATATATATAATTATATATAATATATATGTTCTATATATATCAAAGAGGTAGGGAGGAAATATTGAAATCAAACTTATTTCTGGATCTCCATAAAATCGCACGTAAACTTGTAATTCTCAATTGAGTCGTATACTTCTTACCGTAGCGTGTTTTGCTTGCTCTGCCACTATCGAGTATAGTATAGCAGCTATACTATAGCTCAACTCGTGCTAGCCCGCTCTTTTTATATATATTTCAACAAATAGTTCTTTATATACTTCTTCTAGTTCTTTACATAGTTCTTTTAGTTCTTTACATAGTTCAGTTTAGTTCGTTCGTTCGTTCTAGTTTATTGGAAAATATGTTTTGTTCTTTCTTACATTTACGTGGTAAATTCAGTGGTGTCATCATACTCGTGCTTGCGCGCTCTTTATCTCAATACATAGTTCTTTACATAGTTCATTTAGTTCGTTCACATAGTTCGTTCTTTAGTTTGTTCACATAGTTCGTTCTTTAGTTCGTTCATATAGTTCGTTCTTTAGTTCGTTCACATAGTTCAATCCGATATAGTTCTTTAGTTCGTTCATTTCTGAGGTCGGTGACGGACGTGTTGCTGCGAACTAAAAGAACTAAAAAGAGGGAGGGAGACGAACTAGTTCTTATAGTTCGCAAGTGGGAATAGTTCGAATGAACTAGTTCGTTCGCGAACGACACAACTCTACGTCAGTAGTTAAAATTAGAGTTGTGTCGTTCGCGAACGAACTAGTTCATTCGAACTATTCCCACTTGCGAACTATAAGAACTAGTTCGTCTCCCTCCCTCTTTTTAGTTCTTTTAGTTCGCAGCAACACGTCCGTCACCGACCTCAGAAATGAACGAACTAAAGAACTATATCGGATTGAACTATGTGAACGAACTAAAGAACGAACTATATGAACGAACTAAAGAACGAACTATGTGAACGAACTAAATGAACTATGTAAAGAACTATGTATTGAGGTAAAGAGCGAGCAAGCACGAGTATGATGACACCACTGAATTTACCACGTAAATGTAAGAAAGAACAAAACATATTTTCCAATGAACTAGAACGAACGAACGAACTAAACTGAACTATGTAAAGAACTAAAAGAACTATGTAAAGAACTAGAAGAAGTATATAAAGAACTATTTGTTGAAATATATATAAAAAGAGCGGGCTAGCACGAGTTGAGCTATATTATAGCTGCTATACTATACTCGTTAGTGGCAGAGCAAGCAAAACACGCTACGGTAAGAAGTATACGACTCAATTGAGAATTACAAGTTTACATGCGATTTTATGGAGATCCAGAAATAAGTTTGATTTCAATATTTCCTCCCTACCTCTTTGATATATATAGACCATATATATTATATATAATTATATATATTTTTATATTAGCATACCCATAGAATAATTAGAACTTATTGCTTAAACTACTGTATTTAAAAAACTATTTAATAAAAGGTTGAACCCAAATTTAATGTTTTATTTATTATAACAATTAATTTAATAACAATTTTGACATCTATCTTGTTATCCATATCGCTCGAACGTTCAAGCAAACCGAATAACTAAAATAGCTATGTAATGAATAATATCAATATAGGAAATAAAAATAGCGAATAAACACGAGTGGGAAGACACCAGAACACTGTTCTTTAGAGAAAAACGAATAAAACGTATGTTGTATTAAGAAGAAGCAGAACGAACTAAAAGAACTAAAAGAACGAACTAGTTCATAAGTTCGAAATGAACTATAAAGATCGCTCCCTATCGGGAACTAGAATGCCCAACTCTATACTGACGCTATTCAGAAGAGATATATTGATTCTATGCACACAAGGCGTATTTTATCCCGGCGAAGTACGACATTATTCGCCGAGGAACGTGCTCTTACAGATTAATTAGTGAAATATATGCGTGAGTGGCCAGAGTGTCCTACCCCTATATCACCCATCTCTGAAAATAATCTCTAAAAAAGACAAGGTGGTTTTGTGGATTATTTTTTAAATGCATTCAAAATCTATACCGCAGATACAAATAAGAACTAAAATTAACCATCAAAAAGTGAATTCCTGAAAGCTATAAAAGGGTAGGTTGGATACAAATTACGATCAATATTTTCTTAAATAAACCTTCCACCGATTGCCATCTAAAACTAGTTGACGATTATGTCCCGCGTAATGCGCCGTAAACACGTTCTCAAGGAGATGCTCGAAGATGACTTCGAACTGCCCAAAGAGCAACAAAGAATTGTACGAGTCGTCAGTAGTCGAGGCAATAATTTGCATGAGGTCGAGTCTGCACAACCAGATTGTACCGAAACGTTTCTAGTATCGATGCCAAATAAATTTCGCAAAAATTTATGGGTGAAACGAGGTGATTTTGTATTGATCGAACCGATTGAGGAAGGCGAAAAAGTAAAAGCAGAAATATGTAAAATCCTAACAGCGCAGCACGTTAAAGAATATACTAAAGCCGGTATCTGGCCGAAAAAGTTTACAAAAAAACGAACACACGAAGATAATCCAGAAGACCAGGAAGAGAGTGAAGAGCGTATGGATGCCGACTGTGATACCTTCATGATTCGTAATCGAAATCGCCCACCAAAAATATCGCTAACTGATGGCAGTGAGGATGATAGCGATAGCGACAGCGAGGATAGCGATCATTCGAAAAAGGAAGATGTTGGGGATGACGGGTAAAATGCTATTGGGGTTTAGTTCAGGGGAATATGAGAAAAGTTAGAAATCGTTTGAATACGACCGATTATTTATTATCGTATTAGTTCGCTAATTGTTTTCTAAATATATAGTTGGAGAAATTGTTATCAAATAAAGATAATTATTATCGCCAGTAGAACGGATTAACAGCATCTTTGCCTACGGGGATAGCATTACATGATTTGTATGAATTTTGTCAATCAAACAATCCGAAAAATTTGTAAAATCTGTAGAAATGATTTAACAATTTCTAACTGAACTGGATCTTTAACAAAGAATAATCAATCATGGAGCAGATTCCGTTCCTCCCTCATCTATCGGGAACTATTACAGGTTTTCCACTCGCTTCAGCAGCTTCATTGCAAAAACTGCAATATGAAAAATGATATGATTTTAAGACGTATGGGAAATTCGTTGTTTAGGAAGGAATATAAGTTATAAAAATATAACCCACGCAGGTAGCAAACCATAATGATAACATGATATCGCAATACGGAGTCATCTTAACATTTCGACTACATGGCATGTTATTACATTTTATATTACCATATTTGTGCATTTATTTGTATAAATGCGATATATGTTGCAAGGTTTTGGAGCTCATTTTGATATCAAGTTATGTTCTAGTAAACCAACTAATTTTTTAAAATGGGAAATCTACCACCAACGTTTAAAATTTTCCCAAGTCAAAAATGTTCTAAAATTTGAACAATGAAAATGTAAAGACTAATCTAAATAAAATAGAAGCGAGAATTATTAAAACTAACTAAAATATAATTATAAAATTGATATGATGGTAAGCTAATCATGGTATTGCCTGTCCTTACGCTATATATACATACGAATACAATCTGCACCGCCCTTCCTTTCTGAGAAGGATCCCATTTCCGCACTTATAATGCATTCGTTCCGAATGTTGTCGCTATTGCAACATTGTGTGTAGAAAACATGACATTTCGAAAATTTTTAGTCATATTGTCCTCATATTGATCATATTCCTCATTTAACACTTTACAGTAATTTGGTCATAAATACGAGAATATTTCCTGAACAGTTTTGAGTAATACTGCCCTGAGATTTATATAATATCGCACGCCATGTGAATTAACCTGTCTAAATTTTCGCACGGACAAACGCGCTCACATGCGTTGATTTTTCACATCAATAAGTTCAAAATTATAACATTATCTATCCAGACAACGATCTAATAATTTGTACAGACCATATAAATTGATCAGGAAAAATGCATCAATAAATTCGGAAGTTGTGACTAATTATGAAGGAAACCTGTTAGTTTATCATTTATTTGCAAGATTGATCAAGAGTTTTTAGTAATCTAACTCATATTCTCAGACTTTTCAAAAATTCAGCCCAAACGTGAATAAGTAATAAACAGTGAAACACCTAAAATTGTTATAAATACCAGAAATATTTGCCACCTGTTCGATGCCCCCTTTCCTACCATCGGCCCCTTTAAATAATTCTCCGGTTTAATACAGAACATTTCCAAAGATATATAAATCAAAGTGGCGAAAGAGCAGCACACTTTTTTTAATGGCATATTTTTAATAATTCCAAAAATATTCTCCAATTTGTGAATTTAGTTATATAAACAAAACATACTTTTCTGCGTTTAAAATGTTTATGTATTTCTTTTTCAACTAAATTAATTTACATTTTCTTTTTGGTGATTCCAACAAAATTCGTTTCTCATCGTTATTTTTACAAAGTGAAAAAATTTATTAAAAAGTGGCAAAAGCTCTAAATACAATATTCATTTTTAATTTTAAGAATATATTTTACTCTAAGAATTATTTATTTCTTACTCCTGTTTTATTTGCTGTAAATTAATATATTTTATTTTACGCACGACGAGAACAGGCAAAATTTGGTTGTAGAATGAGTTTTTGCTGATTTTATTTTATTGTTTTTATTGAATGCTGTTTTAGAATAGTACTGTTTCATAAGAAAATTAGTATTACATTTAAAGCGTAAGACATTTAGATTTATCTTTACTATATAGAATATTTCATTAAATTTTTTAATTAAAATTTAAGGCTGTTAGTGTATTCTTATTTGTGTGAGCGTTTTTTATAAAGTCCCAGCTTGCTTGCTTGTCGCCTACAGTGCTCTTCAAAATCGTTTCGAAACTACTTTTCGTTGTCAGCGTGCTTTAAGGGCAGCTTAATTATTTATTTAGATTAACCAGAAAAATTATTTCGAATTTTCACCAAGTATGTATTTATTATTTCAATTCATTTACTTTTATGCTTTGGTTCTAATTTATTAATCGCTTCAATAAATAATAGAAAATATACTTCATATAAACTATTAGTAATTTAAGCAGTAGCTTAATTTAAAAGAAATTAATTTCTAACCGTAACATGTATTTATATTATTTATTTATTTACTTATTTTTTCTGCTTTTGGTTTTTTTGTTTATTAGTCCTCTTTCGAAAACCATGCAAATTATTATATTTACCACGATAAATTAAATAAAATGAGATCGTATGTTGGTGAATCTTTTCTTTTCATTTGGAATTCATTTTAAACTTATAGCTTCGATAGATATAGATATTTTTATTTGTATTTAGATCAACCCCCTTCTTCTTCAATAGAATTACGTAGCGACATTATTTTTTATTTGTTCGTTCTCTTTGTCGGGTTTTTCTTCATCGGTTTTCTCCATTGCCGATTCACTAGCCACACCACTTTCATTTAACAATGAATCCTGATCAGTTTGAGCTGCAGACTCAGTCTCCAGAGGCAGTGTTGACGGTCGCATTTTATTGTTAAATGGAAAATGTTTTTGATTTTCAAATTGTGGCGTATGCACAGCAACAATTTCAGTTTGTGTCATCACTGCTGGTAAATCTTCACGCTTCTCAATGCCAAGAGCATCAGCGACGCCAGCTGATAAAAGCTTTTTGATGTTCTCATGCGGTAGATTACAAAAAAGTGTTAAGCAATTAAGTATATCTCGCATGGAACCTTGCAGCTGTTGCACCTGATAAATGACGAAGAGTTTATGTTAATAATTTGATTTGATTTATTTTAATAGAATGCTGAAGGATATTTAAGGACTTAATCGTTAATATATAAAACTTAATAATAATCCTTAATATATAATAATTAAATGATTTTTTATTATTCTGAGTATTGAATTGTTCAAACATTTATTTCGCATTTCGTTTTAGTGAAAATGAGCGCTTTTATTGTGGCGACGTATAGTCGAATTCAAAGAATTCCATTCCAAACCTCAAAAATTATTTTTCGCCAATTAATGCTTTTATCTTAACTTCACCTATTCCTAGGGCCTTTCATCAATGTGCTTCAGTGGCCGGATTAAGATATGAAAAGCTAATTGTGCCATTGACGTTTTCACATGTCTGAAATCTCTTGTAAGGTATTCTGCATCAATTGTTTGAATAAAATTTCTTGTACAAAATTTTCCCTTTTCATCACTTCGACGGTCTTCAGCCAACTCAATCAATGCACAAAAACTGATTTATTATATTCTCAATCGACTGACTGATTCAAATACTCCGCAAACTTCTCCCTTTCTAATACTTTGCGAGGCCCCTCGGACAATGTTCAAAATTAACCCCATGATTTCCTTCATCGATTGGAGAAATACAAATTGGTGAAGTAAAAATTCCCTTGGGGGAAATTTGAAAAAATAACTAAATTCATGAAAAGCAACTTATTAATTTTTGTGGCCTTAACAGTTTAACTTTTAACGAAAATCTAACGACATTATATTGACCCGAACAAAAACAACTAAAAAGTAACTAAATTACTCTGTTAACGTTGGTACTTCATCGTCAATATTATTAATTTCGGTTACTCTTTCATTACTTCCAGCTACTTTCATTTATCTTTGTTACTTCACCCTTCGCCTAAGTTTGTTATAAAAGGAATATAATTTATTCCATTTTGATAATACTCGTAAATGAACTAAAGCGTGCCAAAAACGCCACTGATTTTTCATTTTGGAAAAATTTCTTGCGCAAAGCAAACAAATAAATAAATGAGTCGTGTGTGAGGCAAATTTACAGCTTTCTTCATATAAGAACGAAATAAATTTTCGAACAAACCAATTATTGGAAGCAGGGACACAATTTAAAAAAAATTAAGAGATTATAGCTTATAGCTATTGCGTGCTAGTAGACTAGTAGGCTAGTAGACTAAATAAATATAAATTAATCATAAAAAATGTTACCTGATTCGTCAGAACTGTACAAGTTTTGGCTAAATCAGTTACCACTGCCGTCGAACTGTTATCTAAGCTAATTGTTTTACCCGGTGGAACTGAACCAGTATCTGTGCCTTCACCAACTTGATTTGATCCTGTCACTGATGAGCTGGTGTTGTTGGGGGCGGTGCCACCGACTTGCATGGTGGACACTTTTTTCCACAAAGCATTAATGGCCTGCATTTGAAGTTGCTGTATTTTACGTTCATTCTCTAGCTGAGCTTTTGTCATTTCCATATCTTTAGTAAGTTTACTGTTAACAAAAATTATCGCATTTATGAAATACATTTGTTAAATAAATTCCATCTTTTCCATAACTTACTGTATATATTCATGCGTTCGTCTCTTCAAAAGTTTCTCTGCGATATCTTTAGTTTTCTTACGCGTGCGATAACCGCGCCACATTTTTTGAATAATCACCGCCGATGTTTCGGTATTCTCCTCGCCTATTCGATTGCTATTGCCGCTGACCTCCTGGTTATTCTTTTGCTGTTGTTGACAACTAACGGTATCAACACATGAGGTCATGCCTTAATTTTAATATAAATGAGATAAAATCAAGAGAATTACCATTGTGCCGCTTTATTGCGTATCGTTTTTAATTTATCGACGTTTATATGATCACTGTCTTCATCATCATCATCATCATCATCATCGCCATCACCACCATTATCATCACCATCACCACAAATATCTTCAGCATCATCATTATCTTCATCCGAGCTAAGACAACCAGCGGGGTCTACACGAGGTGGTGTCACATGCACAGAATTGCTCAGCAATCGATTTTTTTCATGTATTTCTGACACCGCGTGCACGGAAGATTGCGTTGCATTGGCAGGAGGATGCGGTGGATTGGTTATCATTTTTGTTAAATGCAAAGGTATATTTGCGTTATGGTTAGCGATTACTTTTCGTGGACTCAAAGTTGGACTGCGTTCCGCATGACGCTTCAGTAAGTGCGGGCTACGTGTCTTCGGCGAACTCATTTTGTTATCTAGTTTTCAACGGCGCGTTTAATATTTTAAAAGATAATCAAGTAAGATCAGAACAAAAGCGTTCAAGAAAATAAAGAAAAAATAAAGATAAGAAGACAAATAAAGCTAGGCTTGCCTTTGTTTTTATTAATTTTTGAATTTTGCATATGCGTGTTGATTGCCGAAACGGTCACCCGTTGGGCTACCGTTGCCGGACAAACATCCGGACTCATAAGAGCTTCTGGAACAGGCACCATTTTAGAAGCAGCGGCTAAAGGACCACCACCACCACCACTACTACTACTACCATTTGTTTGATTTATTCCAGGGAGATCTTGAAATATAAGAAAAATTCAGTGTCGAAATTATCCCAAAAAGTAATATTCTTACCATTATATTGACTCGGTGTAATATTTTTAGACGGGTTTACTTCTGTTGTTTTAACAGTTGGACTAGTATTTAAATTATTCATAATTGAAGTATCGAAACTTTGTGTTAGTGCATCATTCTTAATATTTTCAATAAGAGACGTCGTCATAGGCGTAGCGTGATTAGAATTAAAAACTGGAAATACATTTCAATGACTTACATTCAATATAAATTTCTTCGTCCGCATGGAAGGAAAATCCTTACCCTGGTCATTTGTGGTATTACCGTGATAACTATTAGCCATAAAATCTGGTGAACCCTGGCGTCCGGTAAGTCTAGAAACTAGAAGTAAGATATGTCGAATTTTACGATCGAATTTAAACAAAAACCTTTCAATAAAAGATTCAATCTTTTTGAAAAATAAATGACTAACTATGAGCTAAATGAATCAAAAACATAACTAATAAAAATGTTGAGAAAAAATGAGAATTGTTTTGATTTTATTACAACGTGGTGATTGTATGCGACTTGCTGGTTTCTTCCTGCTTGACGATGGTGAACTATTACCCGATGTAGTAAGATTTTCAGATATTTCCTCCTGTAATTGACGCTGATGTTGTTGAGCTTTACTTAGTATTAAACGCAGTTTGCGTTCATTTTCATTCTCCAATGCTTTTCCGATTAAAGGACAAACGGAACTTAAATACTTGGCCAATGCAGCCTGTTCACCCAAACGAAACTGTCGACCACGTCCTTGACTATAAAGCCATTCAGCTTTGAGGCTATTCAAATTACAATAAAAAATATTACCAATTAAAAATTACAATTAAAGAGTATTACCAATTGTATGGAATTTGTGTTGTTCGAGAAATAATTTCACTTTTTTATAACAAAAAAGGTTTATTAAATGTTTTCACAGCCAACTTTACGCTTGATTAGCATATCATTACCTACTTCCATAGCTCATGAAAGCTCATGTCATTTTATGAATATTTTACTTCTGGTTAATCGTTATTTCGTGTTCGCGGATTAAAGTCGGAAGTGCCAATTCCGGCATCTTTCGTTTTTTGTTGTCGAGGAATGGAAAGGAGGCGCTGATTCTTAGTTGCCATATCTATACTTTCAATATCTTCGGTCCCCTTCAATGCATTACAAATGAAACCACGAGCTGAATATGCCTATGGCGTGCGGGTGCAGGCCATAAAGGGGAAAACGTATCTGTTTGGGACAAAACAGTGCATAAATACCAAAATATCGGCTAACAGCTCATGAGACTGTAGGAGAACTAAGTTTATAAAATTATATATTTAATGATCACTCGAAAAGTTTATAATAAAGTATTATTGTATTCCAGTAAAATCAAAAATTAAAAACAAATTACTTTTCGAACAACAATATAATGATGTGATAGACGTTGTTGGTATTGTCATTGTGTCGTACAATATTCAGGCCCCAAAAACGTTGGCTAAACTTCGAAGAAAAATACATTGATTGGAATTTAGAATTCAAGAGAGCTTGGAGCCTGAATATACAACAGTATTTAATTTCCAATTAATACAACCTTTCAATTGGATCCACTACAAAGCCATCGATTACTTTTACGCTCATGCACCAGTTAAGGACAAACGGTCTGTGGTCAAATCCACTGGAAAACAGAATACAAAAATATAAAGTTCAAGCAAAGGAATAAGTATTTGGATATAATTTTTTCTGGAAATGTTTTTTATATAAACTTACTCGGTACTACCCGTCATCGTTACACAAGGGTTTTCATTGACTGTTAGACTGTTTAAATTACATAAATTTGATAAGGTGCAAATTTCATTCAAATCGCTTATGTTATTCTTCGCTAATGTAAGAGTCTCTAATGAAATCGGTAAATATTTATCACATTGACGAAGGTGGGTCAAACGATTACCATGTAAATATAATTCCTATAAGAAAATTAGTTTTTAATTTGAATTTAATTTGTTAAAAATCGATATTAGATAAAGTTATAAAATGAATTTTTTAATGTACTTACTTTTAAGCACTTCAGAAAAGATATATCCGAAATGCTGCCAATACTATTTTCAGCTAAATTTAAATATTCCAACTTTAAATTATGATTTAAATGTTCGATGGTTTTGATGTTATTTCCTTCAAGATTTAAATAGCGCAAATGTTGACAATCTTTAAGACCTTCAATGGAGAGAATACCATTGAAGGAGAGAGTAAGTTCGCGTAAGCAATGTAAACGACATACTCCATACATGCGGAGTAATTGATTTTTAGTTAAAGAGAGCTTGAAAAAGAAAAATAGCAATGAATTTCATTTTTATAAATAAATACTCTTAATAGATTTTCCATTCACGGATTAAATTTGCGATTAAGTAATGGATTTTTTCGTACCGTCTCTATTTTCAAATAGGAATCAATGTTATCGATTTTCTGTAGCTCATTTTCGTCTAAAATTAATACACGAACATTTTGTGCATCTTCAATTTTAGGCACCTTCTTCAATTGTTTCCTCGAAAGATCTAAGAGTGTTTTATTTTTATTATCCTGTTCACCTGAAAATAATAATGAAAATTTAAAATTTATAACATTGAAGAAAATTTCTAGTGTCTAATGGTTCTACATTGTTGCTGATTTTTTGAACATTATATGCTTTTATATTTTTTATTATTTTAGGAATTTTATGCTCTTCTTGAGTTTAGGAAAACTCACTACCAATAGCACTCATACAACGATATCTCCGGATGATCTCATAACTATTTCATTTATTTTGCATTCTTACTTCTTTTACAGAATTTCTCATAAAATTCATAAATAAATTCATTATTTGGTGAATTTGCCGGATAAATATTAGAACGAATTCAATTTTTAGATTTTAAGTTTAATGGATTTTTATCAGATTTAATGATTCTAATTAAATACGTAACCATCATAAAGAAATTTTTTAGGAGTGTTCAAACTATAAAGCGTGAACGTATAAAGTAGAAGCAGGGCAATTTGTCCAGTTACTTCATTGGTGGTGCTATCTGAGAGTATTGGTTAATAGTGGATTTATTGTTGCGAATCCGAAAATGAGTTGAGTTCATTAATTGACATAAGAATACTGGCAAGCCTCCTCCGCCCCAAGGAAATGCAATATTTGATTACACTGTTTTGACTGATGGGCAATTTTACAGGTCCGCATTCTATACAACTTCTACGGATGTAGAAAATAATGTTGATACCCCACGCGTGTCTTTGTTGTGACAATACCTCATTGTTGTTTATGCACTATGATTTCCCATGACTGCTGTGCGAGTCCGTGGATCCCAGCAAATTAATCATCCATAACAAGGTTCAGAATTAGATAATTGTTATTTTAGAAGGAATTTTCTGATGACGAAGAACACAAAGCAAATTTAATACTCATTTCCCAAGAAAAATATAGAAGAAAACGTAATGCTTTGCAATGAGAAATGAAAAATATAGTAATGTAGCGAAATCATTTGGAATAACGGCAGACTATATTGAAAAGATAAATAACACTATTTAAAATAATATATACAGATACCGAGAACAGGTTGAACGCTCGTAACATAGAGTTTGTCCAATATCCTCTCAAATTGTAATGTTAAAAAAGGGTTCTACACGAAATGCTCCCCACCAATTGCAATGCCATTATAATGATATATTTACGCTATTTTATTATACCTTTCCATATAAACCAGGTATAACTTCATTTAATTTTCTTTATGCTTTTTTTAAACGCAAAAACTTAAAACGGTCTAACTTTAAACGGCTTTAAATGGCATTTTAGAAAACACCAAAACGGAAGCTATTGTTAATGTAAGAAATAATGGAATGGGTGAAATTAGGGAAAACCACCCTCATCAATGCATTGGAATTTATAATACAAAAGCTGAAAAAATTCCATCATATCATTTTGGGAAAACAAGAAATTATTTCAAAATGAAGTTTGGTAAATTAAATTGAAATTTAATTTAAATTAACTCACTCATTGTCGATGAATTAGTTTTTTTATTTCCGGACAAATCTTCAACTCTTTTCATTTATTGAAAAATCAATGATCCGTTGCTTTTTCAATGCAGTTCCAGACGATTCACCTCTCGATCCTTTCGATGAAAATTTCGATAACACCGAATTTATTCCGATAGTAAACGTTTTCTATTACATACTTTTTACATTATTTGATTTTATTATTTAGAATTTAAGAGTAAAAAAGAAATGGACTTATTTAAACTCCAGCAAAATTTTAATGATTTGAAAATCGGCTGTAAAGTAGTACGATTTCACCCAATTGATTTTTTCTTTTGCTTCGATTTTCACAACACCGTGGGAAATTGTTATAATTTGGCTAGCCACTCATTCTGATTACATGAATAGTATTACCAGATCAATCATAAAAAGAAAATTTTAAAAAGGTAAGAAAATTTTTTATTTATATATTAAAAGCTTTTAAAATATGCGGCATAACAGAACAACTATTCGAAATTGGATACTCGAGTAACTTTATGTGGTGTTTTCTAAAATCGTTCTTAGTTTTCGAACATAATGAAGTGTCTTGATGGTTTTAGGTTTTCGAGCATGATTAAGTGTCACATGTCTAAAATAAACTAGTTATATTTTGAGAAATAGCTGTGTAGTGTTTAATAGTTTTATTGAAAAAATCAAATTCAGTGCAAATAAATGCATAAAAATGCAAAATATTAAAATTCTACATAATTCTGTACAAATTTATATATCAATAATTGAAATATCTAATATAATTTTTCAGATATTGGTTTTGATTTTGCCAAAAGACCCTTGAAAACCATATTTCAATCTTACATATATTACTTCTGGATTGATTTATAATCGGTTCAACCAGTAATATAGGTAACCACATCAAAGATTTTATTAACATAATCAAGTCAGTGCGTTCAATCAGGCAGCTAATCTGCAATGGAGGCATCATATTACTCTTGTCCTAAAATATAAACAAATCTAAAACTTTTGGCACCTTATGCCTGTTTTTTAACACATGGCTGGAAACAAAGATAACCTGTTCTTTTGAGAAGGCCCACAGTAAAAGAAACAGAGCAAAACTAATATAAAAAGTCAGGTAGATAAAAACATGACATTACACATGGCCAACCGAATGAAACAACTCTGTTTCTGAAATGTAATAGTGAATTATATAAAAACTTATTTATATGTTTATGATGTCTTGACAAGTTGCGCGATCTTTGTCGCGAGTGATTTTTTATCTGTAGAACAAAACGACTATTGATTTTATGAAGCGAATGGTAAAAAATATGACAATTATTTATCTGGCAACATGGGAAACTGTTATACTGTGTCATAGTTTATTAAACATTGAATAATCAGCTGTTCCCGGTTATTTTGTTTGGATTTTGAAATTTCCGCCTTTTATTTTGTTATATTTTTGACAGCGGCCGTGTGTGTTTTTAAAAGTAAGTTTATTGGGACACGGATTCTAACGCAGAAATATGGTAGAACCTTTCGAAGCGCGTACTCTTATTAATGGAAAAATGCTGAGCAAATTTCCAGGGAAACTAATAAGTATAATGCTGTGCGTGGAAGAGGATAATGGAGTAGCATTGACAGCAACGAGTACCGATAAGCAGAAGATTCATGTGAGTCTGCCCGAGCCTTTAGGAGCACGAAAAGGTAATTGGGTTGAAATCATTGGAACTCCAATGGGCAGTGAGGCTGTACGTGCAAAAGAGGTAAGTATGGATTCATAATTTAGTGATCAAGTCACTCCCAGTCAAGTACTTGAGTAACATCTTGTTAACTCAAACTTTCGTAACTCTGGTTTTTTCTGTAATACTTTCAGGCCATACTTTTCAGTGCGGAGGATGTCGATTTCGATGAGGAGAGCTACAATATGATGGTATTGTTCATGAATAATTGTAATGATATATACCGTCAAGGCTGAATGTTTTTCCATACTTATAATTTAAGTCTAATTATAGAACGAATAAAACAACTCAAGTTAGCGTTTTTTTCTCGATATTGCAAGAGATAGATTAATCTTCCGAAAATATATAATATTGAACAAATAAATAACAACAAGAATTTTCTGAAGGGCTGTCCGCTTCCTCGTTCGTTCATTCGTCCATTCATTTATTCATTCTTTCTGCTTGAATATTGTTGCTTTGTAAACTTCATTGACTTTATGTGGTAGTCGTTCCAAGTCCTCCATTAATGACATTTCTTCCTTCAAATTGTTCAAATACATTCGTTGCAATTTGCGTATCATGGGATTGATGACTTTCGAATTGACCACATCATCAACGGATATGGTAAGTGTTTCACCCGGCTGCAATCGACAATCAAGAAAGTCTCCCTTTCCAATTTCCGTCATTACATCCTTTTGACTATTGTGCAATTGAAGTTTCTCATTGCAGCTTCTACAACAACGATTGACGACAGCTTGCAATGCGGTCGGTGGCTCTTTCATTTCTCTTGTCATTTCGCCAGAACGATTTTCCGGTTCTGTGGCACACATGAGTTTTAGAGTTTCATCAATAACTTCATGCAACTTGCATTGCGATTTCACCATCCTACGTAGCTCATGCGAACTTTTTTTACTGACAACAGTTTTCGATGATTTCAACGATTTACCACTACCTTCAGAACCTAAAGCGTGGCCATCCAAATTTGAATCCGTTTCGTACATATCAAAAACATTTGCATCGTCGGATCGAAACTTGTGAATAGCTCGTATTCCATGAGTTCTTGATGATTTTTGTTTGTTAGGCTTGTGACCAGACGAATGAGAGTTTACGGTGCTGCGTCGAAAACTTTCGCTGGTATGGGCTGATTCGCAAAGAGCGCGATCAGCATCACCGCCAGCATTGCTATTGCTGTTAGAATGTTGCTTATTTTGTCCTGGCGTCTGGTAGAAATCTTCATCTTGAAATTTACGCATTATATGATCCTTATAGATCTGACAACCCTATTCGTTACCACAATCGGTTAATAGTTCGCATGATCGATGGAGATGATCATATAAAACTTACGTCTAATTTTGAATTCTTCATTTGACCCATAAAATGATTTCGTAGCTCATTTCGATAGGCCTCTTCATCCATAGCAATAATAAAAGCGATAAAAATTTAAAAATATTTAGAAGCGAAAAATCTTTAATTTAAAAAATATGATTTTTAAATCACTGCACGTTTATTTGAAATTAATTTTTTTCTGTTGTTTGTGATATGTTGCGCTATAATAATTTGGAGAACAAAAAGTAACTGAATTGAAGTATTTTTAATTGAAATGTAACATAAAGTCAGAGCATTTGCATTTGTTGTAGCGGTCGATTTATTTTTCGTAGAAATGCCTTTTACAATTCTAAATTCTTAGATGATTAATCGATATTTAATGTAGGCACAATTTTTTAATCCATCTAATAACCGTTATTTGTTTAAAATGATGTAGAAATGCATTCGCATATTGGACATTATAAAATCGGCAAATTATATAAAATTTTATAATGTAATGCCTTCCATGTAATTCTCAAAAAAACGTGCTATCATTGCATGATCGGGACCCAATTGCGTGTCAGCCATTATAGCCAATCGATACCTGTCCCCAAAGCGATGTAAATTCAACGATAAGCCTGAAAATAGTGGAATGTTTCACTTAAAGAATTTTCCCCAACAGTCACGATCACCCAACATCTATCTGACCGGGGGGGGGGGGGGGCGGAGGTGGGAACACCAAACAAATCACGAAAAAAACTTACATGTCTTCGATTGTGGTGGCCTGAAAAGTAAAACATCCTGCACGTGCTGTCCCCAGACCGTTGTGAAGTCTGATGTAGTGCCATGTATTTCGGTTATTGTCACCGGGAAATTGTGAGCAAAAAAATTTATGCTAATTTTCGTTAAAACTCGTGGTATGATCGCTGTCAGAAGATCAAATTTCGTCTGAGCCATTGATGCCAAATAGATCATAATCTGCTTGCGTCTAATATTCTCGACGATGGAATGTATTTGACGGGCATGTTCATTATCCGGCACACGTAACGGTAGCTGCAGGAAAACTACACCGCCGATATCATCGAATTTATCACCACAATTTTCGGTGAAATAGCCTTTCGCTATCGTTCGACACGTCGTATTTAATAATTTCGGTACACTAGCTGTGTCTCGATAGATGGCAAAATAATCATGAATAGCACCTGCCAGGCATGATAATGCAAAATCTGATTCACGCAACCGATCATTGAACTCGATTCGTTTACGAATTGCGGTCACATTAATTGATTTCGAAAAGGAGACAATTTTACGCCCCGAATACGATTTCATTTGCAGAATATTCGATTCTTTTGAAGGATTTATGAACAGCTCTTCGTAGATATTTAAGGGAGCCTTAAATATTTCGTAGCAAATTTTAAAGAGTTCAACTTGGGCATATATCAGTAAGGGTAAATACAACGACAATTGGCCGCTGTACGTGCTGCCATGATTTGGCGTATAACCTCGGAAAATTAGATCACGGCATGCCTGAAACTCGCGGTATATGTGATAGGGTAATAAGAGCATCTTATTTACATTCAATTCCCAAAGGAATTTGCTTAGTGTTGTTGTAAGATTAATGGGATTCCAAGATGTACATAAAGCCCCAAAAGCAACACGCCATGATAAATTACGTAAATCGATTTCACGTAATAGCAAACGTTTTAATAAAGCCAAACGACTGACCGTGTATCCTGATTGGCCACGAATGACACTTTCCGGAGGCATTTCTTTGCGTCGTTCTTGAATTAATTGCCAGTAACGAATACAAACATTTACAACAATTATAAGCATTACCGACAACAGTTGAGTAACGTTAGTGATTTGCTTGCGTCGGTAACCGTCTGGCGTTTCGAGAGATTCAAATTCATAAATAAAAGCATTCCAACGTTTGACAATTTCAGCGCAAAGATGTCGCATAAGTTTCTCAATATGCTCGGGCTTTCGTACAAAATAGGCAAGATTTGGAGAGGTTTTAACGGTAGTACGTGCTCCTGCTTTTGATTGTGCTTCATCCCCTTCTGCATGTAATTTCTTACTGCTATTTAGCATTAGCATTTCGCTAATATGTAAATCTTCACCTTCGGCAATAATCAAATGATGAACTTTAACCAAAATGTAATAATGATCATCCTAGAAATGGATTAAGAGATTGAGCAGGAGAGAATAGGAAGAGAAAGAAGTTGTGGTCAAAATTTTTTCTCTTAAACAAATTCTTTCACTGCTTTTGATCCATTTACCTCTTCCGTATCCTGATTTCCTTCGATGCTGGTCGATGATGTTGAAGTAATTGGTATTATAATTACTTGCCATTGCGGTAAATCTGATGGAATATATTTCGTAACCAAATCGCTTATGAATTCCTGTACATTTCTATCATTTATTGAACGGCCACGGTATGTGCGAGGACTAAGCGTCACATGATTATTTATATTGAAAGAACTGTACTTGAGGTGACCGACGTATATGAAAAAATATTTGATTATTAGTGTATCAAAATGATCGATTGCAATCGTACTATTGCAAACTATTAACCCTTTCATGTACAAACGCCCAAAATACTCACCTGCTATCCTTAACCCATGCATAATGACCCCAACAGGTGATGAGTTTTTGTCGCAATTTTGGAAATTTTATCAAACCATTTTTATCTCTCAATTCGATCAAATGTTCTGCGTAATATCGCTTGATCTGTTCATAATCGCATGGACCCCGCACCTCTAGTAGGAAATGAAAAATGCCTGCATTACGCGGTGTATCGATGAGGGTACGAATTTTTTTCGATTTCGATATTGTGAGTGCGGGATATTTAACGCCCAACACATAGTTAACCAATTCATTGCTGTAATGGACACCTAAAATAGCGATGGAAGGGAACGATTAATACTGATAATTAAAAAATGATAATGATGACGATAATATTGGTGATGATGAGGTGTGTCCACTAATTCATATTGTGACGAGTACAAACTACCCGAATCCAGTTAATCCCAAAAGGTTAAACCACTTAAATAAATAAATGTTTTCCATTCAGTTTTCGAGTTATGAACCGCATTTAATTGAAACCGCTTAAGTGCGATAACAAAAACAAAAGAGAAAAAAATGCTGATTGTCTAGCGGACTCTAGAAAAATAACAATTGCTTGCTGAATTTTTCTCTATTATCAAACGACGCAATTGTTGTGCGAAGAAGTTCAAAGTCTAGACAATTTGTCTAATCTAATTTTCCAAAAATAACATTAATATTCATTCGTAAGAAAACAATATACACACACTTATTGACAACGCAAAGGCCTGATGGGTTTTTTCGGCGAATTGGTGATTAGAGGGAGCCTTACCACCGCCCAAAATTACTTTTCATGGCAAGGGAAACAGAGGAGCATATTGTTTTATATTTTATTTTGATTCTTTCTTTTATTTATTCCAATGTATCCTTTTTTATTTTTTTCCATATTTTCTCTTTTATTTATTCCATTATTTTATACTTAGTGATTATTTATTAAAATTTCTTACATTTTGAATTAAAATATTTTTAATAAATTTATAAAGCCTCTCAATGTGTTTTATATTTTTCTTATTATTATAAATATATTTTTATTTATTGCTTAAAAAGCACAACTCTTTTCAACGTTAACAGAAAATCAAACGCGTTACTGCATTATGGATGAAAGGCAATAAATATTACGGAAGGCTAGAAAACATTTTTGAATTTAGTTTTATTAAAATTTTAGTAAAGTATTAAAATAAAAGGAATAGAACCAAATATTTTGTATTATATTTTGGGTTTTTTTTCGGATAAAATTTTACTGGAAACCTTGGGAGTTTTATTAAAATATAAATTAGAATTTGTGTTGAATGTTAAACTTGTTTATTCCACCATGCTATTAAATATAAACAATAAGATTCGTTTGTTGATAATTATCCGATAATTGATTTTTACTGTTTTAGCTTTAATATATTAAAATTTTGAGCAACGAGATTTGTCAGTGAGCAATTTCGTCTAGTTTTTCGACAATTTAAGAGCATTTTTAAATGAATTTCTCCATTCGTGAGAATCGAAGGTATCTGAAAGGATTCCTAGCATGAATATACATTTTTTAATTTGTTAAATTAATTTAATTATTTACGCTGAGTATTAATTTCGATCTTATTAATGCGAGACATGATTAAATATAAGTCCAAATAAAAGCTTGAATATTATGGAAGACTACTAATACATGGGGCTCAAAAGGTTCCTGTCAGAAGATAATTTAATTAGACAGAAAACTTGAGGAATTAAACGATTTTTTGAAATTAAGAGAATCGGACAAATAATTAAATTAATAATTAATTTTGCTTCTGAATTGACTCAATTTTGGTACTAGTTTCACTTGGAAAATTTAAGTTACAAAAATAATTAAAATAATTAATTGGTTATTAAAAAAATTAAAAGGAATAAAAAAAGAAGTTTAAGCGAGTATAAATAAAAATGGGATGATTATAAAGGTATCACAAAATGAGAAGAATACTAGAACGAAATGCCAGCGGGAGGTTTATCAAGAGAGATAGATCGTATTTAGTCTGAAAGAAAACATAGAAAAGAAGAAATATGAATGAACGATTAGGAAAAAATTATGTGAAAATAAATTATTGCAGTTTTGTCTCTCTATTCCTGTGAATTATCTGAAGCCAACAAGACGAGGAGTATTATTAAACTATTTTAATAAGTTTATTATCTAAATAAATTTCTTTTAGTTGTTCTTTTTGTTGTTTGCAATAATAATCATATGAGGGTTCAATATACTCAATCTACATTTTCCTGTTTTCTTCTACAAAATTTTCTTCTTCGAGTTGAATTCATTAGAGTTTGTTTCATTATATTTTCCTTTACACACTAGTTTTTACATTACCTTTATTTATTAATTTTTAGTTTATTGTTTTTTTTCTATTTACAGTTATCAATAAAACAAGTTATGTGTACCTTAACCACGGACGGACAAATGTGGCGCAGAGTGACATCAGAAAATACTCAGTGACACACACACACAAACACACACACATACACTCGTACTTACAGACGAATGACATGAAGAGTATTGGCAAGAGGAAGCAAGCGATAAAAAAACATAAAAATGTCTTTAAAATCGATTTTAATTCATTCATTAAACTGAAAAAAATAAAATTAAACTTAAGAAACAATTATAAAAAAAGATGCGAGAGAAAAAAATAATAAGTCGAAGAAAAGGATTTTAGAAAAGTGTTAAAATATATTTAAATATTACTTCTCCATTTTGACAAAATTTTCAATAAATCATCACAAATTTTTTCATAAAATTAAATTTATTTGCATTTAATTATGGCGTTCATTTTGAAACTTAAGGAAGAAATCACAACAAACTGAAAATCTTTTATGAATTTTAATAAATTTTTTTAGAATCCTCTTGAATTGAATTAAAAAATCTTGAACTAAAATCGACAAATTAACGACGACGTCCGTTTCGCACAAATTGTTTTGATGAACTGAAAGTAAATGCATTTCTTTCTTGTTGTTATCATTTGTTCGGTGTATGCGATTAAAGCCGATCCTGTAATCGAATTGTGATCGCATTATTTTTTATGGTTCAAATTAATCATTGAGCATCATTACTCATCAACATCATTATCGCATTTACTGTCTGCAATACTTTTAAAAGCCAAAAAATAATAATAATAAATAAATAAATAAGTAAATAAAATAAAAATTAATATTAAAATAATAATGATAATCATGAAACATTCATCATTAAATAAAATTTGAATAATTCTTCAACACAATTACAACAAAATACTTTTAAACTTCGGTTTTGCTTTCAAAACGTCCAATCAATAAAATTAAAAAATGATTTCTATCCCTTTTGAACAACACTATCGCATCCTGAGATCAGAATTAGAATAATGTTCGAATATTTCTGATTTGCACGTTTTTTTCTGAGAAAAACAACGCTAATCGCTTGATTTGTGCTTCTTACGATGATTATGTATATTAATCGATGATTCTGTGTAATCTGGACTGGGTAGCGATTAAGTCGAAAAAATAATTTAGTTGAACGCCTTCTGTTAAGCAGCCCCTTGCTCTAATGTAGCACTGGGTCTTCATATTTAAATGGTTGAAAATAGTTATATATGTTCGTCTTCAGATTTAAAACCTCCATAAATATTAAATTGAACTGTGATTTGAAGTCCTTCCAGGAGAGAAGGTTTAGTGTAATTTCCCTCTATTTATAGTTCAAAATTCTCACATAGCTTAAAAATAGTGGCAAAAAATTGATAATTACAATCGAGGAATTTTCTACTACGATGATTTAGTCAAGTTAAATTTCCATAACAATTGAAGTGTTGAATGCTCTAGATGGGTCGTCACAAAATTGTGAGCAATAGAAAAAGTTAAGCATTTACTCTTAAGTTCGCGTATTATTTTGATTGGCAGTGCACGAAGAAATTATGACGGTGTTTGATTCGATAACTACAATATTGGGATGTGTATGAAATGTTTTAGTAAATGAAGCATAATAAAGTAAAACAAAAACCGGCAGAAAAAATCCGATAACTGAATGATGTCTTTATTAGGAGAAATAACTGTGGGTTATTTTTATTACCCTCATTTAAAAGGGTATGTTGGTTGTTGATAACAACACGTTCGCAACACTTTCAGTAATTGATATTTCAGGAAATATAAAATTACATTTCGCTCGAAAGTTGTGAAGTGTGCATCCAGCAAAAGTAGCAACAAAACTAGCAGAAGTAGGGTTACCATCATACCGCGATCGCGTGAAAGTCAATCAAAAATATTTTTAGAACTCCACTCAACCGTTCCACGTAATTCCTAGCTTTACTGCAGCAACATGGTTCCAATTTTCTACAGTTCTGTATGGAATCGTGTTTTAGTTCATCAACCAACTTCTGGATCACATCGTTCTGCTTTCCTAAATAAAAGCACCGCGGTGGCGCTACCATACCA